>CAUYUJ010010780.1:0-87526 GCA_963575745.1 Prorocentrum cordatum
AGGAGAAGAGGGCCACCGACACCCAAAAGGAGAAGCAGGCATGGCAAAAGGAGCAGAAAGAGCAGGAGAAGAAACGGAAGAAGGACGCCGAGGAGGGACGGAAAACCCCCAAGAGCGGCAAGATGACAATCCTTGGCCAGGGGGCCCACTTCGTGTGATCCCGCCGCAGCAGCGGAGGGTGCGCGAAACGGAGCGGCAGATGACAGCGGTCGATGATCCACCCGTCGCAGCCCGCAGCCGTCAGCTGGAGGGGAGGAGGAAAAGGGCGGGGAGAGGAGGTCGAAGAGGGGGGGGGGAGGGGGGCAGCAGAAACAGCACCAGACAAGGATGGGAGAGGTCACGCATCAGCCGCAGTAGTGCCGGTGGTACGTCAATTTTCATGGCGGCGCGGCGGCCGCTGAGAAATGGAGCAAGTGCGAGGGCCTGCAAATGCGGAAAATGTGAGTGCCTCTCGTCCCCTCCCCTCCTCTTCCTCCATGAGATCTCTCTCCTGGTGCATATCCCCTGCCAGGTCTCGTCCTGCTCCTCTCCCTCTATGTTCGTCCTGCCCTCCCCTCACGCCTCGCCTCCGTCTCCGCCCCCCCTCGTCCGTTCCTGCCTCCCTCCCGTGTCCTGTTTTCCTCTCTCCGTTCTCATCGTCCTGCTCATCGTCCTGCCGTCCTGTTCGCGGGACGCTCTGTGGGACAGATGGGGCGGTCGAAGCACGCAAGGCCACCCCCCTCTGTGACAGAGGGGGGTCGCGCTTTTCCGCCCCACCCCCTCTGTGACAGAGGGGGGGGGGTGCGCGTTTTTCCACGCCCCCCACCCCCCCCCTTCAATCTGTGCAGAGGGGGGTGTAGGGGGGGGTGGGGGGTGGGGAGGGCGGGGGGGGGGGGGGGGGGGGGTGGGGGAGGGGGAGGGGGGGGGCGCCTTTTCGCGCACCCCCCCCCCCCCCCCTCTGTCACAGAGGGGGTGCGCGGAAAAGCGCGCCCCCCCCTCTGTGACAGAGGGGGTGGGGTCGTGCTTTTCCGCGCGCCCTCCTCTGTGAAACAGGGGTGGTCGTTCGATCAGGACGCGCCCCCCTGCGGGACAGAGGGTCGGTCAGAGCACACAAGGCCCCCCCCCTCAAGGGGCAGAGGAGCGGTCAAGGGACAGGGAAGGCAGCTGTGCTCGTTCGGAGAGAAGGAGGGGGATGGGTTGGATGAGATGGAAAGAAGCTCGTGGAGGGAGCATGATGCTGATGAGGAGTAGGAGGATATGTTCGAGACGAGGAGTCCGCTTTCCATAGCCGTGTTCAGGCGGTTCACTTGTGAGGGGAGCCGACACCTAGGGCGCGCGCGCCTTCGCAGCAGCGAGGGTTTGCGCACGGCGGCATGAAACGCAAGGCAGAGGAAACATGGCGGGAGGTCGCTGTCGGGAAAGCAGCGCGCCAAGATGGCGCGAGCATGGGGGTGTTCTGCGCGACGGGCGGGCTGTGCCGAAGTCACGAGGGAGCAGCGGGATTTGCTCTGGAATGCGAGGGGCGCTGTGTTGTCTTGGGCGGCGAGGAAAGCCTAGAAGCCTTCGTGCCCGTCGGAAAGCACCGCCCGTGGATGCTCAAGGTGGTCCGTGGTCTCAGTGCCGTGAAGGGCGCCTTGAACGAAACAAACTTGTTAGAGCAATTGCATGGAAAGCTTCGCGCTGGAGAAGGATACAACGTGGATGAAGCGGCGACTCCTGTGAAAGAGGCACCCGCAGCAGCGGGGGTTGCAGCAGGGTCTCCCGCAGCAGCGGGAGAAAAAGGTCGGGATCCCATGGCGGATCTCCTCGGCACCGTCAAGGCCGCATCGAAAGCGAAGAAAACCCCTGAGAAACAGAAAGGATTTCCTCGAGGCACGCTCTGCAGAGTAACCATGCCGATGTCTCCTAGAGGTTAGTGTGTATGAGAACAGATTAGGCCGACGCGAAAGAGGTTAGTGTGTATGAGAACAGATATGTGCAATTACTCGTTCAGGGTCAGGACCTGCCTTGGCTTCTGCATTACCTGTGCGAGGAGAGCCATGGCAAAAAAGCGTCCCCGAACCCAGCGGCGACGACGAGGACGACGCGTTGGACGAGAAGCGCCCGTGGACCACCAGGTGGTGCCCCTCTGGGATGTGGACACTGGAGGTCAAAGGAGGGCCTATGGCAGGCCGAACATGGGCCTCCAGGATTCAGGATCTGAACGAGGAGAAATGGTCCACAGGCGTGGCGTTGACGGAAGTGACGACGCCCTTGAAACAGTCCACCCGTGCGCAGCAAAAGCAGGTTCTTCTAGCGTTCTTGGAGGACGTGGTCCAGAAAGCCATCAAGCAGGAAACAAAGAAGCGATGTCCTCGCTATCCGCTCGCTGGCGCGCGCCGCAGCAGCGGCGCGCTGACCGCTACAACGGCTTTTTTTATGCAAACAGACTCGGTGCATGCACCGCGCCAGCGGCGCGCTGGCCGCTGAGGTGGATGCCCGCGGGTTCCTGTCGACTGGACAGGGGTTAGGGCATGCGCGGGGGATCGCGAGCCTGCGGCTCTCCAGCGCTCGCGCGCTAGAGGACAAAAGGAACTCGCGGAATCTGGCGAGGACGGGGCGGAGGGGTTGGGACCAGTAGGAGGGGGGGGGAGGAGGGGGAGGAGGAGGAGGGGAAGGAGGCGCAACAGCAGCAGCAACAGCACCCGCAGCAGCACCGACAGGAGGATCATTGCGAGGATGCGGCCGTTTGCTTGCCCTGCGGCGCTGGGCTCGAGACAAGAGGGCGGCCGCGTGTGCGCGCGCGTGGCTTCGGCATCATGGCCGCCGCAGCCGCTCCGCCCCCAGACCCGGGCGACGCTCGCCCTGCAAACGCGCCTCTGCGGGTCGGGCACGACCGCGAGGTCAACGAATGTGGAGTTTTTATACCAACAATACAAAACTAAATACCCCGACAGAGTGCTCATGAATCCACGGAAACTACAGAGGCCAATATTCGGATTCGGGCAATTACGGTATGCGCCGCAGCAGCGGCGCGGCTTGCCATTATGAATCTGGCAAACGCATATGGAATAATATTCATTTATGCTCGCAGTGGTCGTGGAAAAGCGACCACAAGAAGTGGTGAGGTTTTGGAGTCCGATGAGAAGTAGGAGGATTTGTTCGAGACGAGGAGCCCGCGTTCCATAGCCGTTTTCAGGCGGATCACCAGTGAGGGGAGCCGACACCTAGGGCGCGCGCGCCTTCGCAGCAGCGAGGGCTTGCGCGCGGCGGCATGAAACGCAAGGCAGAGGAAACATGGCGGGATGTCGTTATCGGGAAAGCAGCGCGCCAAGATGGCACGAGCATGGGGGTGCTCTGCGCGACGGGCGGGCTGTGCCGAAGTCACGAGGGAGCATCGGGATTTGCTCTGGAATTTGAGGAGCGCTATGTTTCCTTTGGCGGCGAGGAAAGCCTAGAAGCCTTCGCGCCCGTCGGAAAGCACCGCCTGTGCATGCTCAAGGTGGTCCGTGGTCTCAGTGCCGTGAAGGGCGCCTTGAACGAAACGACAATGTTAGAGCAAGTGCTTGGGAAGCTTCGCGTCGGAGAAGGAGGCAACGTGGATGAAGCGTCGACTCCTGTGAAAAACGCTTCCGCAGCAGCGGGGGTTGCAGCAGGATCTCCCGCAGCAGCGGGAGAAAAAGGTCGGGATCCCATGGCGGATCTCCTCGGAACCGTGAAGGGCGCATCGAAAGCGAAGAAGGTGGCGGCGCGTCGCCAACCGGAGAAAACCCCTGAGAAACAGAAACTATTGTCTCGAGGCACGCTCTGCCTCTCGCTCCGTGCGGTCGTCTTGGGCGGCGTCGGGCCTCCGCTGACTGATTACATGATGCATATATGTATATCTTGTGTATGTATGGTGTGTCGACGTATATGTATGTATATACGTATATGTGTGTATATATATGTATATATAACACGGTCGCAGGGGCGTGGCCCGCGGCCCAGGGCGGGGCCCGAGACTCTGGGACAGGACACAGGGCCTCATCATCGTAGGATGCTCATCATTCTCATCATCGCTATGATGGGGGGGGAGGAGGGGGCAGCTACCAGCTGCGCGCTGGCGCCACCGCCGCTCCCCCGCGCCCGCTGGCGCATCCGCAGTGCGGCTGCGGGAGGGGCTGCGCCTCAATTCCTGCAGAGGCGGCCTGCAGGAATGTTGCACTTTTGGCGTCTAGTACAAACGCCCGAGCGGCCCGCTTTTTTTTTTGGGGGGGGGCTCTTGGTTCACGGTGGAAGAGGAGACTATCATCATCCCCCGTGCCGCGTTCGCCTTCCCTCGACGACGATGTCGACGACTTCCCACATTCTGGCCTTGTTTTCTGGGGGGTGTTCTCGGAGTCGTTCGGGGCGTTCGTTCGTGTGTGCATGCTTCTGAGTTTTCTGCGCGTCGTTCGGGCCGCTCGTCCTGGTGCGAGTCGTTCGGGCCCCTCCTCACCAGCCCATCTCACAGCAGCAGCCCTCGCGAAGCATGCCGACGGTCGTTTTTTTTTTTTTTTTTTTTTTTTTTTTTTTTTTTTTTTTTTTTTTTTTTTTTTTTTTTTTTTTTTTTTTTTTTTTTTTTTTTTTTTTTTTTTTTTTCTTTTTTTTCCAGGTGTGTGTCCGCTGGTCCCCGCATATCTCCCTTGTTCCTCGTTCCTCCCGCCCCCTTGTGCATCCTCCTTGTGGGGGGATGCGGCCGTTTGCTTGCCCTGCGGCGCTGGGCTCGAGACCAGAGGGCGGCCGCGTGCGCGCGCGCATGGCTTCGGCATCATGGCAGCCGCAGCCGCTCCGCCTCCAGACCCAGGAGACGCTCGCCCTGCAAACGCGCCTCTGCGGGTCGGGCACGACCGCGAGGCCAACGAATTTGTGGAGTTTTGGTACCAAGAAGACAAAAAGAAAGACCCCGACAGAGTGCTCATGAACCCACGGAAACTAAAGGGGACAATATTCGGATTCGGGTACGTTATGCGCCGCAGCAGCGGCGCGGCTTGCCATTATGACTCTGGCAGACGCATATGTAAGAAGATTCATTTCTGCTCGCAGTGGCCGTGTCCCAGCGACCATCGTCTGGCGGACGGTTCTGTGGACTACAATAAGTGGTCAGACTTGCAAGCGCCCTGGCATTTAGTGCAATGCGCGGGCGGGTGGCCCGCAGGAGCTGGAGCCCCCGCAGCAGCGGAGGCGCCGGCCGAGGCGTGCGAGGTCCCTGCTGAAGCGGCAGCGGAGCCGCGGGTGGGCCCGGCTGAAGGCCCCGCAGCAGCGGGGCCGTCAGCGGAGGCGTGCGTGGCCCCTGCTGAAGTGGCAGCGGAGCCGTACGTGGGCTCTTCTGGCGGCCCCGCAGCAGCGGGTGCGTCAGCGGAAGCGTGCGCGCCTCCTCCTGAAGTGGCGGCGGCACCGTGCGCGTGCCCTTCTGCAGAGCCCGCAACAGCGGAGGCGTCCGTAGGTCCTGCTGGCGCGCATGGCGCCGACGCAATCGCCGAGGCCGCTTCCGCAGTGGAGGCTGCCCTGAAGGACTCCGCGGCAACAGCAGCTCTCTCAGCAAAGGAGGTTGCCCCTGTCGCTTTCCCCCAACCCGCCCCGCTTGCTGTTCGCGACATCGCGGAACCCGTGCTTCCAGGGGCGGAAGTTGCTGCAGTGACTGCCTGTGAACAGACAGCCGCGAACGCAGGCGCTGCGGTTGCCCCTGCAGGCGCCCCCGCAGCAGCGGGGGCGCCTGCAGGGGCACTTTTAGAACAAGGCCAGAGGTGCTTCGAGAAATTGATGAAGTTGTCGCGCAGTATTCGCGGAAGGCCGGGGGGGGGCCGAGAGTGGATAGGGTATTCTGCTTTCGTAATCTTTGCGCTTCTGCGGAAGGTGCGCGTCTACGTGTGGGAAGGACGGAACAGAGTCGACCTTTGCAAAGCTGTCTTGCCGCCGTGGAAACTAGAGGAGTTAACCCGCGAGCCTGCGGTGGACGCGATCGCGTGTTGCGCCGTCCCCCGAGAATCGGGGCCACCGGACTGGGCCCCCGTGTCGGAGGAGTATCCTTTGTTTCTATGCAATCATTTTATCGCAGGCGTCTCCACCGACTTGTGGATTTCACGGGAGATGCTTCGACGGTGGACGGTTTCTATTCGGCTCTCGGTGTGTTCGTCGTGTCCACAGTCGCAGACGGGGACTGCGGTTTGGATTGCATGTTGCGGATGACCCAGGAGGTTTCCACGCGAGAGTCTCGCAGGGAGCTCCGCCAGGACAGTTGCTCTCTCCGACCACCCTGATCCTTCGCTTCCATCTCTGCTGCCCCCACATGCTCTCCCCCTCCTTCTCTCCCCATTTTGCCCTCATGCCTCTCCCATCGCGCCCCCCTCTCCCCTCGTGCCCTCCCCGCCGAGTCTCCTTGCCCCTCCTCCATGCCCGCCCGCCAGGACATCGCGGACTACATCGTGCAAAGGGTGCGTCTGGCGTGGTTCCTCGACGTGATGGTCCTGACACATGAAGTCACGCAGGATGACGTCCAGGAGCTTCGTCGCCTGCAGAGCGCTTTAGACGACGAAGAACTTGTCCCGCAGCCTGGCCACGCCGCCCCTCCGAGAGCACAGGGCGTTGCCGCCGCAGCAGCGGCGGCGCCACCTGAGGACTTGGCAGTGGTGGAAGTCGACGCCGAGGCTGTCTGTCAGGAGCTCGTGCAAGCCATCCAATGGTGGACAGGACTGACAGACGCTGCGTGCGCCCTGGACGTAGCTCGGGAGTTGATGCCCGCAGAGCGGGAGGAGCAGCTCTTGAGGTACAGGAACCGCGGCTGCGAGCGCAAAGCCCCCGCCCAGAACAAGAAGCGCGTGGTGGTCCCGTCGCTCCTGTGCTCGAGGATGGAGATAGCGGGTGCTTTCGACGAGCACATGCGCTCTTTAGGCTTGACGCCTGGAGACCGCTTTCCGCATGGAGGGGCGCGTTCATTCATGGATGCGTGGGACTGGGGTTCCATGTCCCGTCTCTCTCTCTCTCTCTCTCTCTCTCTCTCTCTCTCTCTCTCTCTCTCTCTCTCTCTCTCTCTCTCTCTCTCTCAGGAAGCGCACGCACGTTGTGCGGCGCTGGCACAAGGCTTTTCTGTCGTCGAAATACGCCTCCGCAGTAGCGGAGGCTGTTCGGCATCCGCGGGGACACGAGACGCAGCACGGGCAGGGGCGCCTCCTGAAGTGGAAAGGGCGGAAAAGGATACCACAACAGGGACAGGGGCCAGCTCGAAAATGCCCTTGGCTGCGGCGAGCTCTGTTTGAACGGTGGAGTTCCATTCGGCACAGTGTGGATTGGAAGATGATCAAAAGTGGAGTGCGAAGTACCCAAAGAGAGCCAGCGAAGATAGCAAGGTTCACGCAAAACATGCTCCAGACCAAAGCGTTGGAGCTCATGAGCGAGTACGTCGCGCAGCAGCTGCGGATCGGGCAGCGACCCGCCGCCGTGGAGTTGAGGTCGCGCTGGTGGGCCTCCTGGCGCAAGGAATGCGGCCTCAGCATGCGGTGCCCGAACAGGAAGTACAAGTGCCCGCTGCCCGTCTTGGAAGAGCGCCTCGAGCGAGGCTGGCTGAACGTGTCTAGGGTGCGCGCCGCGTGCGTGCTACTCAACGAGCAGGATCCCGAGATGGAGAACTTCGACCAGTCGCCTTTCCACCACAATGAAACAGGATCAGCTGGCGTGAGGACCCTCGCAGTAGCGGGGGTCGAAGTGCCACTGGTGGAGTGCCACGGCGCGGCGCGGGAGCGGTGGACGGCCAATTTCATGACAATGAGCGACAAGGATCGACTGCGGAGAGAAGGCTCCCCACCGACGGAGTGCGCGTTCAAGGCGGAGGGGGGGGGGGGGGGAAGTTGAGGCCGCGCCTGCTCGAACACCTTCGGCGCCGAGGGTTCGGCAGATGGGTGTCGGCGACCACCAGCGCCAAGGGGTCTTACCGGACACCGTGCGTGCTCGCGTACCTGGACCGCCACCTCCCTCATCTGCCAGAGCCTCCGCAGCAGCGGGAGTGGAGAATTATGATGGCGGATGATCATGGCCCTCACTTGTCCCCGCTTGTGAGTAAGCTATGTTGGTCTCGAGGGTGCGTGTTCATCCCGCACGGGGGCGGCGCAACCCCAATCCTCCAAACTGTGGACACACATCTGAATCAACGCGCCAAGCGCGAGTACATGAAGAGAGAAGGAGCCGCGCTGCTGAGAGCCATGAGGCTGGGCCAGTGCGTCCCACAGCTGGACAAGTTAGAATGCTTTGACTTGATGGTGGAAGTGATGTCCCAAATGAGTCTTCACTCGGCTGCGGCAGACGGGTGCTGGGAAACTGGTTTCAAGGCAAATCTGTGGGATGCGGACTTGGACGCGCGCATATGCAAGGAGGCAGGCCATTTCTGGAGAAAGTTGGGGATGCGTGAGAAGGTCGCCGCCGCAGCAGCGGAGGTCGAAGAGGAGGTGCAGGCGGGGCGCTTGAGATGGACTTACAAAGACATCATGCGATTGGTCCTCCCGCGCCCTCGACGCGGCCACTGCGACGACGTGTTCGCAAACCTTGGAGACGACGCGGCTCTGGACGAGGGCGACAATATTTGGCATGGCATGGAGGGGGCGGAAGACGCAGCCGAGGGTCTCCGCAGCAGCGGGGGCACTGAGGGTGGCAATTCCGTCGACGCCCTCGAAGAAGATGAAGATGATGGGAGCGAGGACGACGACGGGTGGAGCGCCGCTGGCGAGTTTGACTACGAATGGGCCAATCAAAGTCTCACCGCAGCAGCGGCGGGGGAGAGCGCGCTGGAGGCACCGCCTGGCCTGTCGACGTCTCGTGTGGAAACTGCGGAGCAGACGTCTGAATTGATGAGAACGTATTCGCCGATCGCTGAGGAGTTGCGCAGCTGGGGCGACATCGCGGGGGCCACGTTCATGGAGACGCAATTACGGAAAGAACGGAGGCGAGTGCGTGAAGTGTCGAAGGAAGATCCCGGGGTTCAGCGGGCCCTCGCAGCATACGAGGACGCCCGCGAGGCGACGCTCAGAAACGAGAAACGACAGCGGGATGTCGAGGCGCGGCGCAGAGAAGAGCTAACCCGCCTGGGGGGCGACGTAAAGAAAGCGCGCAAGCTGCTGAGGACACAGCAAGCCAAACTCTTAGACGCAGAGGCAGCCATAGATATCAAACACAGGATGAAGCATGTCGGGTTATCCGAGCTGGGCGCGGGCCTTCGCAGCTGCGGAGGCGCGGCGGGTCGAACGTCGAGGTGCGACGCGCTGAATCGCCTTGCGGTTTTGGGTTCTGGGCTTTCTGCAGCCCAGCGGTCAGATTTTGATTGGTTTCGGCGGGAATGGGACGCCGCTGGCATGGAGGGCTTCGGTGGAAAGTGGCCCGAGACGTTTGCCACATGGTTGCAGAACGCCATAGACGAGTACTTGGGGCAACCCGAGAGCTTTCAGCATGTTTGTGCACAGTGAGACGCGACGCCGTCTGTCTGGCTCCCTGGCGCTTGCGCTCCCTGCAGCTGGGGGCCTCTGAGAGGCGCGGCCCGCCGCAGCAGCGGCGAGGCGCGGGGTGTGAGTTCGGGCAGCAGCCACTGCTCTTCCACCTGCTTGCGACTGAGGTGCCGCGTGCGCGCGCGGACGTAGCGCAGGCCCTGCGCAGAAGAAACAGGGAGGAGGGGGGACGGGGGAGGAGGTGAGAGGAGGGGGAGAGCAGGCAGGGGGAGAAAACCACGCGGGTGTCGATCACTCCGCCCCTCCTCCTGCTCTCCCCCCTCCTTCTCCCTGATCTCTCCTGGTCATTATATCATTCCTCTCTCTATCCCTCTCTCTCCCTCGTGATCGTCGTCCGTCTCTCTCTCTCTCTCTCTCTCTCTCTCTCTCTCTCTCTCTCTCTCTCTCTCTCTCTTTTTCTCTCTCTCTCTCTCTCTCTCTCTCTCTCTCTCTCTCCCTCTATCACTATCTCCCTGTCTCTCCCTATCTCTCTCTCTCTCCCTCTCTCTCTGCGCGCCCTTTCCTTCCCTATCCGCCCCGTCTTCCTCCTCTTCGCCCCGCCCCCCTCCTTCCACCGCCGTTTCGGCCCCAGGAGTTCGGCTCTGACGGCCGCCCCCCCTGCAACGCGGGGGCAGGGAGCGATGGCCGCGGCCACCAGCAGCAGCAGCAGCCCATTGGGCCCCGCAGCAGCGGGGCCTCGGGGCCGACCGTCGGCAGTGTTTACAGCGAAATCTGGGAAGGTTTGGCGACCTGCGGGTGGTCAGGCAGAACCCTGGAAGGGTCCTTGGGCCCTTGTGCCAGAGGGCACCCCCGCAGCAGCGGGGGCTGCGCCGCCTGGCGTTTCAAGCTCAGCAGCGGCGGCGCGATCAGAAGTTTCTACGATGCGCACCCGCCCAGGCGACTCCGTGGTGGATCCGAGCGATGACGAAGAGCCTCAGGAATTTAGGGGCTGCGCGCCGCCCGACGACGTCGAGCGGCGCAACTGCGTTCTTCGCGACACCGCCCCGCGCGAGATCTTCTGCGAAAGAAGAGCGGCTGACGTGAACAGGCCGCGGAACGACAACGTGGGCAACCTTTCCGTCCTGTTCGGGAACTGGGGCCCCATGCCGAGCGAGACCAACCACGCGGACCAGCGGCGGAGACTTGAGTTGCAGCTGCGGCATTGCCCTGCTCTCGTGGCGTGCTTTGCGGAATGTGAGGAGCAGATGGAGTCAATCCTACAGCGGCCAGGGAAACCGCCGCCGCTGCAGGCGGACGCCCCCGCAGCAGCGGGGGCGTCAGCAGCGGAGGGCCAAAGCAGCAGCAGCGGTGGGCCTTTTGTCGCCCCCGCAGCAGCGATGGCGACAGCAAGAGGAAGTCGTGCTGCGAGTGTTGGCGATTGCCAACAGCTCCAGAATCGACCAGAGTACGAATACTTGACCCTGCGCGGGCGTGAGGACAAGTCCTTGTGCATCGCTGCGCGCGCAAATCTGTGTTACGCAATGCGGCTGCTCCACTGGGAAAGGAGTGTCGACGGCCACTACAAAACAGCAAAAGGGCGCAAGATGGAAGCGTTCTCGAGGATCATGGTGGTTGAGATCTACTTCGATCAAACCTACGCCCACTTCGGCTCGAAAGTGCGGGTGCGCGCGGTGCACCTCCACCGCGACACGGCGAAAAATTCCAAAGGCTTCAACGAGGCTCACAAGACGTGGTGGCGGAGGTTGGCGACCATCTTGCAGGACAACAGCGTTGACATCCTTTGTGGGGATTTCAACATGGCGCTCACACAGACGCTGCCGAGTCTTCGGGGTCTAGGCATGCGATTGGAGACGGCAGCAGCGTACTTCTGGCGCGGATTGGACGGCACTCCGTGCTTGGACAGCTGCGGCATCTTCGTTCTCAACAGGCCTGGCGAGTACACCCTGTGCTGGCCGCTGAGCGCCGTGCGCGACAGAGACGAGGCGGGGTTGCTCTTCGCACGCAAGTCGGTGATCGGTGGGATCGGGCACCGTAACAGAAGCAAGGCAGAGGCCCCCGCAGCAGCGGGGGCCCCCACCAGCCCATCGTCGGAGCCGACGCACTGGCACCACAGCCAGACCGGAGGCCCTGGGATGCCTTACTCTTGCTACTACCCGAAAACAGACGCCCGCGAGCACCTCCAGGATTTACTGACTCAGTCAGAGGAATGCCAACGCAAGATCCAAGAGAAGGAGCGTGAGAAACTAAGGCGCGCCGAGGCTGAGGCTAGAGGGGACCGCCGCTTCTCTAGTAATCGCGAGGTGACCCTCTTCCGCGCGTTGCAGAAGACGCTCCCGCCAGAGACCGTGGAGGTGGTGGGGCGCTGGCACGGCGGCGCCCACTACCCTCTCCTGTTCCAAATGCGCATGGCCAGCGTGCGTTCGCAGGGGGGGGAGCAGGAGAGAGCCAAAGAGAAGAAGGACAGGCGCGCCCAGAAACAGCTGGCAGCTGCGCTCAGGGCGCCGCTGCCGCCCGAGCAGCACGGACCCGAGCGCCAGGCACCAGAGCAGCACAGCGAGAGGGGCGAGCAAGACGAGCGCGCCCAACAGGCGCGGCGCCCACCAAGATGGGCAGACGAAAACGCGGACGACGGCCGCGACAGGCCCGCGGCTGGCGATGGAAGGTCGCGGCGGGGGGTTGAAAGGGGGAGGGGGGGAGAGGGGGGTGGAGCACGGGGAGGGCAGGAGGGAGGAGAGGGAATGAGGAATAGGCTGAGCAGGACGAGGGATGACATAAGGAAATGAGTGTCGGGAAGGGGCGGGAGTTGACAGGGAGGGGATAATTATAGAAATAATTACTTATCACCCCCAAGGTGGCAGCCGACCCCGCAGTGCCCATCTCCAGGGCCTGCGCCGCTGGAGCAGCGAGGGCAGCGCGGCGCCGCCAGCTACATCTCGGACGCGATCGCTGCCCTCGGCCACGAGCCGCCAGAGCCCCCGCAGCAGCGGAGGCCACAGACGCCACGGCAGCAACCAACAGACGGGGAGCGGCGCAGGGATGAGTGGTGGCGCACCAAGGAGCCGAGCGCAGGGATGAGGAGCACGAGTGGCGCAGGGATGAGGAGCGCGAGTGGCAACAGCCGAGCGGCGAGGCTTCCTCGCTGCAGGACCGCATGGTCGACTCCGCCTGGCGCGACATGCAAGTTGCATTCGGCAGCGACCAACGCCCCAGTGACTGGTGGAGCAGCCACAGTGGGTGGAGTAGCGGCCAGGGGCACTGGGAGGTCGCGACCACGACTTGGAGGTGGGTCGAACACCCCCCCGAAACCAATCCCTGGGAAAAACTTAGCTGAACCATCGCACAGGAGCCGCCCCTCCGCAGCAGCGGAGGGAGGCCTCATCGGCCGAACGTCGACCCTCCGCAGCAGCGGAGGCCTTGCCAATGCATCGTGAGCGGCGGCGACTCGCGCGCGCCGTCGTGCTCGGCGACCGCTGCCCGAGCGGAGAAGGAAAAAGAAACGGTGCTTTCATCGGTGCTGTCGTTGCCTCCTCTCCTTCATCGTTTTCTTCTCCCTCCCCCTCCAATCCCCCATCCCGCCATCACATTTTATCGTCTCCAATCGTATCGGGAGCTCCCGTGGCAGAAGAGCACCCAGAACGAGGTCCCCCGTGACAGAGGGGGGGCATCTTAGACCCCCTCTGTGACAGAGGGGGGGCATCTTAGACCCCCTCTGTGACAGAGGGGGGGCCAAAAAAACAAATGATCACTTTAATGCGGCTTCTGGATTATTCGTTTTGAAAAGAGCACTGCGGTCGCGTTTTCCTGTCCCCGCCTCATGCCGCCCGCCCTTTCCCTCCCGCGAGACTTCGCCGTCCCTGGGGGGGTCTGCGATTTGCGAAACTGTCGCCACTTTCGAAGGCTGCTGGTGGGTCCAGCGGAGTGAGGCACCGCGCAGATATGAACGGTAGCTCGCCGTCCCTGCTGCGATTGGCGAAATTGTCGCCGCCCCCAGAAGGGGGCTGCGATATGCGACCTGAGCGGTAGTTCGCCGTCCCCGGGGGGCTGCGATCTGCGAAAACGTTGCCACTTTCGAGGGCTGCTGGTGGGTCCAGCGGAGTGAGGCGCCGCGCAGACCTGAGCGGTAGTTCGCCGTCCCCGGGGGGTTGCGATATGCGAAAATGTCGCCAGTTTCGAGGTTTGCCGGTGGGTCCAGCGGGGCGAGGCACCGCGCAGACCCGAGCGGTACTTCGCCGTCCTTGGGGGCTGCGATATGCGAAACGGCCGCCAGTTTCGAGGGCTGCTGGTGGGTCCAGTGGGGTTAGGCACCGCGCAGACCTGAGAGGTAGTTCGCCGTCCCTGGGGGGCTGCGATCTGCGAAAGTGTTGCCGCTTTCGAGGGCTGCTGGTGGGTCCAGCGGAGTGAAGCACCCCGCAGATCTGAGCGGTAGTTCGCCGTCCTTGGGGGCTGCGATCTGCGAAAGTGTTGCCAGTTTCGAAGGCTGCTGGTGGGTCCAGCGGGGCGAGGCACCGCGCAGACCCGAGCGGTAATTCGCCGTCCCCGGGGGGCTGGGATATGCGGAACTGCCGCCAGTTTCGAGGGTTGCTGGCGGGTCCAGCGGAGTGAGGCACCGCGCAGACCGGAGTGGTAGTTCGCCGCCCCCGGGGGGCTGCGATCTGCGAAATTGTTGCCCCTTTCGAGGGCTTCTGGTGGATCCAGCGGAGTGAGGCACCCCTCAGATTTGAGCGGGACCTCGCAATCCTGGGGGGGGTGCAAGCCTCACGAATGTCGCTCGCAGAAGTATATGCGCCCATGCCGCGCATTGCGCAGGGGTTGGGTACGTCGCCAGCGCAATTCAATTGAAGTGCTTTCCCCAGGGTTCGCACCTGTTTTTTCCCAACCATCCTGTGGTGTTGGGTCTTCGTTTTGAAGAGACAGCGCCCCGCGTTCTCCTCCTCCTCCTCCTTCTCCTCCTACTCCTCCTCCTCTCCTCCCCCTCCTCCCTCCTCGCCCTCCTCCCTCCTCCCTGCGTTTCACCCACCCAGTACAGCGCTACGTGGCCCCTTCAGGATCCCCACCGAAGGTCCCAGCGCTACCGTCCGCATGCGCCCCGCACACCCACTGCAGCGTTTCGTACCCCATCCTCCCTCCTCCCTGCGTTTCACCCACCAAACACAGCGCTTCGTGGCCCAATAGGGAGCCCCACCGAAGGTCCCAGCGCTACCGTCCGCACGCGTCCCGCACGCCCAATACGTTTCGTGGCCCCATAAGGAGCCCCACCGAAGGTCCCAGCGCTACCGTCCGCATGCGTCCCGCACACCCAGTACATCGCTTCGTGGCCCAATAGGGAACCCCACCGAAGGTCCTACTACCGTCCGCATGCGTCCCGCGCACCCGGTACAGCGTTTCGTGGCCCCATAGGGAGCTCCACCGAAGGTCCCAGCGCTACCGTCCGCACGCGTCCCGCACACCCAATTTGGCAGTTTCAGCCACCCAGCGTGGCCCCATCGGGATCTCCACCGAAGGCCCAAGTGGGACCGTCCGCATGCGCCCCGCACGCCCAAGTTGGCATGTTCAGCCACCCAGTACGGCCCTTCGTGGCCCCATAGGGCACTCCTCCGAAGGCCCAAGTGGGACCGTCCGCGTGCGTCCCGCACACCCAATTTGGCATTCTCACCTACCCAGTACAGCGCTTCGTGGCCCCATAGGGAGCTCCACCGAAGCCCCCAGTGGGACCGCCCGCATGCGTCCCCCCCCCTCCCCCCCCCCACACACACACTCACACACACACATACACACACACACGCGCGCACACACATTCACACACACAATTTGGCAGTTTCGCCCACCCAGTACAGCGCTTCGTGGCCCCATAGGGAGCTCCACCGAAGCCCCCAGTGGGACCGCCCGCATGCGTCCCACATGCCCAATTTGGCATTCTCACCCATCCATTACAGCGTTTCGTGGCCCCACATATAGCCCCACCGACGAACCCAGTGCTACCGCACGCATGCGTTCCCCCCACCCAGTGCAGCGCTTCGTGGCCCCATGTGGAGCTTCACCGAAAAAGCTATTCACAGTTGCGGTACCCACAACTGCATATGGTTGGGCCCTTCGTCAGGATACGTTAACAGGGAAAGTCACGGGGCTCAAACTGCGGTGTTGGCCTTCGGTTTACAACAACGAATCGCGCTCCTGCGTGGGACATCCTCGCAGTTTATTCAGACGACGCGCCCTCGTCGCTCAGGAATCACGCTCTCGCTTTAGCTTTTCTCACGATTTACTTGGGAATCGCGCTATTCCTCGAGACTTCCCCGCGATCCATGCAGGACCCACGCTTCAGCAACCCGCCTGCTCGACCATCGTCGCCTGGGCCCGCCTTCCCGACCTGCCCGCTATGGGTCTGCCCACCCGATCCGCCCGTCTGGTTATACCACTTGTTTTCTACTCCTTGCCCCCCTCCTGCTAATTTCTCTCGTGTTCCATTCTCCCCCCTCCTCCTTCCACCCGTCTTCTCTTGTTTTAGGGGCTGCACCACATTCGCGTGGCAGGTGAGGAAAATGTACCCCCAAGGGGGTACGATCGAAGACGAAGAGGGCGGGTACCGAGGGCTTGGGATATACGTATGGTCTGGCACGTGATCAGATAGGAGCGAGCAGTCTTGACATGTTTGTTGCTGTTGTTGCTGCTGCTGTCGTTGCTGTTGTTGTTGCTGCTATTGTTCTGATTATTCAAATGTTCTTATTATTATTGATTGTTGTCGTTCCACCCTCGACCCACCCGCGACCCACCCCGCGACCCACTTGCGACCCACCCGCGACCCACCCGCGACCCACCCGCGACCCACCCCGCGCCCACCCGCGCCCACCCCGCGACCACCCGCGACCCACCCGCGACCCACCCGCGACCCGGCCCGCGACCCGGCCCGCGACCCACCCGCGACCCACCCGCGACCCACCCGCGACCCGGCCAGCGACCCACCCGCGACCCACCTGCGACCCACCCGCGCCCCCACCACCCGACCCCCCGCCCCACCCTCTCCCGCGACCCACCCGCGCCACCCCGCGACCCACACGCGACCCACCCCGCGACCCACGGGCGACCCACCCGTGACCCACCCGCGACCCACCCGCGACTTTTTTGCGACCCGGCCTGCGTCCCACCCGCGATCCGCCCGCGAACCACCCGCGACCCACCCGCGACACACCCACATTGTTTGGATGAAAACTTCGCCCCTGTGGCGGGCTCGTTGTATAATTTGTAAAGAGCCTTAGATTACCAACGTCCCCGCCGCGCTTGTACTCTTATCCGCGCAACTGCGGGGTGCTACGTATTCTCAGGCAGTCCTCATCGAAATTGAGAATGTATCATCAGGCGGGAGTAGTTATTGTTGTATTCCAGGGCTACCAGGTCTGTCTGAGGCGTCCGGTTTTCTTTGACATACAAACCGGGTGCGAGTCTCCGGAGGGGCACTTCAATTGAAACATACATTGGGCGTTGGAGGTGGGTAATGAAACAATTCTTTTGACATGAGAAACGACCAGAACACAACAACACCAACAACAACACCAACAATCATGTTAAGACAATTCGCTCCTATCTGCTCACGTTCCAATCAATACGTCTATCCCACACCCTCGGTACCCACCCTCGTCGTCTTCGATCGTACCTCCTTGGGGGTACATCTTCCTTACCTGCCACGTGCATTTCGTGCAGCCCCTAAAACAACGGAAGATCCTTCCGCGACCCACCCAAGACCCACCCGTGACCAACCCCGGGACACGCCCGCGACCCACCCGCGGCCCACCCGCGACCCACCCGCGACCCACTCGCGACCCACCCGCGACGCACCCACGACCCACCCGCGACCCACCAGCGACCCACCCCGCGACCCATCCACATTGCTTGGATGGAAAGTCGGCGGCTGCGACGGGCTCGTTGTATAATTCGTAAAAATTTGGCGCCCGCGGCGGGCTTCTTCAGAGCCTCGCAGACTGACGACCTCCCCGCCGCCTCCTCACTCTCATCCGCGACTGCGGGGTACTACGTATTGTTCGCTCTTGTCTGCTCGCGTGTCACTCAACATGTATATCTCAAATGCTCGATACCTGCCCTCTTCGTCTTCGATCGTTCACCCACGGGTGTATATATTCCTTAGCTGCCACGTGTAATTGGCGCAGCCCAGAAAACAGAGAAGGGAGGGAGAAGGGAAGGGATAAAGGGAAGGAGAAGGATGACGCACGAGGGAGGTCAGCAGGAGGGGGCTAGGAGCAGGACGCCAATCGGCAGAACCAGACGGGCGGGTCGGGCGGCCGGACGCTGACGGTCGTGTCAGCCGGGCGGGTCCAGACGGCGGGGTCTAGCGGGCAATTTGTTGAAGCGTCAGTCTTGCATGGATCGCGAAGACGTCTCAAGAGAGCATGGGACCTTCTGAGCGAGAGCGCGATTCCTGAGCGTCGAGGGCGCGGCGTCTGAATAACTTTAGAGGGGGAGGAATCCCACGCGAGAGCGCAGTTCCTGGATTGATTGCGAGGATGTCCCGCGCAAGAGCACGATTTTGAGCAAATTGTGAGGGATATCGGGCGTGAGCCGTTGTTGTCGTTGTTCTTGTATACAGGGAGGCAACAGCGCAAGTTTTACCTTGACTTCAAACATGTTGCGAGCTGGGGATCAACAATACTTGTCTTGTAGAAGAGACAGTGTAACAACCATTCGAAGAGTGCTTGCTCTTATTTGCTCGGGTGTTGCACAGCATGTATATCTCAACTTTCAAAACCCACCCTCTTTGTCTTCGATCGTGCCCCTTTTGAGGGTATATCCTCCTTGCCTGCCACGTCTAGTTTGCGCAGCCCCTAAAACGGGGGAAGGGCGGGAGGAGGGAAGGGACAAGGGGCAGGGAAAATAATGGACTACGTAGCACTCCGCTGTCGCGGATGAGAGTGAGGGGACTGCGGGGACGTCGGCAGTCTGCGAGACTCTGAAGAAGGCCGGCGCAGGCGCCAATTTTTTTTTCGAATTATCAAGAGTGAGGTGGCCGAACGGTCATTCATTGTCCCTGGGCGCGTGGCTGAATAGGGAATTTGTGATGAGAATTCTGCTTGTTGCGCTGTTGTAATTCGGCTTGTTGCGTTGTTGTTGTTGTTGTTGAAGATTATTACTTCTAAAGAATAATTATTGTTGGGACCCCTGGTGCGCGACCCCCCCGCCGCGCCTAGGCCGCAGCCTCATTTTCATCATTTTCGTGATGAAGTCTCAGGCAAAACGGGTTGGTCCGGATCCGGTTGTGTTGTTACGATCGGTTTTCCCTTGCAAAAAATAAGCTAAAGTGGACATTTCTTGTTCTAACATAACCAAACTTCAAGAATCCCTTGCAAAAAATGAGGTAAAGTGGACATTCGCGCGCGCAAGACGAAATCCTTCCAAAACCTTAGTTGTCGTAGCGATTTTAACATAAAAACATAAAAAAAACCAATGGTTTTTCAAAAAAAAATGTCAAAATTTCATCCCGCGCGCTCTTGCGGATTCGTAGGAAACCCAACACTTTTTAAACATTTCTGTCAAACGGGCTTTTGCGAGCAACTTTTTCGAACTTCTGCAACAACGGTTGCGCACCTGCCAGGGCCATCATCCCTGTCAAATAATACCATGCGGGACACATTCGTTTTTTCTTCGCGCGCGCACGCCGTCGTCGTCGGCCGCGGGGCCCTGAATAGTAGCCACGGTCGTCCGCATGCCACGAAGTGAAGTGTCCGAACGTCATAGGGCGGGAAGCTGGGTGTGGGTGGTGGCGAAGAGTCGTTTGGAAATTTGGTAGAGCTTGAACCGGCCCCCCCACAAAGTGGGGGTATTGCCCGCCTCCTATGAAAACCCTGGCACTGGTGAGAACGGAGTGTCCCCACGTGCTAGTAATTGTTGTTGTTGTTGTTGTTGTTGTTGTTGTTGTTGAACATTATTACTTCTAAAGAATAATTATTGTTGGGACCCCTGGTGCACGACCCCCCTCCAAAACCTAGGCCGCAGCTACATTTTCATCATTTTTTCGCGAAAGCTTCAGAAAAGTGGATTGTCCGGATCCGGTTGTTTTGTTCCCCCCCGCTTTCCCTTGCAAAAAACACTATAAAATGACATTTCTTGTTCTAATATAATCAAATTTCAAGAATCCCTTGCAAAAAATAAGGTAAAGTGGACATTCGCGCGCGCAAGACGAAATCCTTCCAAAAGCTTAGTGTTCGGAAGCGATTTCAACATAAAAACATCAAAAAACCAATGGTTTTTCAACAAAAAAAATGTCAAAATCTCATCCCGCGCGCTCTTGCGGATTCGTAGGAAACCCAACACTTTTTAAACATTTCTGTCAAACGGGCTTTTGCGAGCAACTTTTTCGAACTTCTGCGACAACGGTTGCGCACCTGCCAGGGCCATCATCCCTGTCAAATAATACCATGCGGGACACATTCGTTTTTTCTTCGCGCGCGCACGCCGAAATCTCCAAAAACCATTGGGTTCTTAAGAATTTTGGCACCGCGCATGTGTACCCACGCCAGTGTAGTAGCCACGGTCGTCCGCACGCCACGAAGTGAAGTGTCCCAACGTCATAGGGCGGGAAGCTGGGTTTGGGTGGTCGCGAAGAGTCGTTTGGATATTTGGTAGAGCTTGTAATGCCCCCCCACGAAGTGGGGGTATTGCCTGGTGTCGTATGAAAACCCTGGCACTGGGGAGAACACCACGCGTTCGGGTAAAATGATTGTTGTTGTTGTTGTTGTTGTTGTTGTTGAACATTATTACTTCTAAAGAATAATTATTGTTGGGGCCCCTGGTGCACGACCCCCCCGCCGCGCCTAGGCCGCAGCCTCATTTTCATCACTTTCGTGAGGAAGTCTCAGGCAAAACGGGTTGGTCCGGATCCGGTTGTGTTGTTACGATCGGTTTTCCCTTGCAAAAAATAAGCTAAAGTGGACATTTCTTGTTCTAACATAACCAAACTTCAAGAATCCCTTGCAAAAAATAAGGTAAAGTGGACATTCGCGCGCGCAAGACGAAATCCTTCCAAAACCTTAGTTTTCGTAGCGATTTTAACATAAAAACATCAAAAAACCAATGGTTTTTCAAACAAAAAAATGTCAAAATTTCATCCCGCGCGCTCTTGCGGATTCGTAGGAAACCCAACACTTTTTAATCATTTCTGTCAAACGGGCTTTTGCGAGCAACTTTTTCGAACTTCTGCAACAACGGTTGCGCACCTGCCAGGGCCATCATCCCTGTCAAATAATACCATGCGGGACACATTCGTTTTTTCTTCGCGCGCGCACGCCGTCGTCGTCGGCCGCGGGGCCCTGAATAGTAGCCACGGTCGTCCGCATGCCACGAAGTGAAGTGTCCGAACGTCATAGGGCGGGAAGCTGGGTGTGGGTGGTGGCGAAGAGTCGTTTGGAAATTTGGTAGAGCTTGAACCGGCCCCCCCACAAAGTGGGGGTATTGCCCGCCTCCTATGAAAACCCTGGCACTGGTGAGAACGGTGTGTCCCCACGTGCTAGTAATTGTTGTTGTTGTTGTTGTTGGTGGTGGTGCTATTGTTGTTGAACTCACTTCTGAAGAACCATTTTTGTTGATCCCCTCTCACCGGTGCATCTTGCTTTTTCTCAATCAAAGTGTGCCCCTCGACGCTCGCACCCTGTTTTTTGAAAGGGAAAGTCTTCATGCTCAAAGCAGGCCCCTGGCCCCCCGGATTACAACAACAACGGCTCCCGCCTGAGACTTCCTCCAAATTTACTCGGGACCCTCGCTCCTGAGACTTCCTCACAATTTACTCAGGATCGGTTCTCCCGCCTGTGATTTCTTCGCAATTTAGTCAGGACCACCGCTCCCGTCTGAGACTTCCTCACAATTTACTCAGGAACGGCGCTCCCGCTTGAAACTTCCTCGCAATTGAGCCAAGACTTCCTCGCAATTTAATCAAGACCCCCGCTCCCGCCAGACAACCCCTCACATTTTATGCAGGAATTGCGCTCTCGCCGGTGACTTCCGTGCAATGTATTCAGAAGTCGTGCTTTCGACGCTCAGGAAACACGTTGCGCCAAGGACGCCGTTACAATTTACTTAGTAATCGCGCTCTCGCCATACTCAGGCATCCCGCTTTAATGTTCCACCCGCGCGACCCGCCCGTCAGGGGATCACCCGCCCGTCGTGGGCTCCCGCCCGAGACTTCTTCAGGAACGGCTCTTTTGCCTAGGACTTTCCTCGAACGTTCACGCTCTTACCTTCCTGCTCCTCCTCCCTCTCCCTCCTCCTTCCTCCCCTTGCTTCTCTCTCCCTCCTCTCTTCCCTCATCCTTATGCCTCTCTGCCCTATCCCCTCTCCCTCCTCTCCCTCCTCCCTTCTCCCTCCCTTATCCTGTCTCCTCCCTCCCTCCCTCTTCCTTTCTCTCTCCCCTCTCTCTCTCTTTCTTTCTCTACCTCTCTTATCTCTCTCTCTCTCTCTTTGTCTCCCCTGTCTCTCTCTCTCTCTCTCTCTCTTTTTTTCTCTCTCTCTCTCTCTCTCTCTCTCTCTCTCTCTGCTTCTAATCAAGCGCACCCCTCTTCGCTCCTTCTCTCCTAGCGTTTTCCCTTTACCTTCGTCCCTGCCCCTCCCGTCCTCCCGCTTTCCCTCGTTCTCCCGCTCCTCTCTTTGCAGGGTCCACACCACTTCCAATGGCGGGCACATGTGCGCACACGAAGGATTGTCCGCCCGTTCAGGTTTGCCCGCCTGGCTAAGCCCGCCGCCCCCCGTAAAGATCAATCATCCCCCAAAGTGGGTGTGATCGAAGACCAAAAGGGCGGGTATCGAAGGTGTGGGGAACTCGTTTTGAATGACACAGGGGCTAGTACAGGCGAGCAATCTTATGTGGTTGTTGTTGATGTTGATGTTGGTGTTGGTGTTGGTGTTGGCGTTGGTGTTGGTGTTGGTGTTGTTGTTGGTGTTGTTGGTGTTGGTGTTGTTGTTGTTGTTGTTGCTGTTGCTGTTGTTGTTGTTGTTGTTGTTGTTGCTGTTGGTGTTGTTGTTGGTGTTGTTGTTGGTGGTGTTGCTGGTGTTGTTGGTTGTTGTTGTTGCTGGTGTTGCTGTTGTTGTTGTTGGTGTTGTTGTTGGTGTTGTTGTTGCTGTTGTTGTTGTTGTTGTTGTTGTTGTTGTTGTTGTGGTTGTTGTTGTTTGTTTTCGTCCTCCCACCCGAGACCCACCCCGAGACCCACCCCGCGACCCACCCCGCGACCCAACCCACGACCCAGCCCGCGACCCAGCCGCGAATCAACCAGCGACCCATCCGCGACCCACCCCGCGACCCACCCGCGAATCAACCAGCGACCCACCCGCGACCCACCTGCGACCCACCCGCGACCCACCCGCGACCCACCCCGCGATCCATCCGCGACCCACCCGCGACCCACCCCACGACCCACCCCGCGACCCACCCCGCGACCCACCTTCAAAACGAGGAGAAACCATCCGGACCCGACAATTGACGTTTACTAAATGGCCTTATGCGTTTGCTAAACTGCCTTGCTCTGTTCGATTCATTCCCTGCGTGCTTTTACTAAACGGCTTCACTTGTCGGGGTGATGATTCTGGGGAGGATTTTCTGCCCTCTACACCCGCGACCCAACAGCGACCCATTTGCGACCCACCCGCGACCGACCCACATTGGTTTGACGAAAAGATCGGCGCCTGCGGCGGATTCGGTGTATAATTTGTAGAACTTTGGCGCCTGCGGCGGGCTTCTCCGAAGTCTCGCAAATTGCCGACGTCCGCGCCGCCCCCCCACTCTTATCCGCATCTGTGGGGTGCTACGTGCAACGAGCCCGCCGCAGGGGTCGATCTTTCCATCCCCGCAGTGTGGGTGGGTCGCGGGTGGGTCGCGGGTGGGTCGCAGGTGGGTCGCGGGTGGGTCGCGGGTGGGTCGCGGGTGGGTCGCGGGCGGGTCGCGGGCGGGTCGCTGGCGGGTCGCGGGTGGGTCGCGGGCGGGTCGCGGGCGGGTCGCGGGCAGGTCGCGGGCCGGGTCGCGGGCCGGGTCGCGAGCGTGTCGTGGTGTGGGTCGCGGGTGGGGCGCGGTTTGGGTCGCGGGGGGGACGACGCCAAATTACAACAACAACAACAACAACAACTACAACAACAACAACAACACTCAACTTATCCTCGTGCGCTATGTTTCCACACGAAGCATGCGACCATCATGATAACTATCGTCATCACGGGGGTCTATTGTTCTATAGCGGGGTCCGTCATTCCCATTTCCAGATTTCCCGCCAAATGAGGTTTTGCAAACATTTCCGAGGAATTACAACATATCCCGCCTCGAGAAACGCATGCCCGCGTCTTGCTCCGCCGATGCGACACCGCCTTTGGGGCCCCAGCCAAGGGTAAAGCACAAGGAAGTATCGAGCGACAGGATTGCCTTGGTGGGGATGGGGGCTGTTGGCGGCGAGGCAAGGACCTGGCCCTGAATAGAAAGGGGGAGCGGCTCGAGCAGAGCCGCTGTTGTTGCTGGGAGCGGCGCCGGTGCTGGAGAGAGTGGGGCGCTAGCCCAGCGTAAAACAAACGAAATTTCGAGCGGGAGCGCTGGTTTTGTTAGGACGGCGGTTGTCGGCGGCGAGGAGGAACACGTGGTTTTGCCGGGCTGCGGGCTGTCGGCGGAGGAACAGCACCGTCCTGAGGAAAGAGGGGGGAATCCTCGAACGGCGCCTATACAAAAGAGAGTAAGGCGCCAAACCAGCGCAAAGCAGTAGGAGGTCTCGGGCGGGAGCACTGGTTTTGTCGGGGCGGCGGCTGTCGGCGGCGAGGAGGAGCACCGCCTCGCGTGCAGTTGGGAGGATCTCGAACGGGAGCGTTGTTGTTGCCGGGGGCGGCGCCGATGAGGGAAAGAGTAGCGCGCCAGTCCAACGTAAAACGAAAGGAAGTCTCGAGCGGTAGCGCTGGTTTGGTTGGGACGGTGGCTTTCAGCGGCGAGCAGGAGCACCGGCCCTGAGTAAAAAAGTAGGAAGTCTCGAGCGGGAGCGTTGTTGCTATTGGGGAGGGTCGCGGGCGGGTCGCGGGCGTGTCGCGGGCGGGTCGCCGGGCGGTCGTTGGGGGGTCGCGGGGGGGTCGCGGGGAGGTCGCGGGGTTGGTCGCGAGTGGGTCGCGGGTGGGTCGCGAGCGGGCCGCGGGGTGGATCGCAGGTGGGTCGCGGGCCTGATCGGTGGGGGGACGACGCCAAACAACAACAACAACAACAACAACAACAACAACAACAACAACAACAACAATAACAATACCAAAAATACTAACAACAATAAGAACCATAACAACAACAACAACAACACCAACAACAACATTAACAACAAACAAGCAAACACAAACGAACAAACAAACAAACACAAACAACAACACCAACAACAACAATAATCCGCATCGCGGAATGAGCCAGTTCAGCCGCGTTTCCAGGGATATGGATTGACCGTTCGGGCCCCTTACTCTGACTGATGTTATAGACGATAGCAGCTTATGTGCAACACTATGTTTGGCTAGAAATCGCATGGATACACATTTCGCGTTTCTTGTGCATGTATGTAACAAACAAGGGCCAGCCACATCTTCTCTGGATAATCGACACAGGTTCGTTTACATTCGAATGGAACACTAAACATGTTTGCATGCACATGTGCGTTGGTGCAGTTGAATGAACAGTTCCCAATTTGCGCGGGAACGCATGCTTTCTCAGGGAAACTCTACAAGCACGTACTGTTGAAGAACAGTTGGTTTTCCACAGTTGGCACAGCCTCATTGGAATGCATACGAACAGCGATGTCAAACCCCGCTTATACATTTGTTGTTGGTGGCAACTGTGTAGCTTCCAGGTTGTTCGTGATGTATTTTCTCACTTCATCAAAATAGCAAGGTCTTCACCATACACAGTTATCTACATATGTCAAAGTTGGTTTAAACGTGACATGTTGCAAGCTTACACTGAATTTTCACATATGGTAAGGGTAACATGCGTTATTAGTTCGAGCCGTTGGAACACAACATATGTTGCGCGGGATCGTTTCAATTCATTTAAACTGAACAGCGCATTCATATGCTGATAGCGAATAATTTTCGATACCATGTTAAGCAATCGTGTTGCAGTTGATGAGTTTCAAATTGGGTCAGACCCGCACGTAGTCACATGGCATGTTGCCAGCTCCTTGCTTTCATGAAGCAAAGCGTAATATTCGTACCGTGGTCAAGTCTTGGACCTTGCCGTAGGATCATACACTTTCACATGTCACTTGAATGTTGGTTGTGCTTCGGTTGGTCAATATGCATGTGGGGAGCAGGTGGGGGGCCTCTTGGGCCGTCCTGGGGCCCTCTCGCGCCGTCTTGGGGCTCTCGCGGGCCGTCTTGGGGCCCTCTTGGCCGCGCCGCGGGTGTCTGAGCGCCGTCGCGGGACCGTTCTGCGCCGTCGACTTGTTTTTTAAGGCCGTCTTGGGCGCGCGCCGCGGGCGGCGGCCCCGAGTGCGCGAACTGGTCGCATTTTACAGCGCGCTGCGTCCTCTGGGGCGCGAGGCGGTCGCATTCTGCAGGGCGCTGTCGTGCACCCTGGGGCCGCCAATTCGATTCGATTCTGGCTTCGCGTCGGCGTAAACGATCCGGCGCATAGTCCGGTTCGAGCCGAGCTTCCGATTCGATGTGGATTGGCTCTGCCCGCGGCCAGAAGACGCGAGCAGCGGTGCTCCCAGGCGGCAGCACCTTGCTGGAACCTTGGCCCTCGAGCAGCCTCCGGCCGCCCCGAGGTGCGGGACAACACGCACGTGGACAACGCGCTGCTGCTGAAGGCGCGCCACGCCGGCTCTGCCGTCCTTCTCCTGGGTTCCCAGACCCCGCTTCCCAGGCATCCAAGATGGGGTCCGAGGTGGAGGATCCAGCCGCATCGCCGATGCATCGCCGAGGCGGCTCCATGTGGAGCCCGATTCTCTCCACGCCGACGGCGCCCATGCTTCGCCAACGTCGCCGATGCATCGGCGATGCGGCGCGATCTTCCGACCCCATCTACTCGGACCCCTAGAAGGCCTCTACTCATGTTGTGCAAAAATTCCGACGGGAAATAATTCGTTATTTTCGGCCTTTGGGGGCCATCGCCGGGCCCCGGGCCCCGGGCCTCTGGGGGGCGTCAAACGTCTCGGGACTCGGGACTGGAAGCCGGACCCGCGGAAGGGGTCGAGACTTTTGGGGGTCAGAGTGAGAACAAAACAAATAACCTCGGGTGTTTAGCTTTCGGGTGTCGCCAAGAGAGGTGCCCCTGGCCCAAGGTGAGTGACGCAGAAGGGCGGGTTCGATTGCGCCGACATTCGCGCGCACGTTGCCCGCATGAGTGAGGTCGCGCCCGAGCGCCCTCGTTTCCAAGTCGAGTGCCGTGCTTGCGGCCCGTGCCACCTTGCGTCGTACCTTTTCGTCGCGGCGTCCCTTGGATGTTCTTGGAGGCCCCAGCGGCCTGCAGAGCACACCTATAGGAGCCCAGGAGGCCAGGGATGGGGCGAGAGGCCTTGGGCCGAGACAGCGCGGCCTCTGGCAACACCTGGCGGTTGAGCGCCCTTTCCTGCCCCCTTCGTTATGTGGTCCTTCATGGGAGCCTCAGAGGGTCCCCGAATCCCTTTCGGTTTGGAGGATTTCGCCGGATTTGGTCGACATCTGGACAACACCTGAACACACTCTGGACGACAGGATGAAGAAGGGCGTTCGAAATCTGGACGAAGTCGAGTCGACATCACGTTTACGTAGCACCCCGCAGATGCGGTTAAGAGTGAAGGGGGGCTGGGGACGTCGACCGTCTGCGAGACTCTGGAGAAGCCCGCCGCAGGCGCCAAAGTTTCACAGATTATGCAACGAGCCCGCCGCAGGCGCCGATTTGTTCGTCAAAGCAATGTGGGTAGGTCGCGGGTGGGTCGCAAATGCGTCGCAAATGGGTCGTAAATGGGTCGCGGCTGGGTCGCGGCTGGGTCGCGGGTGGGTCGCGGGTGGGTCGCGGGGTGGGTCGCTTCTGGGTCGCGGGTGGGCGTGGGGTGGGTCGCGGGTGGTTCGCGGGTGGGTCGCGGGGTGGGTCGCGGGTGGGTCGCGGGTGGGCGGGCGTGTCGCGGGGTGGGTCGCGGGTGCGTCGCAGATTGGGTCGCGGGTGGGTCGTGGGGTGGGTCGCGGGTTGGGTCGTGGGGTGGGTCGCGGGGTGGGTCGCGGGTGGGTCGCGGGTGGGTCGCGAGTGGGGCGAACACAACAAACAAACAACATTGCAACGACGCAACAAGCAGAATCCTCACCACGGATCCCCACTTCAGCCACGCACCCAGGGACAATGAATGACCGCTCGGCCCCCTCACTTGATGATAGGGCCTCGGAGGTCCACAGAGGCCCCCATGAAGGCTCATCCACCATTCTCTCACTCAGACCTCCAGCGCCTGGAAGAAATGACCGACAGCAGTTCCTCCGTAGCCATTTTAGCTCAAGGCTATTTCCACTTTCTGGCGTCCTGTTGTCCCCATCCGGCGTTCCTGGCATGGCAGCAGCTCCGCATGAACGTACGACAGCAGTCCTTCTTGGTACAGCTGGGTTCACCGGTCAAAGTCCCGACGACTTGAAGGAGAACTTGTTCAACATGAACTCAACTGTCGCCTTGCTCTCCGCCCTCCTGATGAGTTTCACGTTCTCCAATGAATTCGTTGCCCTGGACCTTGGAGAGGGCTTTCCGGATCCCATTTGCGCAGGCTGGACTGGATACCAGTCGGAGAGCGGTAACCTTCGGTTCCAAGACGATTGCAGCGAATGTATCAACATTTGGCAGTCTTGCAATACTTGCGCGATCATGGCAGGCATTTTCCAGACTCTCATGCAGATCACCACTATTTGTGCAGGGCTGTCTGTCAGCTACAGCTGCGGTATGATATTTAATTTCTCTTCGCTTCCCAAAGCGAAGATTCCTACATACAATGAGAGGATCGGCTGGAGGGTGTCTGGCGGTCGCATCTTGATGAATCTGGCGTTGGGCACGTTTTTTGCAGCAGTGGCCATCAAGTTCTCGCTCGTGCTCGAGGTCTGGAAGTTTGCAGTCTCCTTTGCAGGCGCGCTTTTGACGTCGCTCTTCTACGTCGTCATCGACTGGCAGGGCCGCGCAGATCTGAGCGCTGTGCTGGCCGAGGCCAGCACCGCCGGCAGCAAAGCCCCGCAGGCAGCGGAAGAGATAGAGGCTCCCACCAGCAGCAGTGATCACGCTGAGCTTTGAGCACGCTTCCCCGATTCTCGGGGGTGGACAGACCTCCTACCCTGACACGTCGATTAGTGAATCGTCCGTTTTCGGTTCTCGAGAGGGCGCCGCGGCCGTTGTTTCCCAGGCTTGCGCCCGCCAGGTTTGGGCCCGAGGTCGTTTTCACTAAACCACGTTTTGCTAAAGGGAGGTCTGTCCACCCCCGAGATTCGGGGTTCCAGACGGGGGGTCCGGCAAAGGAGCAAGTGCTGCTGCACGTGCACTGGCCATGGAGGTGCCGGTCGCGCAGTTTAGCGACTCCAAGGAGGCTTCTAGATTCCTCATCCTGCTCCCACTGGATCGCGTTCCTCCCCACTTCCTTTCTAATGAGATTCTGCCCGTAGGCAGCCTTAGCGACTCCAAGGAGGCTTCTAGATTCCTCATCCTGCTCCCACTGGATCGCGTTCCTCCCCACTTCCTTTCTAATGAGATTCTGCCCGTAGGCAGCTCACGCAACTCACTCCCCTCTTTCACCGACCACCTCCCCTCCTCTCCATGCACGCCACCTAAAGTTGTATTCTTAGGGGGTGATGAGATGTGCATACTCCCTTAATTTGCTGCCAGTCGGCACTTTGGCGGTTCAACGCCACTTTTGTGCTGCTATCTCCAGTCATACACGGCTCCACGCCAAAATGGCCAGCCAGTATGCTTGAGCCAGCCTCGCTAAAAAAACGACAGCAGTTCCTGCTCCTTTCGATCCTGGGATCCTTAGGTGGCCAGGTCATTATCACCAGCACGAAGATCTAAGAGCACCCTCACCTGGTGGAGGCACCTCCCTGTGCTGGTCTTCGTGCCACCGTGCAGGCCTCCAGCGCCCTCCTCTCCCCGGGAGAGGGCGGCGCGGGAACCCGAAGGCGGCCCGTCTCGCCGCGCGGCGCCAAGCTCGGGCCCTGCCCTCGAAGGTCCACGCGGATCTTGGACCCAGAGACCTGGGCGTTGCAGTTGTTTCCACGAAAGGTGTCTTCGTCCGGCCTCGAGCCCTGGGACCATCACAGATCGAAGCAGCTCGAACAGTGCTACAGACTGCTTGGGTCTGTTGCTCTGATCGCGGTTTTCGCAATGTTTCAAGTTGTTGGCAACGTCGGATCTCGGGGAACCTGCGCCGGGCTCGCCTGGCGGCGCCTCCGGCTCCGCCCACCGGCGTGCTGCGCGCGCCAGAGGGGGCCCAGCGCCGATCCGACAGGTCCGCGCGGCTCTTCGACAGGAATGCAATGACGAAACCGATGAGGAAGAGTAGGATTAAGTCGGGCGTGTTCGTCTACAGGAGGAAAAGTAAACAATAGTGAAAGTACACTGGGGACGCTTTTATTTGTATTTTTTATCATTTGTTGTATCTCTTTCCCAACCATCCGCCTCGCCGCACCCGCGCTCACTCACCTCACCTCCCTCGTCCCCTTCTCACACAGCGCAGCACAGCACAGCACTGCTCAGCGCAGCTCAGCTCAGCGCAGCACAGCACAGCTCAGCTCAGGTCAGCACAGCACAGCTCAGCTCGGCACAGCACAGCTCAGCGCGGCCGCTATGCACGACGGTCGTCCAGTGCGTAGCAGGCGTGGCATTTTCTCGACACCGTAGGGGATGCGCAGGGGGTGGTCCCTCACCGCGGCCGCTATGCACGACGGTCGTCCAGGGCATAGCAGGCGTGGCACTTTCTCGACACCATAGGGGGTGCGCAGGGGGTGTCCCCTCACCGCGGCCGCTATGCACGACGACCGTCCAGGGCATAGCAGGCGTGGTATGTTCTCGACACCATAGGGGGTGCGCAGGGGGTGGTCCCTCAGCGCGGCCGCTGTACACGACGGTCGTCCAGGGCATAGCAGGCGTGGCACTTTCTCGACACCATAGGGGGTGCGCAGGGGGTGGTCCCTCAGCGCGGCCGCTATACACGACGGTCGCAGGGTATAGCAGGCGTGGTCGACACCATAGGGGGTGCGCAGGGGGGTGGCGCGGCCGCTATACACGACGGTCGTCCAGGGCATAGCAGGCGTGGCATTTTCTCGACACCATCGCAGGGGGGGGTCCCTACGGTCCAGGGCATAGCAGGCGTGGCATTTTCTCGACACCATATGGGGTGCGCAGGGGATGGTCCCTCACCTCGGCCGCTATACACGACGGTCGTCCAGGGCATAGCAGGCGTGGCACTTTCTCGACACCATAGGGGGTGCGCAGGGGGTGGTCCCTCCACCGCGGCCGCTATGCACGACGGTCGTCCAGGGCATAGCAGGCGTGGTATGTTCTCGACACCATAGGGGGTGCGCAGGGGGTGGTCCCTCACCGCGGCCGCTATGCACGACGGTCGTTCAGGGCATAGCAGGCGTGGCATTTTCTCGACGGTCGTCCAGGGCATAGCAGGCGTGGCATTTTCTCGACACCATAGGGGGTGCGCAGGGGGGGGGTCCCTCACCGCGGCCGCTATGCACGACGGTTGTCCAGGGCATAGCAGGCGTGGCACTTTCTCGACGCCTCAGCGGGTGCGCAGGGGGTGGTCTCTCACCGCGGCCGCTATGCACGACGGTCGTCCAGGGCATAGCAGGCGTGGTATTTTCTCGACACCATAGGGGGTGCGCAGGGGGTGGTCCCTCACCGTGGCCGCTATACACGACGATCGTCCAGGGCATAGCAGGCGTGGCACTTTCTCGACGCCTTAGCGGGTGCGCAGGGGGTGGTCTCTCACCGCGGCCGCTATGCACGACGGTCGTTCAGGGCATAGCAGGCGTGGCATTTTCTCGACGGTCGTCCAGGGCATAGCAGGCGTGGCATTTTCTCGACACCATAGGGGGTGCGCAGGGGGTGGTCCCTCACCGCGACCGCTATGCACGACGGTCGTCCAGGGTATAGCAGGCGTGGCACTTTCTCGACGCCATAGGGGGTGCGCAGGGGGTGGTCCCTCACCGCGGCCTTCTGACTGGCTCGAATCTGTCCTCGATGGAGGATAGAAGGCTAAGAAGAGGGAGGAGGTTCAAGCAATATGGCGTTGGATGACACATAGGGGAACATTCGCGACGAGGGTTCAGAACGCAGAATTGCGCATATACCATAAACGGAAGCAAACACATAAGATTTAATTTAAGTGTATGGGGTTCCTCGGTCGCGTTATTCCCGACCATCCTATTGCGTTGGGTCCTCGTTTTGAAGGGACAGCGCCCCGCGTCCCACCCACTCAGTCCTCCTCCCCCTCTCCTCCTTCCCCTTTTCCCTCCTCCCCCTCCTCCCTCCTCCATGGGTTTCACCCACACAGTACAGCGCTTCGTGGCCCCATAGGGAGATCCCATGGGGAGCGGTACAACATGCGCGTGCCACACCCAGTACACCGCTTCTTGGCCCCAGAGGAACTCCGCCGAAGGCCCAAGGGGGGGGGGTACCACATGCGTCTGCCACACCCATTGCAGCGCTTCGTGGGGGGGGCACATGCGTCTGCCACACCCATTACAGCGTTTCGTGGCTTCATGGGGCGCTCCACGTAAGACCCCAGGGGGAATACCACATGCGTGTGCCACACCCAGTACAACGATTCGTCGCCCCATAGGGAACTCCACCGAAGGCCCCAGAAGGGGGGGGGGGGGGGACCACATGCGTCTGCCACACCCAGTACAGCGCTTCGTGGCCCCATGGGGAGCTCCACCGAAGGCCCCAGAGGGGGGGGGGAACACATGCGTCTGCCACACCCAGTACAGCGTTCGTGGCCCCATAAGGAGCTCCACGTAAGGCCCCCCAAAGAGGGGGGAACGCATGCGTCTGCACACCCAGTGCAGCGCTTCGTGGCCCCATAGGGAACTCCACGTAAGGCCCCAGGGTCCACATGCGTCTGCCACACCCAGTGCAGCGTTTCGTGTCCCCATAGGGAGCTCCACCGAAGGCTCCAGAGGGGGAGGGGGGGGCACATGCGTCTGCCACACCCAGTAAAGCGCTTCGTGGCCCCATAGGGAGCTCCACCGAAGGCTCCAGGGGGGCGGCACCACACCCCGTAGAGCGCTTCGTTGCCCCATAGGGAACTCCACCGAAGGCCCCAAGGGCGTCCACATGCGCCCGCCACACCCAGTGCAGCGTTTCGTGCCCCATAGGGAACCCCACCGGAGGCCTCACTAGGTGTGGCCACATGCGTCCGCCACACCCAGTACACCGTTTCGTGGCCCCTTGAGGAGCTCCACCGAAGCTCCAGAGGGCCGCCCGCATGCGTCCCGCACGCGCAATTTGACACTTTCACCCACCCAGTACAGCGCTTCGTGGCCCCATAGGGAGCTTTACCGAAGCCCCCAGTGGGACCGCCCACCTGCGTCCCAGAAACCCAATTTGGCAGTACCACCCACCCAGTACAGCGCTTCGTGGTCCCATAGGAAGCTCCACCGAAACCCCCAGTGGGGCCGTCCGCATGCGTCCCGCACGCCCAATTTGGTACTTTCACCAATCCAGTATAGTTGTCGTGGCCCCATTAGGAGTTCCACCGAAGCCCCCAGTGGGACTGTCCGCATGCGCCCTGGAAGCCCAATTTGGCATTTTCATCCGCCCAGTACAGCGCTTCGTGGCCCCATACGGAGCTCCACCGAAACCCCCAGTGAGACCGTCCGAGTACGTCCCAGAAACCCAATGTGGCATTTTCACCCACCCAGTAAGAAGTTTCGTTGCCCCATAGGGAGCTCCACCGAAGCCACCGTTCGCATTTGCCCCGGAAACCCAATTTGGCATTTTCATCCGCTCTGTACAGCGCTTCGTGGCCCCATAGGGAGCTCCACCGACGGCCCCAGTGCTACCGCCCGCATGCTTTCCCCCCACCCAGTGCAGCGCTTCGTGGCCCCATAGGGAGCTCACCGAAGAAGATATCCACAATTGCGGTACCCACAGCTGCATATGGTTGGGTCCTTCGCCAGGGTATTGTTTTTCCTATTTTTAATTTTCCGTTCAAGATCCGCCTGCAGGGGAACATGTCCGACCGAAGCTTGGCACGATGACGCCGAGGAGGGAGAGGAGGTGGAGGCAGAGGAGGGGAATAAGCAGGAGGAGGAGGAGGAGGAGGAGGAGGAGAAGGAGGAGGACAATCAGTAAGAGGACGAACAGGCTGAGAATGGAGGCGAGGAGGAGGAAAAGGAGGACGACGAAGAGTTTCACGACAATTGTGACCAGTAAGTCGCAGCGGAGGAGGGAGTTGAGACCTCGGGAAGTTGACGAACACTTAAGATCGCAACCGAACACTACCGTGATGAGTTTCTGTACAGCTGAGAACGACGAACACGACGGCTGACGAATGACGGCAGTGGTCTCCAGCAGAGTTCTCCAGTGGTTTCACTCGATCCCCCGGGGTGTCCAACGATGTTTCCGCAAGGGTCTCCAGAGGAAGCCTCTGAGGCTGTCAGGGGACCAGAGCAGTCCACATGCCTCGAATCTTGGTCATTGGTCCGTCGCCCGACGACGACGAAGAGGACGAGGACGACGACGACAACGACGAGGACGACGACGACGACGAGGACAACGACGACAACGGCGGCGTCGTCGTCGTCGCGGTCGGCACCGTCGGCACCGTCGGCCTTGGAGCGATCGGCGGCGGCCACGGCTCGGGGGAGCGGCGCGGCGGCGGCGGCGGCGCGGCGCGCGACCCGCAGCTCGCCGACGGCATCTGAGCGGCGGCGGGGCCACGACCCGGCCCGCGGCCGCGGGGGGCGCGCGGGCCCTCCGCCGCTGGGGCCTCCAGCGCGCGGCCGCTGGGGCGCGCGGCGGGGTCGAGCCCCAGCGCGCGCGCGCGCGAGCCGCGGACGTCGCCTCGCGCCCGGCCGGCGCCCGCCGGGGGCGCCCCCCCCCCGCGAGAGGCGGGGGGCTTGCTCGGCGGGCGGCGCTGGAGGTGCATGTGCTGACGGGCCGATGGTCCACCGCCGCTGCCAAGAGCGGGGGTGGGAGGGGGGACGGGGAGGTTCTCCTCCTCCTCCTCCGTCCTCCTCCCTCCTCTTCTTCCTCCTCCTCCTCCTCCTCCTCCTCCTCCTCCTCCTCCATTTCCTTTTTGTCGTTTTGGTAGTGGTGGTGGAACATCGGCCCATCATGTGTCTGGGCCTCCGAGATGCGAGCAGATGGGGTCGGAAGATGCCGCCGCATCTCGCCGATGCATCGTCGATGCGGTTCCATGTGGGGCCCGATGCTCTCCACGCCGACGGCGCCGATGCATCACCGACGCCGCCAATGCACCGCCGATGCATCGCCGATGCGGCGCGATCCTCCGACCCCTTCTGCTCCGACCCCATCTAGGAGGTCTCTCATGTGGAGGGAGGGACTGCGAGGGTCGGGGCAGTGAGGGGGGGCGGCGGCGTCTCGCCGGGGCCAGCTGCCGGGCACCTGCTTGCGATCGCAGAGGCCGCATGGTCAGAGACGTGCAGGCAGGACGCTGGGAGGAGGAGGAGGAGGAGGAGGAGGAGGAGGAGGAGGAGGAGGAGGAGGAGGAGGGGGAGGGCGAGGAGGAGGAGGAGGAGGAGGAGGAGGAGGAGGAGGAGGAGGAGGGAGGAGGAGGAGGAGGAGGAGGAGGGGAGGAGGAGGAGGAGGAGGAGGAGGAGGAGGAGGAGGAGGAGGAGGAAGGAGGAGGAGGAGGAGGAGGAGGAGGAGGAGGAGGAGGAGGAGGAGAGGAGGAGGAGGAGGAGGAGGAGGAGGAGGAGGAGGAGGAGAGGAGGAGGAGGAGGAGGAGGAGGAGGAGGAGGAGGAGGAGGAGGAGGAGGAGGAGGAGGAGGAGGAGGAGGAGGAGGAGGAGGAGGAGGAGGAGGAGGAGGAGGAGGAGGAGGAGGAGGAGGAGGAGGAGGGGAGGAGGAGGAGGAGGAGGAGGAGGAGGAGGAGGAGGAGGAGGAGGAGGAGGAGGAGGAGGAGGAGGAGGAGAGGAGAGAGGAGGAGGGGAGGAGGAGGAGGAGGAGGAGGAGGAGGAGAGGAGGAGGAGGAGGAGGAGGAGGAGGAGGAGGAGGAGGAGGAGGAGGAGGAGGAGGAGGAGGAGGAGGAGGAGGAGGAGGAGGAGGAGGAGGAGGAGGAGGAGGAGGAGGAGAGGAGGAGGAGGAGGAGGAGGAGAGGGAGCAGGAGGAGCAGGAGGAGGAGGAGGAGGGGGAGGGGGGAGGGGAGGAGGAGGAGGAGGAGGAGGAGGAGGAGGAGGAGGAGGAGGAGGAGGAGGAGGAGGAGGAGGGCGCTGGAAGAGGGGCCACTTCTGGGGCTCGGGAGGGGCTCCGTTGTTCGTTGGCCGCGCCCCAGGCCCAGGTCGGGGGAGCCTCTCCGCGGCCGAGGCTCGCCGTGGCCGGCGGGGCCCCCCCGCTCCTGGATCCAGCTCTCGTCTTGGCAGCGCGAAGCGTGTGAGCAGAAGGTCAAGCAGTGGCCAAGCGTCCTGGCGTAACCATAAGGCCTACCAAGCAGTGTTCTGAGACCCTTTCGTGTTTTTGTTCACGAACTGTTCTTAGAACATGTCTGGCCGGGACGGTCTTGTGTTAGCGCATCGGGTCTGTGTTCTACGAGCATGGTTTCTTAGAACATTCTGGATTCTGGGGTTCTAAGAACATTTCTTGGTAGGACTAAAGGAATGCCGGGACGGTCGGTCCCTGCTCAAGTGTTTGAGCATAAACATATTGTGGGTGTCTTAATAAGCGTGGGGGGTACCCCCTCGACAGGGGTCATTCGCGCCTCGTCGTCGCGCCGCGACGGGGGTCGGAGCGACTTCGGCGCGCGGTGGCTGCCCGCGACGGGGGTCGGTGTGGGGCCGTCGGCGGGGGTGACGCCCCCCGACGCTGATTAAGATACTTGGAGTAGACATACAGTGGAGGCCAGTCCACAAGAAACCATATACGAGAAACGCCACCCTGAGACCCCAGGACGTCCATTCATTCGTGGTGTGGGAGCGTCGCGCTCTCCATCGCGAGACCATCGAAACCCAAGAAAAGCCCAGGGCACCCTGGAGGCAAGCAGGGCGTTTCCTAGCAGGGGCCTCCACTTGTTAGACATCCGGTGTCCGGCGCCACCTTCCTGGGTCGGCGGCGCCTCCAGCGCCCTACCTCCTCCATCTCCTCCATCTCCTCCAACTTCTCCTCCTCCTCCTCTTTCTCCTTCTCCTTCTCCTCGTCCGCCTCCTCCTCCTCCTCCTCCTCCTCCTCCTCCTCCTCCTCCTCCTGGCGCGATGCGTGCGCCAGGGAGGGGGGTCCAGCGCCGACCCAAGAGATCCGCGCGGACCTTGAGGTCTTTGCCTGTTGGCTCTGCCTGGCCCTCCGGAGGCCCAGGGACCCCTGGGGAGCAGGAGGCCGGTGGAGATTTCCGGCGGAGGGAGAGGGGCGATGGTCAGGAGGGAAAAAAACACATAGACACACTTCATCGTCGATTCCCCAGAAAATATGGGAAATGGGGGGGAAGACAGAAACCCAGAAAATATGGAAGAATATGGGAAATCTGGTTATTTGTGTGTATTTATTTGTGTGTCCTGGGGCCCCCTCAGAAAAGGGTTTTGAGTTTTCTTCCCACGTTCGGGCTCCCGGGGCCTGTCCACGGCCACGTGGTTGCCGAGCCCCGACCCTGGTTGAAGACACGACTTGCACTCGGTTCTGGCACGAGCCCGGGGATCATCGGGGACGGAAAAGAGGGGGGTGATGACTAGGGGGGTGGATATCATGGCGGGGGCCATGATATTTCCCCAGATTTCATGGCGCCTCTTCTCATTTCGTTACGTCCCTGGCCCCCCCCGCTGGGCCGCGCACATGCCGCCGGTCATGATGTGCACCCCCCCCTCTTGGACACCCCCCTCTTTGCCGCCCCCGAGATCAGAGACTCGCTTTCTTCGGGACCCTCATAGTGTAAGGTGAAGTGAAGCCTGCAGGGTGGATAGAACAGCCGCCACGATGGTGAAAGACAACCCTTGGAGTGGAAACGCAGGTTCTTCGTGTTTAGGCTCTCTGCCCTGGAATGTTTTCAGCCGTCGGTGATTACCTCAGTGGGCCTTCGGCGAAGGGGCGTACGCTCTTGACCTGTGCGTGGTCTCGTGGCCGTGCCTCAATCGTAGCACACGTCTTCCCTCCACTTCTCCCCCCCCCTGCCGCCGCGGGCGCGCCCTCGCCCTCGCCCCCTCCCCCTTCCTGCGAGCCCCCGCGCCTGGGGACATCCAGGGGGTGGGCGCTTCCAGGGCAGGATCGACGACGACGACGACGGGACGAACGATGACGACGATGGGACGAAAGATGACGACGACGGCGACGGCGACGACGACGATGAACGACGACGGGACGAACGACGACGACGAACGACTACGACCGAGCGACGACGACGACGACGACGACCGACCGTCTGACCGACCGACCGACCGACTGACCGACGACGACGACGACGACCGAGCGTCGACGACTACGACGAGGACGACGGACCGACGACGACGACGACGACGACGACGACCGTGCGACGACGGCCGTGCGACGACGGCGACGACGTCGACGACGTCGTCGTCCAGGGAACCAGAAGGTCAAAGCGCCTGCGCGTAGACGCTCTGGGAGCTCCGCGCGGATCTCGCGGGTCGGCGGCGCGGCTGCCCCCGCCTTCTGGCGGCGCCTCCGTCGCCGCTCCGTGCGCCACGGAAGGGAGCTCCATCGTCGGAAGCCTAGAGATAAGTTCTCCTCTTCCTCCCCCTCCTCCTCCTTCCTCCTCCTCCCTCCTCCCTCCTCCCTTCCCCCTCCTCCTCCTTCTACAGGAGGTATATTCCACCAAAAACAGCTTGGGCAGATGTTCTATCATTTTTGAACCACTTTGAGTATGTTTGAGCATTTTTTATGTTTCGTCGAAGATCCGCCTGTAGGAGGACACGGCCGACCTGAGCCTAGAAGTTGACACCATCACCAATATCGGCGGTGCGCCTCCACCGAGGGAAGGCGATCCCGATCTCGTCGGTGGTGGTACTGTTCGGGCTTCCCTGGTGTCCGAAATATCACCAACCGGTACCAGCATCCAGGATCATCGCCCCTCCCGGTGGAGGCAACCACCTGTATTGTCGGGGGTTCGCAGAGGGAGGGTTATCCCAAGGGGGGGCTGGGGAACGGGCCCAGCTGAATGCCCTTCTTCCAGGAGCCGTTCGGAGCGATTTGTCTTCCAACCATACCTTGGCCCCAACCCCACCTTTGTCCCCCCCCCGAGGAGCTTGTTGTTGGTACTCATGTCTAGGCCTCCAATATCGATGATGCAAGACATCAGCGCGGACCTCCCCGAAATGATCCGTCTGGGTTTCGTCCCTCTGCCGCCGGCCCCTTGTTTGCCCGAATTGTAGATTTCAAGCAGTGGCGAAGCGTCCTTGCTCGCCTATAGGCTCAGCAAAGAATGTTCTAAGACCCTTGTGTGGTTTGCCCGACACGTTCTTACACTATTTCTGGCTGAGTCTGTCTTATTCTAGCACATCGGGTTCATGTTCTAAGAACATTGTTATTGTTGTTAGAACAGTCGTGGGTTCTAAGAATATTCCGTGGTAGGCCTATAAGTATCATTACCAGGACGGTCGGTCCCTGATCAAACATTGCAGGGCTATGCTGAGACCTGTCGGCGCCGTTTAGAACGTTTCTGGAGACATCGTGCGAGGTCGACTGGCATTCAGCAAGCACCTTGAGATGGTGGAGTTGTTGTTGAGCGCTCTGCTTCCTTCTCGGAGCGCGGATCTGGCGTAATTCGTACGGGAGTCTGGCCTCGGGAGCCCGAACCTGGTGTAGTTCACAAAGGATTCTGGCCTTGGGAGCGCGACTTCGGTGCAATCTGCGAGGGGTTCTGGCCACTGGGGCGCGACTCCTCGTCGTCACTCTGGAGACTGGTGCTGGCGCAGGAATCAGGACACCCCCGAAAGGGAGCCTGCTGTCCCCACACTTGAGGGCCAGCGGATGCTCTTGCAGCTCGTGCTCTTCTCTGGGACGAGGGTCGAAGGCTTTGAAGGGCTTCTGGCCAGACAGAGGGCGAATCGGGAGGTCAAGCGGGGACCAGGACATTCGGCCGTCGAAGAGAGGAACGTTCGCCCAGTCGACCGGAGGTTTTGTTCCTGTGCGAGCGGGGGCCATGTCCCAGGGCCCGACCAGAAGACGTTTCCCGTCGATGGTGGTATTTTGTCCCTGTGGTACGGATTCGAAAGGTGATTTCTCCCCTGTGCCCCCATCCCTTCGTCTTGTTTTTCCTCCTCCTCCTCCTACTCCTATTCCTCCTCCTCCTCCTCCTCCTCCTACTCCTACTACTCCTATTCCTCCTCCTTGCCGTTGGTCAGCAGGGCCGCCCGGTTCTGGTCCTGCGCCCCCGCGCGGCCGATGACCGTGCCACGCGGGCCGTGGATGGGGCTCTTTGCCCAGCTAAGGACCTGGCATCGCTCGGACGTGCGCATTTGTTCTCGGCGAGGGCCATCGAGGAGCATCCTTGATCATTGGGCGAAAAACGCACGCACGAAACCAACAAAAGACACAGGGAATGGACGCCCGAGCGATGGCCAGAGGACTGCTGCCTGGGTGCCTCCCCGGAGGGGCGGGGGGCGCGGGCGGCGGGGCGAGGCCGAGGCGCCCCCGGGCAGATCGTCGGCCCTGACGGGCCGCGCGTCTGCCCTGGCGGGGCCCGGGCTCGGGTGCAGTCGGGCCCGTCCCTCGAGGGGGGCATGTTCGAACACAGTCAAGAACAGCACGGGGCCGATCTTTCGTTTTTTTCTCGTATTTGTTTTTTTGATTTGTCGCCCGAAATCCTCCTGTAGGGGGGCAGGCCCGACCTGAGGCTCGGTCCTGACGGCGGACGGTTGGGCCCCCGAGCCACCGGGAGCGCTGCTCGGCAGGTCCACCTCGTCCTCGGGGCCCCATTTCGCCATCCGAGTCATCAGCTCGCGTGCGAGCTGTCGTGGAGGCAGGTGGCACTGCAGGTGGCGTTGCTGACGTCGGCGTTTGCCGCGCCATGGGCGTCGCGGTGGCTGGCTCTTTCCTGGGCTCCGCCCTGGTGGGTGCATCTCTGGGGGTTGGCGCTGGCTGCAGCGCCAGAGTTCAGGGCAGTGGCTTCGTAGCGACCACTGCCGCCGTGGCATCTGCTGGAAAGATAGCGACGGAGTCCCAAGGATCGTCGGTCAGTGTTGTGGCGCTGGCGGGCTTTTGTACGAATTAATGGTCGGCGGAGCGCCCCAGGTCGCATCCGAGGCCTTTCGCAACCACGAGGTCGCACAGAGCCTCACTGTCATTCCGTGTGGCTCGCATGCGTCCCAAGCCTGCCCAAGCTCGCGCCAGCGGAGCGCGTGTTTGTCGAGATCCTCGTAGATGCTCATGAACATATTGCATTCGACATCGTCGACAGGGCAGCGATCGAAAGGGTCGCAGAACTCTCTGAACCTCTGATCCTCATTGCCTTAAAACTGGCACTGCGTGGTGATGGTGCTATTGACATGTGAAGTTCAAGCGCCGTCCCTGGCGGGCTCCGTGCAGGATCCATCGTGGGGGACGCAGTGTCGGTGTCCTGGCCGTCTTCGACTGGGGCTGCGAGCCCTGGTGGTTCACGACCAGGTCCTCCACCCTGGCTGCCGTCGCTAATTGGGAGAATAGCAGCGCAGGCCGTCTGTTGCGCGAGCAGGCCCTCGGGATGAAAGGCGTGGCGGCCCTGCACGCGCCTGGGTTTTTGGCGTCCGTGGGTTCGAGGACGGTCACGGCCCGGGGAGATTCTTTTTGTTGGGGATGATGCAAGAGATGGCCCCTTGCCTCAAGCGTGCGCTGGGTCATGTGGTGTTTGAGATCCCGTAACCGAGAGAGGTCTTTAGTTTTGAATCGTCACCTTCTGTTTCTGTCGGTGGGGAATTACCTCGCCTCTCCTCCTCTTCCTGCTCCTCCTCTCTCCTCCTCTCTCCTCCTCCTCCTTCCCATCCTCCTCCTCCTCCTCGTTCCCCCTCCTCCTCCTGTCCCTCCTCCTCCTGCACCTCGTCCTCCTCCTGCTCCTCCTCGTAGTCGTTATCGTCGTCGTCGTTGTCGTCGTCGCGGCGGAGATGATTGCCCCTCTGTTAGTTGGATAATGTTTGGGGGGGGTTCTTCCCCAGGGAATCCTGTGTGGGCCCCCCATGCGCGAGAGGATTGGCGAGCATATTTTCATCAGGAGTATTCAAAAATATGCAAAAATAGTCTGGGGACGATTTTTCTAGCATTTTAGAACCATTATTGATCATTTTTCGTCCCAAATTCCCCTGTAGGCGGACAGGCCCGACCCAACAATAGGAATCATCGGTTGTGGTTGTGGTTGTAGCCGCGATCGTAGTCGCGAGCGTAGTCGTGATCGTGGTCGCGATCGTAGGCGCATTCGTAGTCGTAAGCATAGCAGGCGTCTCTGACGCGGCGGATATTGTTTTCTTTATGTGTTGGACAGGGAATAATCCACCATTGTGGCCTACCGTACACCCGAGAGGAACTGTTAGCATTTTATCATGATGATTTAAACTAAACGCAAGAATCAGGGGTTGCGGTTCTAGTCGTGGTTGGAATCGTGATTGAATTCGTGATTGTAGTCGCGATTGCAGTCGTAGCCGTATTCGTGGTTGTAGTCTTAATCTTTGTCGCATTCGTAGTCGTAGTCGCAGTCGTCGTCGTCATCGTCGTTGTTGTGCGGCGGGTGCCGCAGATAATCAATTGTTTCCCCCGTCCGTCAATAAGGTCGCCGTAAGATAATCAGTTTCCATATTGAGGGGGGTTCTAAATTCCTATCGCGTGTAGTCGGCCCTGGTGGGCGGGGTCGCGATCGGGACGTGCCGGTTTGGTGCATCGAGGTTGATGAGAGGGGCTGTGGTGTGATCTTGGTGGAAAACGGCCGGGGCCATGAATCTTGGTGGGTCACGGCTGGTGCCCTCAGCGCGCGCAGAGCAAAACAATGCAGTTCGGTGTAGCTGATCTTGGATTTCCTGCACAGTTTCATCAGTTCTCTCCTGAGTCGAGGCTGTCTGGAGCGGAGTTGTTTGCACATGATCTCGAGGTCGGTTGGGTGCTTTTGGATGAGCTCGTCGTAGGCTGCTGCAGCAGCCTGGTCTGCGCCGCCACTACTTGAGAGAGCAGCGGTGCGGGCCTCCCTGGCGTACGAGAATGAATGTTGTCTGGACTGGAGGCTTGGCCTGCATTGCCGGATGCCCTGGGCTGCGGTGGTGCAGGGCGCATGCGGCGAGGGCTTTCAGGAACTGTTGCGGCCAGCGCGGGATGTGACAAAATATGAGGAGGGGGGGGACGGGGGGGGAGGAGGGAGAGGGGGGGAGGAACGAAGTGATTCAAGGCCGTCGATTCCAAGTTTTCGACCAGCGGTCCTGTGCCGCGACAAGTGCGCAGAGATCCCGCTCTGGCCTTGTGATGTTGGGCATGCGATGTGCTGGTGTGCATCTACCCTCCCCTCCTCCGCTGCTGCGGCCTACCTTCCAGCTTCTGGCTAGACTGTCCGACCACGTGGCACGGTGCGTTCGTGTCGTATCGACGTGGCGGCGACCCCGGCGCGGGCGGTCAAAGTTGAACGCCGCCAGTGGCGTAGAATCGGCCAGCATGGAACGATCTGGCGACCGAAAGGCCGCCGACCGTTCGAGGTTGAACGCTTCGCACGGTGTCGGAATTCAACGCCGAAGCCGCCGCGACACGCGCCTGCCGTCGGGGGGGGGATGGAGGAGGGAAGGGCGGAGGGGGAGAGACGAGGAGAGGGCCGGGACCCGCAAGCCCTGGAATGAGGTGCAGGACTAATCTCCCGGCGGCGCGCGGAGGGGGGCGAGCCGCGCGGGGAGCCGCTGTCCGAGGGGTGCCCTGGTTCTCAGAAGAGCGTCTCCCTTCTGCGCACGCAGGAGAGGTCCTCCGGGGGAGGGGGCGTTTGGATGGAGCTCCTGGGAGGTTCAACTCAGCGTCGGCGCTGTTGTATCCGTGGTCGAACACAGGCCGAATCTGGCTGAGTCCCGCCCGATCCAGTTCAACAATGCGAAATTCGGCTCAACATTGGGTTTAATCTGGGCCAGTCCGCCGCTAGGTCGCGAAGTCATTCGCGCTTCGGGGTTCGCGGTCTGCTCCCCGTGGGCGTGGGGGCGGCGCGAGAGCTCGAAGCTGTTCGCGGCTGTCGCGGCCCGCGCAGCGCGAACTTGGCTGCCCCTGTTACTCTGGCTCTCCTGGAGTCCGACGTTGCAACACTTCGCGCAGCGCGAACTTAGCTGCCTTTGCTATTCTGGCTCTCCTGGAACCCGCCGTTGCAACATTGACCACGGCCAGAGCCCTGGACCAGATCTTCCCGCGCCACTTCTCGAGCGGGATAGCTCTGTGAGGGCTCTGAGGCCCGAAGCGGGGCAATCCCGCGCGCTGTGTGACAAGTTGGACCTAGGATCATCATCATCATCATCATCATCATCATCATCATCATCATCATCAACATCATCAACATCATCAACATCAACATCATCATCATCATAGCCATTTTGGCTCAAGCACATGCTTGAGGTGCAGCCACAGGGCTGCTCTTGCGGCCCCCCTGCGTCTGTCTTCTCTCGGTTTTTGGCCACTGCGATCCTGTACCATGGTCTCTGCCGCCGCCTCGCGTGGGCGATCATGGAATTTGAGGCCGGGCGGCAAGCATCCGCTCGTGTGCACACCTACCAGGACAAGCTGGTCGTAAAGGTCGATATGCTGCCGATGTACTCCCCTGCGGTCCGCAGCGGCCTGATCGTCGGCATGCTGCGCATGATGTTGGGGGACCTCGACAGTGCGATTGTTGTCGACCATGGCCATAGGGACTCCAAGGGTGTCTCGCACTTCAGTATTGTTGCGGTACCCCTTCCTGCTCATGCTGCTGTGGATGTTTATCCCCATGCTCCTGATGGCGGTGATGACCTTCCTGGAGTTGCCGATCCTGCTGTTCGGGTTATTGCTGCTCTCGATGTTCGGGGTCGTCCGGGGGCTGATGCTGGTGGCGGAAACGATCCTCGCAGAGTTCTTCCTGCAGCTGCTATTCACGGTGATGGTGCTCCTGATGAAGGTTCTGGGGCTGATTGCCAGGTTGAAGAGGATGCTGGTGTTCGACATGATGTTCGTGCTATCGATATTCGTGCTCTCCCTTCTGACCGTGGTGCTGCTGACGACCTTCTTGGAGGTGCAGACGATCGGGCTTGTTCTGATCTTCGTCGAGGTGCTGGCGCCGTCCGTCGAGGAGACGACTTTCATCGTGTTGCTGTCGACTTTCGTGCTGGTGACGACGATGGCGCGGATGGTGTTCATCGTATTGAGGCCGACTCGTGGGCCAGATTTCTGTGATGGAGGCGAACTTCGTGGAGCTGCTGCCGATCGTGATCTTGCTGAAGTTCGCGCTTATGCCGTACTTCGGGAATGTTATGGTGCCGACCTTCGTAGCGACGGCGGCCAACGTGCTACTGCTGAGCGTCGTGATGATGATGACCGTCTTCGAGGTGCTGACGATCGTGTGGGGTCCGATCTTCGTGGAGGTGCTGGATCTCGACCGTAGTGGAAACGGCGTTCATCGTGTTGCTGCTGACCTTCGTGGTGGTGCCGGCTTCCGTGGAGACGGTGCTGACACTGCGGACGCCGTCGGTGGTGGTACTGCTTCTGACGACGCCGTTCGGCATCATGTATGTGCTGAGGCAGTTCTTTCTTCCGTAGACGTTGCCACTCTGACCTCGTCGCCGATTCGCAAATAAAACCCGTGGCGGCGACAGGGGGGACAATGTTGCTATGGCTGAGCAGGCTTCTTCCTCTCACGCTGCTTCTCTTGAGATTTCAGCTTTTCCGTCGATGGAAGAGTCTGCTTCCGCGACTACGCCCGAGGATGCAGTGGGCCAGCTTTTTTTTCTGCATGTCGAGGTTTGGAACGCAATACTGTGGAGTTGCGAGCCCAACTATCAAGGATCGATTCCCAGAGACGCGAGCTGTCTTCTTTTCTAGCCAAGCCTGGAGGAGGTGAGGACCTTCGCGGACGGGCTCGAACTGCCTTGGACGGATCCAACCAGGTGTATGCAGATACGAAGGCCAAGGTTGAAGCGCTTACCTCTCAATAGAAATCGATGAAGGTGCCGCGGGAAAAAATCTTCATCATCACCATCATCGTCGTCATCATCAGCATAGCGCTGCCATTATGCTTGAGCACAATTTCCCAGCGCGGCAGACACACTTCTTTTCAGTCCGTGGGACATCCACGCTGCCCGTCACTTGTGCGCTTCATTTGTGTCACGGACTCAATGTGCAATCAGAACAGATTTGTCCCTCAGCACCGACGGCGGCTTCTGCTGGCTGGCGACTCAGATCTGCGCAGTACTGCCCGCAGGCGTTGCCGATCTGGCGATCCCTGACGGATGTCCTCCACTTGGTCGAGCAGGCACACGCGGTGCCTCGCGCGGGCACGTGCCAGACGCACCGGCAACTTACCAACGACAGCCCCCTCACCTTCACCAGCAAGGGCGAGGGTAGATGGACAATCTGGCAATGGCCGACGGACACGCGAAGAGGACCGACGAGACGCATTGCGAAGCAGACAGGCACTTCGAGCTCAGCGGGGTGCACGCCGGCGGTAATGCGCAGATTCTTCCCCAAACATCGCAGGGTTCATTGCAGGGGGCAGCCCAAAAGACTCCGAAGGAGAGGTGTGGCAGTTCGCAACGAGTGGATTTCACACCGCGACATTTGTTTCATTGCGATCTATGGTATGTTAGAGGCCCAGGATGAGTTCAGTCGCAGATGGCGCGACAAGCTGCTTTAGTGGGTAGATGACCCGTTTGCGCAATTGCCCTCGAGATGCGCGCCCGTCGTCTTGATGGACGGGAACTTCCTTTGCGGGTGCAGCAAGGTCGGGCACGAGCTCTATGGCACGAGGGGGCGGCGACGCAGTGGGGCCACGCAATCCCAGCCCAGAGCCCCTTACGACGATGTGGAGACGAATTCTGAATACCAACCACGCGGCATTGGCGAGCGCCCACAGACCTGGTGGATCAGGCCATGCCTTTTTCTCTGTCAGCGGCAGCAGTAAGACTCGCGTTGACTATCTCGGCGCCCCCAAACGAATGTTGGGACATATTCTCCAGCTCGAGGCGTGGTACCGCACAGGATTCAAGCTTCAGCTCACCAAGACGGCTCGCCCACTCCGAAGACATGTAGATCGCTGTCGCGCGGTGCTTGAGGCGCGCTGCAAACATTGGTTTGCAGAAGACCCAGATGTGCGAACCTGGTGGGGCATGGATAAGCTTATGCAGAGCTGGTGTGACCGCAGTCGTCCGCGTCGCGCTGCTTCTTATGGGTTATCGTCTGATGGGCAATTCTGCAAGGCGCTCGATGATTGGGCTGAGCAAGCTCCGTCATTGTGTAGCACATGGCTTGGTGGATGAACGTTCGCTAGCACTTGCTATCGCAGCAACTGCATGAGCAGGCGCGACGTTTCTACGCGCGTTCTCCTAGTGACCATCGACCGCGACCGCAAGCTGATGACGCACGCGCCGCGAATGCACGCTATAAAGACATTCGCAGGCTTCTCGGGGACGCCGGCGCGATGAAGTTTTCGATCGCGCGGCGCTCGGACGAGAATATCCGGGGACTTGTCGGGGCATTCCGAGGACTCAGACAACGTCCTGGGCCTAGGAACTTCGGGAAGCTGAAAGACAACTTAATTTGCAAATGATCTGGAAGCTCGCGGGGAAAGTGGCCGGCACTTACCTGGGGCCCGAAGAATGACAGCGTTCGCTTTTCAGCGCGGCGCTGCCTACACGCGGGGAGCTAATGCTGCGCGTGGGACAGGGGGGACATGAGGAGGAACGCAGGCGCGCGAGGCATTTCGAGGAGGACGGCGCGAGCGCATGCAAGCGCGCGTTGTTGCGCGATACATGCCACATGATGATGCAGCCCGAGCAGGGCGACTGGCTTCTCTCTCGCGCGGGCTTCTTGACTTCTCCGACGGCGCGCATGTTCCGAGTGACCCGTTGCACTCTGAGGGGCTCCCGAGCAACGTCTACCCCAGGCTCGCGGAGGCAGCTGTCAGTGTTAGTTCCTTCCTCAGGCAGTGGAGCCCAACGTCGAGCAGACCACCGCAGCGGTCGGTGATTTGCAGACCGCCCTCTTCTTGCTCAAGGCCAAGGCCAGGAAGCAAGCGCCCCATTGGGCCCTCCCTCGAGAAGCCTGGCCCCTCGCCTTCGCCCAGCCAGACAGTGCGATGGGCTGGGCCATGCCAGGAGCTTCTCTTAGAGGATGCAACAGCCTTTCGATTGTATCAGAGGGGCGTTGGAGACGCTCCATTTCTGTCGCATCAGCGAGGCTGGCAGGGTCCCCAAGGGCAATGTCAAGTTGAACTGCCAAGCGGAGCGCGTGGCCCACCTGTTCGACCATTTAGGCAAGACCTAACACTACCACTTATGGCGTCGGATCGATTACCGAGTTCGTACAATTCCACGGGTTTCAAACGCGGGCGATGACGAAAACAATCGGTAGTGATGACGCGCACGATGCAGGAGCGACTCGGCAAACGAGGGGCAACCGACGAGCGATGACGCATCGCGAGGCCGAACGCGGAGATTGGGCCGGCTCGACTAAGGTTGCCGGGATCTTCAGGGGGGCCGACCCGCGCCCGATAGGTCCACGCGTCTCTACGACCCGCTGATCCAATGGTGGGCCACCGCTGCAGCCTCGGAGACCAAGGCCGGGCTTCTTCGCTTCAAGGAAGGTGAGCCTGCCACAGAAACGAACAGCGCATCCTAGCAGCGCGCGTCGGGTGGAACTCCCTAGGGCGCACCTGGACAAGCAAAGCAAGCCGCAACGTCAACGAATCTATTCTGCGCTGGTTTTCGACAAGTTCGAACAGGCCCATCTTCGCGTGATGCTGCCAGGCACGAGTTAGTTCTCGCGTGACTGAGTGGAGCAGGCTGGCTCGCACGTCTACCAATGCTGACGTGCGACACGAGCTCCTGATTCCGACGTTTGAGAGTACGCTTCTGCTCCGCACATTTCAGTGGTCATGGTCAAATGCCCGCAGCCCGCTGGGAAATGTTGCCCTTCTTGCTTCTCCAACCAGCCCGATTTGAAAACGAAGAGAGGGGGGGGGCTCGCTGATTCTGGGGCGCCGCGTCGGGGGTGCAACAATTTGCCGAGCAGGTTTTGCTACGACCTGGAGGACCTGGGTAAACTTGTTCTCCGAGTAACGGACGCGCTCGGGCATCGGGGTCGGCGCGCGACGTCCGACGACGCGAGGCTCTTCAAGCCGCCCAGGGACAAACTCATCAGCTTCTACAGACCCACAGCGAGTTTCTTCCCCAGGAGACGCGGCCCAATTGGAAATTGAATCGCATGGCTTTGGCAACTGCCAGTGTGATCGCACATATGACGACCGCGCAGTGCGTCCATGCCAGGCAAGCTCACCCGCAGCACTTGTTTGTCATGGGCGTCGTGCGCGCAGGCGCCGCCAGCCACATGGCGTCGCCATTGCCGGCGTTCTCGAAATTCCGCATCAGTGGAGACAGCTCGCACACATGTCGCTCTGCGGGAAAACGAAGTGCGCGTCCTAGGGGCCGCGGGGGAGGGGCTCTTGCTGGTCTTGCTCGCCCTCACCCCCCTCGCCCCCGAGAGCTCAAATTCCTGTTCGGAGAATTTGTTGCCGGCGTCGCGCGCTCTTACGTAGTCATTCTGCCCCCCGAGATGATCGTGATCATTGGCGCCCACTAGAGAACTCCACCGCTCTATCACCCACGCTCGTGGACACTCCCGAGGATGGAAGGAGGCGCAGGCGCAGCTGACGACGCGGGCCCAGGCCGAGCCTGACGCGATGCGCGGGCGGGGCGCGGCCAGCGACCAGACGCAGGCGCTGCAGAGACTGGAGGTGCATAGGGCCAAGGCCCAAGGCGAATGTGGGACTCGACCTGCAGGGGGGGGTGACCCAGGGTGCTCTGTCGAGGCGGCGCAGGCGGTGACCGACCACCCGCACTTGCTGGCCACGCAGGAAGCCGAAAGTACAACGAGGCGAAGACGACGGGCGACCAGAAGGGACTGCTGGATCTGAAGTGGGCACACATGCAGATCTGGATTCCCCGTGTCTGTCAGTTATTAGCGACCCAGCCGACATGTATCGGACAGAGCTGTTCACTGTCCCCGAGCTCCGCCCGATCGGTCACGAGCATATGGAGGCCACCACGTACAAGTCGCACGCGATCCGCGAGCTAGGAGCTCCGCCGTGGGGGCCCCGCATCAGGAACGCAGTGCATGGCCCGATCGAGATAGGGGAGTACAAGGCCGTGGGGGAGGAGGAGCAGTATGTAGCAGCAGCAGCAGCCATCAGAGTTTGTCAGCAATCGTAACTAACTCGAGAGAAATGCGGGGGCTCTGAGATTGCATCGGTGTTGGGCGCAGTTCAGGGATCAGCCTTGAGTGGCCTGGATGCGTAACGCTCCTAGGGCCACGGTCGGTCGAATAGGAATACAACATCCACGGGGCCGGTGCCAAAAATAATCTTTTCGGGGTTTTCATGCGCTTGTGTCGCTCCGGTGGTGTGCCGTGACTCTCGGGAGACGTTTCTTGAGGGGCGCGCGAAGTTGTCGCCACCCACAGCCCGCTGTCCAGGCGTGCGCGGTTCACTTCTACTCGCAAATCCATGCCAGGCATAGCGACAGAGGAGAGAATAATAATACCATCACCATCGTCATCAGCATCATCGTCATCATAATCGTCGTCATCTTCGCCATCATGGTGCGCCCTCCGGGAAAACGTTTATTTAATCGCTTCGCTCATGCCGCCGGCCCTGGAGCCCTCTTTAGGGCCTCTTGGGGGCCTCTTGGGGACCTCTTGGGAGTCTCTTGGGGCTCCTTGGCGGCATTTTGGAGGCCCCCAGGGCCTCTTGGGGCCCTCCCCTGGAGTGGTCTGGTGGCTTCTCCCGGGCTTCTCTCGGGACCTTGCCGGGGTACTTTTCGTCCGGGGGCCCCCAGGGGCCGCTCCGCGCGCGCGAACTAGAAATATTGTTAACAAGTCACCGGAGATCTTAGCACGCCTCTGGCCCGTTGGGCCGGCGAATTCTCCTCTTTGGACCCCGAACCCTTGTTATCCCATGGGGATTAATATCAGGGGCGGCCAGTTGGCTCTGTGAGGGCTCTGGGGCCCGAAGCGGGGCAAACCCGCGCGTTGTGTGACAAGCTGGACCGGCGAACATCAGGGAGCCAGAGACGGGGTAGCAGCAGACGGGGTAACAGGCAACGGCCGGTTCGAGGCATCAAATGGCTTTCGCGTTCGATGCAGCACCTTCCGCATGCTGGCTGCGTTGCACATTTTCGGCTGCTGCACTGCAACTTTTCGTTTTGGGCCCTGTCTTACCCGGTCTGTGGGACCTGTCTGCAGTTTGTCCGCGCTGTGCTGCCAACAACTTGCAGTGCAGTTTTTTTTTGCGGTGCAGAAACATGCAGTGGATTTGTTGTTTTGGTCGTTGCAGTTTTTCCAACTGGATCCCATGGTGGGTCCGTTACCCCGTTTAGGCGTTACCCGGTTTAGTGCTCCTTGACGAACAGGTCTCACAGCCGTGCCTCGTGGAGGCTTCCCAGGAGCTGCCTCTCAGGCCGGGGGGGGTCAGGAGGAGAGGAAACACGCAGACTCAACCAATCGTCGACCCCCGGGAAAGCATGGGAAAACGTGGGAAATGGAGGGGAAGACGAACACCCCGAACACACACACACACACACACAAGAAACGATGGGACATCTTGGCGTCTGTGTCTACCAACTGCTGTGTCCTTTGTGCCCCTGCCAGGGGGCACCCCCCTCCGAAGAGAGGGCGCCCCGCCCCGTCTCGCGGAGGGCCGCCCCCCGCCACATCGCCCCGGAGCTCGCCCCCCTGGCGCGCGCCGCCGGCAGTCTCCCCGGAGCAGGAAAGTTCCTGCCCGGGGCCCTCTCCCCCGGCGCGCGCTCCTCTGTCGGAGCGACGCAAGGGAGCGGGCAGAGGGAAACGAACAGAGGCAGAAACATATAAGTATTCGGGGGTCCGCGCGGACTTCTCGGAGCGGCGGCGGACCCCCTCCTTGGCGCGCGGAGCGCGCCGGAGGCGCCGCCAGGTGGGGTCCAGCGCGGATCCGAAAAATCCGCGCGGACCTCCGCGTTTTTGTGTTTATGTCACTGTCGTTCCCCTAGCGGGGGCCGTCCTCGCCGACGGTGGCGCGTAAACTGCCCGCGCGACGTCGCGCGCAGGCGCACTCGCCTCCCAAGTGCAGCGCGCCGCGCAGGAGGGCAGGCGTGGGCCACCGCGCAGAAGGTCGTGAATGAAGTCGTCGTGCGTGGGTCAAAAGGGAAGGTTACGAAATTTGCTGCATTCAGCCGGTTTTGGCCCCGCCGCCGGGCCCATTCCTCGATGCATGGGCGCCTCCCGGCGCCGGGAGGCGCTGGGAGAATCAGCTACGTGAGCTGATGCGCTACCCTGCCCTTTGCCATCCTCCCCTTTCGTTCTCCCCGAGTGGGGCCCGCTGCCTTTCGTCGCTCGTGTGGCGGTGCCCCACAGGGATGGGCGCGCGGGCGGGGGGTGGTCGTCGTCGTCGCCTGTCGTCGTCGTCGTCTGTCGTCGTCGTCTTCGTCGACGTCGTCGTCGTCGTCGTCGCCGTCTGTCGTCGTCGTCGGCGTCGTCGTCGTCGTCGTCGTCGTGCCATCCCCACCTCTTGGCTGCCCCCCGAGAGGCCCACCCCCCTCGCTCCACCCCCGTGCGGGTGCCGCCACCTCTTGCGTCCGGCCTCCGCCTGCGGGGCCGCCCCTTGCAGAGGAGAGCGCCGTGCCGCTTTCCTTTCCGCCTGGGGGGGGCGCACATGTGGTGACCCTTAGATTTTTTTATTGGAGGAAGAATCAAGAATAGTCAAAGCATATAGTCTGGGGACGATTAAACAAAATCGTGTGCTTGACTATTTTTGGATATGTTTAGACTCTTTTCATTTCTCCGCCAAGCTCCGCCTGTAAGGGGACATGCCCGACCTAACTCTAGACTCGGGGGCCTCCAAGCGGTGCGGTGACCACACCGTGTGGTGAGTCAGTGGGGATTCGTGGTTACCGCACGGTGTTGGGACTCGGGTCGTTCTCCGAGGGTGTCTCGGACGACTGGGGCCTCCAAGGTCCCAAAACCGTGCAGTGATGGACCGTGCAGTGAGGTCCTTCGGAATTTGGAGGTCTGTCACTGCACGGTTGTGGGACTCCCAACTTGACATCCAACGTCTCGAACAATTCAAGACGTACGTATGTGTTTTCGTCGTTTTCGGCTTGGGGGGCCCTCGTTGAGCCCCGGGACAGTCAAAGACCGACTCAGAAGGAAAGCAAGCCATGGGGAAGGGTCGGGATTTGCAGGGACCCCGCAGTGTCCTAAGTAGTCAAGACATCATCGGATATCTGATGAGGTCTGGGACTCGGGAGGGGACCTGGAGGAACGGGCCCGAACCTCCGACGTCGTGACTCTGTCGCGGCGCGGCTCATGGGGGCGGGTCCCCAGACCCTCACCAGGGGCGGCTCTTCTTCCCGATGGGCTCCATGAGGACCTCCTCTTCCTCCTCCTCCTCCTCCTCCTCCTCCTCTTCCTCCTCCTCCTCCTCCTCCTCCTTCTCCTCCTCCTCCTCCTCCTCCTCCTCCTCCTTCTCCTCCTCCTCCTCCTTTGAGACAGCGGTAGTTGGCCTTCGGGAGCCCCCTCGTCGCCATGGTTGGGCGTAGCTCGAGCGGCTGGTGCTGTCGGGGCCCCTTGGGGGAATCAGTTCAACAGCTTCCTTCCCATCGTGACTTTCTCACGGCTCGTGGAACTCCGGGGGGCCCGAGACGAGAGAGTCTGCGCAAGCGAAGTGTTTCCCTTGCCCTCGATTCGATGCCGATTGGCTTTGCCTTCAGGGTGCAGTACGGTGGTCAGTCGGCCGATCGACAAGCCGCGCCGCAGCCCGGCAAGCCAACATCAGACTCTGATGGGCCTGTTGTTGCGGAGCGACAGTGGCAGGGGTCGGGAGAGGCCATGCAGGATGCTGCCCATCGGCAGAGCAGCAGAACCCCGGGTCACCTTCCTTGGGGTCGGGGCAGATGGGGTCTCGGAGGACCGTGTCGTCTCGCCGATGCGGCGCGATTGCGGGTCCCGAGTTTCTCCTTTCCTGCGTCGCCGTCGCGTCGAGGACGCATCTGCTGTGCGGCGCGACCCTCCGACCCCGTCTGATTATTCGGGAGCGGCCTCTGGTCTACCAGCAGAGGTCAGCCACGCGCAGAGGGGAAGGTTTCTTAGAAGCACCCCTGCTTGAAACGGCGCGGGCCTCATATGTAGATGTAAGGCCCGCGCCGTCTTAGAAGCAGGCTCCTTCAGAAAAGCCCTCCCCCCTCCCTCCACCCCCTTGTGCGCGCCGCCAAAGAGAAGCGGAGCAGGGTGGGCAACAGACGTTCTGCCTGCCCACCAGCCGAGCCGCTGAGCAGGGGAACAGACGCCTCGGGGAAGAAGACAGCTGTAGGAGGACACGCCCGACCTCACTCTCCCCTCCCCATGCGGGAGGAGAACAGTCGGGTGAGGAGGGGGGGAGAAGGCAGGAGAACCCGCTGTGAGGAAGGCACATCAGTTCAGGAAGCGGCCTGCCAGCAGGTACCCCACGGAAGCTTCTCATCCCCCGATGGCCCCAGGGACCCACAGAAGTTCCGGGGCACCTTTGGCCCCTCGACGAAGTAGATGTGCTCCAGGACCTCTTGCGGCATGGCTTCTTCTCGTGTGTGCCTGCTTGTAGATGCTCGATTCCTGAGTGCTCCATGTCTGCCCCCCCCTCTCCGGCGCGTCCCTGGCGCGCCACCCGCTGCTGTGAACGGCCCCGCAGGCCCCGCAGGGAGCCCCCCCTGCGCAGGCAGTGCGCGCGCCCCCCCTGCAAAAGAGGAGGCGCGGTCGCTCGCTGGACCACGCCCGTCCGGACGGTGGAGCTCCGTCGTGTCAGGGGCAACGATGGGGATCGGCTCAGTGGGGTTGGTTTCGGAAGCTGGAACATATACAATACCAGTGGCGGGTTTTGTTTCAATCCCACGACTTTCTGAGGGTCGGGGGCGACGTAGGGGTGGTTTGGTGTATACTTCTCCTTAGTTTTCCCAGGGAAACAACGAAACAAGTTTCAGCGCAGGGTCGGAAAACACGTCGGTGTATAGAGCTAGTTTCCCTACATGTTAGCTCGAAGGAGGAACAGGTACCGATACCGCTACCCTTCCCTCGTCTTCGCCTTCGGGGGCCCTCTGGGAGGCCCTCGTGGCCACGGAGGGGTTCGCGTCGCAGTTCTGTTCAGAGTGCACCCTGGGAGAGGTCCCAGGAGTAGCGGTAGCTTTCCCCTTGGGTTAAGTCGGGCGTGTCCCTCTACAAGAGGAATATGCAAACATATGTTTAAAAATAGTATGGGGACCATTTTTTGTATTTTCTGACATTTTTGAATATTTGTTTGACACTTCTTAATTTTCGCCCGAAATCCGCCTGTAGGAGGACAGGCCCGACTGAACCCTTGGGTTTCCCCAAGATCGGTTCGAAGTTTGAGGCTTTCGGACGATTGCACCGGTTCTAACTCGGCGGCTCTCCAACCTCGGGATGCCTTCTAGCAGCGGCGCCTCGCCGAGGGCATCCCGGGGCTGCCTGGATCGTCCCGAGCGGCCGCCAGAGACCCGAGTTGTGACCCGAACGCCAAGGGGCAACGCTAGAGGGTGGTGTATTCATCATGGGGTGACGCGTATCGACCCACAATCGCCCATTGACCGCCGATAGGGGCCAAGTAACCCACCCCGCCCAGGACAGCCCTGGAGGTAGGAAAGGGGTATGGTATAAAGGGGTGTGGTGCTAATTTCATGCAAAGGGGAATCTGGCGATGTTATTTACCGCAGATCGCATCGCCATGTCCACGATTGGCACAATACCCCTATATGCCACACCCCTTTCCGACCTCCAAAAGTGCAGGTTCGCCATCGGAGGCCTATCGCCGATCTATCGGCGACGTGTCGCATATTCCAGATCGATGTTTCCCCGCCTGAGTCTGTCCCCCCCTATCATTGTCCCTTACCGTGGTTCGAGACTCGAGGATGCAGGATCCAGAATCCAGGATCGGCGATTGGTGATCGGGGTTCGAAGCTCGAGGGTCGGTGATCAAGGGTTCGAGGATCGAGGGCTCGAGGTTCGAGGTTCGATGCTCAAAGGTCGCAGTTGTCGTGTCTATCTCGCCCTTTTCTAGGCCTCGGGGGGCGTCCTCGTTGGCACGGCTTGATCCGCTTCAAAACCTGGGTCCAAGCGCATATTAGGAGGAGAGACGCGATCCATCATCGTGAACACACTGCCCTTGTTCGAGGATCGATCGGGGGAGCGAACTGGGCACGCAGACATTCAGCAGAGATGATGACCGTTAGCAGTTCTTGCGCTGTCGGTGTTGCCACGGATGTTGTTACCACGGATGTTGTTACCTAACAGAGAGCATCTTGACTCCCCAGGGGGGTCTGGGCGGATGCCGGGGAGAATCCGGGGACTCCCCGGGACTCCCCAGGGGGGTCTGGGCGGGTGCCGGGGAGGATCCGGGGACTCCCCAGAACACCATTCCCAGGCCACATTCTGAATGCCCGGAGCCAACTGTAGGCCACTTCGTGTTCTTCGTGTTCCCAGAACACCATTCCCAGGCCACATTTTGAATGCGCGGAGCCAACTGTAGGCCACTTCGTGTTCTTCGTGTTCCCAGAACACCATTCCCAGGCCACATTTTGAATGCCCGGAGCCAACTGTAGGCCTTTTCGTGTTCTTCGTGTTCCCAGAACACAATTCCTGTACCATATTTTGATTGCCCGGAGCCAGCTCTGGGCCACTTCGTGATCTTCGTGTTCCCAGAACACCAGTCTTGCGCCATATTTTGAATGCCCGAGCTGAGGCAGGCTGAGGCAGAGGCAGGCTGAGGCCGAGGCAGGCTGAGGCTGAGGCTGAGGCACGCCGAGGCAGGCTGAGGCTGAGGCAGGCTGTGGCTGTGGCTGAGGCAGGCTGAGGCTGAGGCTGACGCAGGGTGAGGCCGAGGCAGGCTGAGGCTGAGGCTGAGGCAGGCTGAGGCTGACGCTGAGGCAGGCTGAGGCTGAGGCTGAGGCTGATGCAGGCTGAGGCTGACGCTGAGGCTGAGGCAGGCTGAGGCTGAAACTGAGGCCGAGGCAGGCTGAGGCTGAGGCTGAGGCTGAGGCAAGCCGAGGCAGGCTGAGGCTGAGGCTGAAGCTGAGGCAGGCTGAGGCTGAGGCTGAGGCTGATGCTGAGGCAGGCTGAGGCTGAGACAGGCTGAGGCTGAGGCTGAGGCAAGCTGCGGCTGAGACAGGCTGAGGCTGAGGCTGATGCAGGCTGAGGCTGAGGCAGGCTGAGGCTGGCTGAGGCAGTCTGAGGCTGAGGCCGAGGCTGAGGCTGAGGCTGAGGCCGAGGCAGGCCGAGGCAGGCTGAGGCTGAGGCTGATGCTGAGGCAGGCTGAGGCTGAGACAGGCTGAGGCTGAGGCTGAGGCAGGCTGAGGCTTAGGCAGGCTGAGGCTGAGGACGAGGCAGGCTCAGGCCGAGGCAGGCTGAGGCTGAGACTGAGGCTGAGGATGAGGCCGAGGCAGGCCGAAGCTGAGACAAGGTAAGGCTGAATGGGGGGGGAAGGGGGGGGGGGAGGAGGGGAGGCTGAGGCAGGCTGAGGCCGAGGCAGGCTGAGGCCGAGGCAGGCTGAGGCTGAGGCAAGCCGAGGTAGGCTGATGCTGAGGCTGAGGCTGAGGCTGAGGCAGGCTAAGGCTGAGGCTGACGCAGGCTGAGGCCGAGGCAGGCTGAGGCTGAGGCAGGCTGAGGCTGAGGCAGGCTGAGGCTGAGGCCGAGGCAGGCTGAGGCTGAGGCTGAGGCAAGCCGAGGCAGGCTGAGGCTGAGGCTGAAACTGAGGCAGGCTGAGGCATACGTAGGAATCCATAGGAATCCTTGGGAATCCTTATGAATCATTAGGAATCCGTAGGCATCCTTAGGAATCCGTAGGCATAGTTAAGCAGCCTCAGGAATCCTTAGGAATCCTTAGGATTCCATTGGATCCTAAGGCCGTTGCCACTGCGACTGTCATTGCGAATGCGACTGCGACTGCGAGAACAGCAGAATTCTTTACGCTTCGCGTATCCCCACCAGCCCATCTCACAACAGCAACTCTTGCGAAACATGCCGACAGTCGTGTTTTTCAGGCGTGTGTCCGCTTGGCCCCGCATATCTCCCCTGTTACTCCTTCCTCCCGCCTCCTTGTACATCCTCCTTGTGGGGGGAGCGGGAGAAGGACGAGGCGGAGGAGGAGGGAGAGAAAGCGCTCCTCGTGGTTTGAGTCGTTTGGGGTTTCTCGTCCTGGTGTGAGTCGTTCGGGCCCTTCTTCCTGGTGTGAGTCGTTCGGGCTCTTCGTGGTGTGAGTCGTTCAGGCTCTTCGTCCTGGTGTGAGTCGGTCGGGCTTCTCGTGGTGTGAGTTGTTCGGGCCCCTCGTCCTGGTGTGAGTCGTTCGGGCCCCTTCTCCTGGTGTGAGTCGTTCGGGCTCCTCGTGGTGTGAGTCGTTCGGGGCCCTCGTCGTGGTGTGAGTCGTTCGGGCTCCTCGTGGTGTGAGTCGTTCGGGCGCCTCGTCCTGGTGTGAGTCGTTCGGGCCCCTCCTTCTGGTGTGAGTCGTTCGGGCTCTTCGTGGTGTGAGTCGTTCGGGCCCCTCGTCCTGGTGTGAGTCGTTCGGGCTCCTCGTGGCGTGAGGCGTTCGGGCACCTCGTCCCCTTTTGGGGCGTCTTGGGGGCCTCTTGGCGGCCCCAGGGGCTTCTAGGAGCGTCTTGGGTGCCTTGGGGGAGCCTCTTCGGGCCTATTAGGAGCCTCTTGGAGGCCGTTTGGGGCGCCTTGGGGATCTCTTGGCGGCCCCAGGGGCTTCCAGGAGCGTCTTGGGTGCCTCGGGGGAGCCTCTTGGGGCCTCTCGGGGGCTTCTTCCCCTTCGGGGAGGGGTTTACCCCTCCCCCTACCCCCTCCCCCTGGACCTGGAGAGGGGGTTTCGCGGGTCGTCAGGGGGGTCATGTTCGACTCCTGGGAGGGCTAAAAAACGACACCCATTCACGAGGATTCTGGCCCCGACGGGGGGGACAAGAAAAAACCCTCTCCTCTTTTTTGAAGCCAAAATCATTGATTTGTACTACGGTTTCGGCCCCATTTTGGCCTTCTGAGGGGGCAGCGCTCATTAAAGTTACCCTCTTCCTTCAAGGCAAAATCATTGATTTTACGAAGGTTTTGGGCTCATTTTGCCCTTCGGAGGGGGCAGCGCTCACTAAAGCTCCCCTCTTCTTTGATCCATTCCCTCCAAGATGGCCCCAAGAAGCGCCCAGGAGGCACCAAGAGGCCCCAAGATGGCCCCAAGAGGCCCCCAGGAGGGAGGACTCGCTAAACCACTCACGCCCAAAGGGCTGGTGGGATTCTACAACTATATTATCACATGAATATTAAGGGGAATGCTTACAGATATGCTTATACACATCTCTGTCAGGTTGCTGTGCCGGGATAATCAATTTGAGACAAGCATCGCCTGCCCAACAGTGGCCGCTGTCGGTGTTGGACAACATGTGCTGTCGCCCATCGTATTCCCGTAACCGCTTCTGGCATGCCAATCGGGGATCGAGCATTTGGGATCGGACTTCGAGGTTTCTGGATCGAGGTTCGGGGTCTTCAGGCGGGAGCACGTCAGGATTGAGAGGGCATTTGAGTTCTGTCGGGGCACACATAACGGGGGTCCACGCTAGCTTGGATCGATGAGCGATGATCGAGGCTCGAAGGTGGGAATCTCGGCTCGAGGTCCAGGATCGCGGATGCATTCCGTTCTTTTGGGAAGTCCAGGGGCGACTTCTTCTCAGCGGTTGGATCCGCCGCATAACAGTTTGTCAAACATCCAGATCTCAACGCACCCCAGCAGCCGGAAGATCCATCCGCATGAAAGCTAGTCCTGGAGGAGAGGTGTCCTGGAGGCTTTTCTCCGCTAAAGGATTGGTTCTAGGGGGAATGCCCAGATGACAGCACCCCGTTTCCACCACGACTCTTTCCCCTCACTCCAGAATCGGGTTTCAAGCGCCGCGTGCAACGTCGTGAGGGCCGAACAGCTGGGACAGGTCAGGAGAACACTCATTACGCTGGACTGATGGCAGACTAGGGCTCGTATTCGGCCGCGGGCACGTGGTGGCGCAGGTGGTATCGGTGTTGCGCCACCCAAGTCTGCCCTGCTCGATTCATGTTTATGCAGTTGTTGTTGCTCGTCCAGGGAGGAGCGCGGGGACAACGCCGAAGATGACGGTGTGGGGGGGGAGGAAACGAAGGAGGAGAGTAGGATAGATCTCGACGCTTCTATGTGCCTTCTGGGAGACACCCCGTGGCCACGGGCTGACGCAGCTCGCCCTGCGGGAGCCCAGCGAGCCCGTCTCCGATCGAGGGCGAAAAATACGACGAGGGGACAGGCGGCCTGCCAAGACTGCAGGACGGTCGCTTTTCTTTCTGTTCGCGGCCTCTCCCGGTGCGTCGCCCTGCGGCCCCCGGGACCTCCAGACCACGGCCCGCGACCGAGAGCCAGTCCTTGGGGTTGGGGCCGAGAGTTGTGGCAGCTGTGGCGAGCCGCGTCGCGAACAGCTCGTGGCGTCACACGTCTGGAGAGGAAGACGAGGACCCATACCTGCTCGCGTCGTGGAAAGCCCCGCGTCGGCACGGTTGGATTCGCCCCGACATCCAGGCCGTCCCTGGAGAGGTGCTGGGAGTGGCGGTATCAGTACCTCCAGGCTTTCCGCAAAGAGGAGGAGGAGGAGGAGGAGGAGGAGGAGGGGGAGGAGGAGGGGGAGGAGGGGGAGGGGGAGGAGGACAAACTAGGTGCGCTCGCGTCATATCTGACATCCTACCCCTCCCTCCCATCCCTTACCATGGCGTAGATCCCCTCTCTACTCGCACAGTCGGATGTCGAGCAGGGCAATGATCCCGAAAGGGTACGCGATGCATTGTAGAGCACGGCATGGCATGGCGTAGAAGAGCACCGCAAAGCGTAGTATGTCACAGCATGGCGTGGCGTGGCGTAGTGAAGAATTGCATCACAAAGCTTTGCAACGCAAAGCATGGCATCGCACAGCGGCCCCGAACATAACATTGCATAGCATGGCGTTGAAGATCAAAGCGTAGCATGGCATAGCACGACGTGGCACTTAAGCACTGCATATCACAGCTTCAGCTGAAGGCATGGCATCGCGCAGCGGAACGCAACCTAGCATTGCATTGCATGCCGTGGCATGGCACGGGAAATGACGCCAGCGCTGCAGCGGGAGCACGATCGGAACGAGCGGAAGCGCGGAAATGAGGCCAGCGCTGCAGCGGGAGCACGATTCGGAACGAGCGGAAGCACGGAAATGAGGCCAGCGCTGCAGCGGGAGCACGATTCGGAACGAGCGGAACGAGCGGGGCCAGCCTGCAGCGGGAGCACGATTCGGAACGAGCGGGGCCCGAAAATGGCCGGCGCCTCAGCGAGAGCAGCATTTTGAAAAAAATGCAGGCGAAAACCCAACTCCGGGGAATCCTGTGTGTAAAAAACAATACGCGGGGGGGGGGGCGAACACTCCCAACCCGTCATCAGGGGAAGGAGGAGAGTAGTATTCATTGAGTAATTGGGAGTGGAGGAGGAGGAGGAAGGAGGAGGAGGAGGAGGAGGAGGAGGCGGAGGAGGAGGAGGAGGAGGAGGAGGGGAGGGGGGGGGGAGGAGGGGAGGAGGAGGCGGAGGAGGAGGAGGAGGAGGCAGGATGGCGGAGGAGGAGGAGGAGGAGGCGGAGGAGGAGGAGGGAGGAGGAGGAGGAGGCGGCGGAGAGGAGGAGTAGGAGGAGGGGGAGGGGGAGGGGGAGGAGGAGGAGGAGGAGAGGGAGGAGGAGGAAGGGGAGGAGGAGGACGGAGGAGGAGGAGGATGGGGAGGGGCAGGCGGAGGAGGAGGAGGCGAGGAGGAGGAGGAGGCGGAGGAGGAGGAGGAGGATGAGAGGAGGAGGAGGGGGAGAGTGGAGGAGGAGGAGGAGGAGGAGGGGGAGGGGGCGAGGGGGAGGGGAGGGGGAGGGGGAGGGGGCGGGGGAGGGGGAGGGGGAGGAGGAGAGGAGGAGGAGGCGGGGAGGAGGAGGAGGAGGAGGAGGAGGAGGGAGAGAGGAGGAGGAGGAGGAGAGGAGGAGGAGGAGGAGGAAGGGGGAGGGTGAGGGGGAGGGAGGAGGAGGAGGAGGAGGAGGAGGAAAGAGGAGGAGGAGGAGGAGGAGGAGGAGGAGGAGGAGGAGGAGGAGGAGGAGGAGGAGGAGTTGAGAAAGCAGGAGGCGTTGGCGCCCCTGCTGTGAGCCTCTTGGGGGGGGGCCCTCGCGGCTTCCGCTGGGTGCGGCCCAAAGAGCCAGTGGGTGGAGCCTGGCAGGGGCCTGGTGGTTTCTCGTGCGCGGCTGTATTCGGGAGCCTTGAGACGGGGTCCATGCCAACGGGGGTCAGCCAGAGCTTGCAGGATCCTGCAGGGCCAGGGTCGCACTGGCTCGGGTCTGGGAGCAGGATCCTGAAGGATCTTGCAGGGTCTTTCGCATTGACCCAGGTTGGGGTGCAGGATCTTGCAGGCTCTTGCAGGATTCTGAAAGGCCCGACTGACCCGCGTCCGGATTGACCCGGGTCAGATGGTCCCCGAGGTGGTATAAGTCAAGTCGGGTTTTTCTTCTACTGGAGAAATCTTACAAAAGAGTAAGAAAATAGTCAGAGGATGATGTTTCTAGTGTTGTTGGCTATGTTGGATTATTTTTCAACTTTTGTGCATTCTTCGCCCAAAATTCGCCTGTATGGGGACATGCCCGACCTACTGTGAGGGGAAGAAGCGCAAGGTAAGGAGAAGGACTGGATGATTGCCAGGTCTAGCGCGGACAATGGAGGGACAGATGAGGAGGGGGAGGCGGCAGGAGGAGCAGGAGGAGGGATTACGTCGTGGTTGTCGGTCTTGCGTCGCTGTCAGCGTCCACCTGTGCGCAGGGTGCGTCAGGACCAGGATCTCGAGACAGATGCGACTGGTGTCGACGAGGGCGGTCCGGGCAGCCCACAGAGGGCGAAGCGAGACAGCTCCACCGTCGTAGCACGGAGGGAAGCAGGGTCTCTCCGTCGGCGCGTCGGCGCCGTCGCCGACGCCTCGCCGCCGCCGTCGCTGTCGCGCGGTCGCTCGTCGTTGCTGCCGCCGCCGTCGTCGCCGCATCGCCATCGTCGCCGCCCCGTCGTCGTGGTTGTCGCCGCAGTCGCCCAGCCGCCCCCGTCTCTGCGCAGGCCGCTGCGCCGCCGCCGCCGCGCTGCGCGCCCCCGCCTCGATCCGTCCTCTCCCCTTTCTCTGCTCCTCCCTTCTCTCCTTCCTCATCCCTTCACTCCGTCACTGCTTCCTCTCCTTCAGTGTCCTCTCCCATCACCGGGCGGTGCGCGGGGCCACGATGCCCAGTTGGCCGACGGCCGAAAGGTCCGGGCCGCGTTTGCCAGCACTGGCTCGGTTGCCCGCTCGGTCAGCGTCCCAGCGCCTCAGCAGTGCCAGCGCCCCAGTCTGCTGAATGTCTCCGTTGGCTCAGAGGCCCAGGGGCGCGGTTGCTCACTGGCGCCGTGACCCATGTGCCTGGTTAGTCGAAAAGCACGTTGCGCCTTGTGCCCAGAGAGGTACAGTCTGGTGCAGCGGCCGATGGCCCCACGGGTTTGTCGCGCCAATTCGGCAAGGGGCTCTAGTAAAGATGCAGTTCAGCAGCTCCGTGGCCCATGGGCGTGCGGTCTATACGCCCACGGGGTGGCCAGGGAGCCCCTAGTGTGCCTCCCCCCTGTCTGGGTGCCCTAGTGTTCTTCGTGCCAGGCCATCTTGGACCGCTTGATGCGGCTTCCCGATGTCGATTGGCTCAGCGGGCCAGCAGCTCACTGGACAAAAAGTCCGCTTGCTCAGGAGGGCCCAGCAGCAAAGCGGCCGAGTGCCAATGGAGCTGTTGCCGCGCTGCTTCGTTGTTTCATGGCGCAGCGGTGCTAAGGCCCAGTGGTCAAGTTGCGCTTCGGTCGTCAGTTAGCGTCGAATGACCTGATATCAGGAGGGAAGGAAACACAGACACAAAGAATCATCGATTCCCCAGGAAAACATGGGAAATGGTGGGGGAAGACAAACATCCATGAAACATTGAAAACGTTGCGGAATCTTGGGATTTGTGTGTATTTTGTTGTGCGCCTTTGGACCCCGTCATATCATCCTGAGGGCTGAGTGTCCCGACGTTCAAGTTTCCGTGCGGCCAGGTTCCTCAGGGGGGGCATGGGCGCACTGGCCGTGTGGCCTTGCTTGCCCCGCGGCCTTCATGGCGTGCGTTCCGCGCGGGAATGGAAGCTTAATTTTGACAGTGAAACGGGTTGACGGATGTAGCAGATATTGAATGATGTGGAGGGCGTGTTGCGGGAGTGTTGTTTGGAGTGTCATGGTATCGGTACGGGATGTTCGCGTAAAACATGGGTTTGTTTTGGTGTTCGGTTTTCGCGTCTTGGCCCTCATCGAGATTCAGGATTCTTCGCGTCATTCTTCCAGCCAATCCAGAAACGTTGCCCAGGGGAGTTGCCCTGATCAGGAATATTAAAGAGCATGCAGTGGACTAAAGGACAAGACTTAAGGAGCATGGTGGAGTAATTGGAGGATGAGGACGAGGAGGAGGAGGAAAGGGAGGGGGAGGTGGAGGAGGGAGGTGGGACGAGGGGGGAGGAGGGATTGGCAGATCAGGAAGAAGAGGATAAGGAGGAGGAGGAGGAGGAGGAGGGGGAGGAGTAGGAGGAGGAGGAGGAGGACGAGCATAATGGCCAGAGGCCTATTAGATGCTTCTCGGAGTCTCGTCAGAGGTCTCTTGAGAGCTTTTTGGAGTACTCTTGGGCGCTTCGGGAGCCGTTTGGCTGTCCCAGGGGCCTCTTGGACCGTCGTGGGTGCCTCGGGGAAACCTCTTGGGGCTTCTTGGGGGTCTCTTGGGAGCCTTTTGGGGACCTTTGGGGAGCCTCTTGGGGCCTCCTGGTCGCCTCCTGGGGCATTCTTGGGAACCTTGGGGGTCATCTTGCGGCTATCTTGGAGGAGCGCGGTCAAGGAATGGATGGGGTCTTAATTCCCCCCACCCCTGCAGCTCCTAAACTCGCAGGCAGGACAACTCTCGGAGTGCTATTGGAGCGCTCTCGGGTGTTTGGGGGGCCACATTGGGACCCCACTGGGCCCTTCTTGGAGCTCTCTTGGGCCTTTCCGGAGCCACCATGAGGCCTCGGAGGGCCGTCCAGAGCGCAAAGGCGAAGGCAATTCGCACTGTTTGTCCTTGCGTGCTTGAAGCATGTTGGCCTGTTGGTGGCTTTCTCGGGAGGCTCCGTTGGTCGCTTGGAGCCGTCTTCGGTCGGAGGTTGATAGACTTCCTGCCCTGACACGTCGATTAGCGAACTGGCTGTTTTCGGTTCGCGCGAGGGAGTCGCGGTCGTCATTGTTGCGGGTCCAGGTCCGTCGGTTTCGGTCCTAGGCCGTTTGCATTGAGGGGTGGTTGACTAAAGGCAGGTTTGTCCACCGCCGATTGGGGCGATCTTGCCTACTCTCGGAGCATGTTGGAAACCAGATTGAGCCATCTCGAAAGTCATCTTCGGCTCTCTGATGCCCTCTTGGAGCCATCTTGGGCCACCTTGGACTCTCTAGCCGCTCGGCCCCCCCCACGTCCAGGTCCAGGGGAGGGGGTGGGTGGAGGGTAAGCCCCTCCCCGAAGCGGAAAAAGGGCGTTGGAAGAGGAAGCGCCCTAGACCACCTCCGCCCAGAGGGTTGGTGGGATTTCCCTCCCTCGGGCGCATGGATATCAATGGTTCTTTGGACCCCCCGTCGGATCCTAACTCTCGATTTTGCGCCGCGCCCACTTCAACATGGAACAGCTATACGGATGGAGGGCGGCGGGTTTTCAAAACGGGGCTCTTCGCCATGATGCCGCGTACTGCAGTTTTTACAAGCCCAACAGCTATAACCGATGGATCGCCATTTATTTTGCGAACGATGTGTCCATCGTTCGGCACGTAGTTCGAGCATACGGCCACATTTGTTCCCACTTCGGTTTGCCTAAAAAGGGGTGAAGAAGCAGTGGGTGCCCGGCCTACGCCTGCCGGCCTTCCTAGGGTTGATTGGTGTCGGTCTTTCATTGTGTTGATAAGGCTTTCCCCAGGTCCATTGCTCTTGTGTCTTCATGTTTTTGAAAATGGTTTCTTCGACTTGTTTGGTCTTGTTCCCTTAATGCATTGTGTTACTGGTCTTGTTTCCTTTCTGCGCTCCTTACTTGGTCTTGCTTCCCACCAGTGTCATGCAGCGCCGAGCAAAAGCAGGCAACGCTAATCAACGCCAAGCATAGCAAGCCAGTGCCCAGCAACGCCAACCAACGCGAAACAACGCCAAATCGACAAGCAATGCCGATGCCAAGGAACGCCAAGCAAACCTATGCAACTCAAGCGACGCCAAGCAATGCCAAGCAACGCCAAGCAATGCCACGCAGCGCCAGACAACGAGAGTCAACCCAAAACAATGCCAAGCAATACCATGAACGCCAAGCAGTGCAACACAGTGCCAAGCATAACAACGCAATTCAATGCCACACAATGCCACGCAACGCCGCTCAGGAAAATGTTCCCCAATCGCGGGCCGCGCCAGGTTCATTGATGTGTACAACGATCGCACGGATGGGGGGGCGGTTATGATGGGCGTGCGGTTTTGGTTCAAGGCGGGGTTGTTTTAATACATGTTTCCCGCATCTTCGTGACCCCGCCTTGTTGCATTCCGTTTGGTCTTCGACGGATGGGGGGGGTAGCCCAGCCTTTTTTGGGAACGGAGTTCCCATTTGATTTGCGGGTCTGGGCGGGGCGCTCTTCTGTCAATGGGGGCATGCCGCATCACGAAGAGGGGCGCGCCCATAGGATTGGAGAGTCGGAGGCTTGGGGCGTCAGCGTGTCTTTCAGCATCGTTGATCAATATTGGGTGTATTATGGTCCTGTGCCTCCCCCTTCCCCCTTGACACATTCCCGGCCGCTGTCCCCCAGCCTTCCTCCCCTCCCGCCCCTTTTCGTGCATCGTTATCCTTCCTCTCTCCCTTGCCCCACTCGTCCTCTTTCTCCCGCCCGTTCCCCCCGTCCTCCTCCTTCCTCCCTCCCGCTCTCTTCCTCCCCCGGCTTCCTCCTCTCCCCTCCTGCCTACCTCTCTCTCTCTCTCTTTCCGTTTCCTCCTCCTCCTCTTCCTCCTCGGGCCCGACGTTGGCCGCGCTCGTGGGCCCAGGCTAGGTCTAGCCAGGTGACGGACGTCTCTGGGGTTTATGAATAGGGTCGGGTCGGCCTATTCCCTAGCCTCTCCGAGGCCCGTTCCCTCCTCCTCCTCCTCCTCCAGCTCCTCCTCTCCTTCCTTTCCCTCCTTCTGCCCCCCCTCTTAACTCCTCCTGCTTCCTCAATTCTCCTCGTCGCTTCCCCCCCCCCCAACCGCTCCCTCCCGTCCGTCGCCCACCCCCGTCCAGCCGCGCTCTGCGCGCATCCCCGGTCCGTCGTCTTGCCGCACGCAGGGGGGCCTGGGCTGCCTCGGGGAGCTCGCCCCGCAGCCCGAAGCGTAATGTCCAAAACCTGCTTAAGATTCTGAAGCACATCCCAGAAATGATTTCGAGCACCCAGAGAAGTATCGAAAAAGTGTCGAACGAGTATCGCCTCCCACGGCCCGACAGGTGAACAACTTGTAGTTTTGGTATTTTCTTGGTGCTCGAAATTCGTTTTGTTGATCAAGGCTAAAGCAGGTTGTAACATCATAACTTGAACCATGGATGACCCCCCTCGCCTCCAGGTGAGCGTTTTTTTATTCCTTGTTTTGCCGATCGGCGCGGGCCCTCGCATCCTGCCCCCTCCCCCCCCCCCCGGTGGAGTGAATCGTGGCTGTTTGGGGGCGCCTGTTTCGAGCGGGTTGAGTCGCTCCCCCAGAGGACGCACTGCTGCAGACAGTCGCACTAAGCAGACTGCCCAGACCCCTCCCCTTCCCCCCCCTTCCGCCCAGTGTCGAAACGCCGAAAAAAAAGCTCACTAGGGCCCACGGGGCCCTGGAGCTTTCCAGGGGCCCTCGCCAGACCCCTCTGGGACTGTCAGCAGAACTAGCTACTCAAGATGAAAGAAAGCCCTAGGGGACGGATCGGGATGTCCGGCCGCGGGGAAACATCCTAGTGTCTCAAGTTTGTTCGCAACGGGCGACTTTGCCTTGCCTCCGGCCCCGGTATCATCACATATCGATCCGGCACGGAGAGATGGAGTCTTAATAATGCCCAAAACTTGTTCAACAAATGCTGCCCCCCCTGGGTTTCCGACTGCCATGAATTCGCCGCCGAATATTTGTTGTTTTAATTGTCATTTTTGGAAAGTATTACCCGGAGGCCGAACGATGCCACACGTGTATGTTTGTATACATATGTGTGTGTATGCACACGCGCGCACGCGCATGCATTGCTATATGCGTATGGACTGTATGCGCGCAGTTATTTGGGGGCCTCGTGGGGGCGTCCTGGGAGCCTCTTGAGGCCTCTTGGGCGCCTCTTTTGGGCCATCGAGGGGGCCTCGTCGTGCCCTCTTGGAGCATTCGAGGCCTTCTTGGGACCATCGTGGAGGATATCGATCAAAGAGGGGCGGTCCTTATAATTAAGTAGGGCCGCCCATCGGGAGCCCCCAAAGTGGCCTCTCGGGGCTCTCTTGGGGCCCTCTCGGGGCGTTTTTGGTGAGCTCTTGGGTGCTCTTGGGGCCGTCGTGGAACCATCTTGGGCCTCTCTTGGGGCCCTCTTGGCGCGGCGTTTTCTCGGCACCAGTGAGGGAGGATGTGCATGGAGTGGTCCTTGAGCGCGGTCTCGATCCACTCCAGGTCGCAGGGCGTGTCAGATGTAGCACACTCGCGACTCAGAGCGGGTGCGCAGGGGAGCGCCAGGGCAGTCGCGGGGACGTCCCCTGCGGTCCAGTTTGCTCTGCCTTCCTTTTGTCTTCTGCATGCGCACTACAGCGCTGTGACTATTTTGAACTGTCCGCCCATATTGATTGTCTTGAGCTGTTTTTGACACTACACGCCGTTCGTTGGGTGTAGGTATCTCTGGTTTCCCAGATCCAAGTATACTTAGGGCGCCTTCTTACTCGGATGATCGAGTGGCTGTCCTTCTTCCTTCCTCTCCAGGGGGCGGGCGGAAGCCCGATCTGCTCCCCGAGACGCCTTGCTACGTCCTGCTTCAGCCCACGTCTTCCGACCGGCGGACAGCCCTGGCGGCATCTTGCCTTGCTTGAAATCGCGAGATGCCCTCTTGCCCCCAGCTTCATGTTGTTCCCATCGCACTTAAGGGCCACATCCCAGAAATAATTTCGAGCCCCCCCGAAAAGTGTCGAAACAGCGTCTGCCCGACACGCCCGCGAAGTGTCGAGTGAGTACTGCCTCCACGGGCCCGACACGCGCAATCCCTCCAGTCTGGGTATACCTTCCCTGGTGCTCGACATTCTTCCTGGTGGTCCAGGCCAAAGTGGGTCGGAACATCATAACTCGGCAACACCCCAACATACTTATACTATATGTGCGTCGCCCCCCCAGGGGCGACGCGCGCACCGAGAAATCTTATAGTATATGCGTCGTGGCGGGCGCTTTCTGGCCACACCGCTCGGGAAACGATATGCCACAAGATGGGTACACTGCATGTTCGGGTCGGGCGCGCGCCTCCAAGGAGGACATACAGTACTGGTATGTCTTTGTGCTTCCCAATAACCCCGGGTCGGAACATCTCGGGTCGGGCGAAAGGGGGGGATTGGGAAAGGGGGGGTTACGAAATTTGCTGCATGCAGCTGATTTTGGCCTCACCGAGGAGCCCATTCCTCGATACATAGCCGCCTCCGGCGCCGGGAGGCGCCGGGAAAATCAGCTACGTGAGCTGATTCTCAATCCCCCCCCCTTTGCCCCCCCTTTCGCCCGACCCGAACATCATAACCCCAGCTGTGGGGGGGCAGCGGCCAGCGCACGCCCACCGCCCCGCCCCTCCACCGCAGCGGGCCGTCCTTCCGGGCCGTGGCCGGCCCCTCACCCGTCCTCCCCCCGCCCCGCCACCCCGCTGGTGCGAGGCGGCGGCCCCGCGACCGCCTCCCCTCTCCTCCTATTCTCTCTCCTCCTCTTCCTCCTCCTCCTCCTCCTCGCTTTCCTCCTCTTCTTCCTCCTTGTCGTTCGTTTCCTTCTCCTCCTCCTCCTCGTCCTACTCCTCGTCTTCCTCCTTTTCCATGTTTTCCTTATTTTCCTCCTCCTCCTTCTCGCCCTCCTCCTCCTCCTCTTCCTTCTCCGTTTCCTTCGTTTCCTCCTCCTCCTCCTCCTCCTCCTTCTTGTCTTCCTCCTTTTCCTTAGTGGCGCTTGCGTTCTGCAGCTTTGCTGCGTACTAGCCCGCCTGTCTTGTGCACTGTTCTCGCGCCAGGGCGGCGGCCGAACCGAGGGTGTAGGTGGCTTGCTACCGACTCTCTGGACCGCCTCCGAATGCCATCGCAGAGCAGGGTTGTCCACTGGGCGGCCAGGAGCCATGGGGACTGTGTTGCTCTGTTTTGGCGTGTGTGCTGCTGTAGCGGGCTGAGTCGCCGTGACTGCTCGGATGCCGTACTACCGCTTGCTTCGGTTGGGGCGGTGGGCGGCCTCTCGGCATTCAGGTGGATCTCCGTGGGTGCGCTGAGGAGCGCGAGACCGAGCGTTGCCGCCGCAGGGCCAAAGGGAAACGCTTCGGTCCGAAGGGCAGTACGAGCTAGGAGCTCATGACCTCTTTAGACGCGTGGATCATCATCATCATCAGCATCATCATCATCATGATCTTCCTCATCATCATCATCATCATCATCATCATCATCATCATCATCATCATCATCATCATCATCATCATCATCATCACCCCCGCCCCGCCTTCCCGCCCCGCCACATCCCCCACCTCTCCCACCTCGCGGCCCCTGGCGCCCCACGGCCGCGCCCCCGCGTGCGCGCCCCCCCCGCGCGCGCGCGCCGCGCGCTCCGAAGGGGAGCCGCGGCCTGCGCGGAGGCCGCGGCGCGGCGCCAGGAGCCAGAGGGTAACAGCTCCCGGTCTGGCATTATCGAAGGTCCATTCACATTTTTTATGATGATTGATATTATTACAGTGGGGGCGCTCACCAAGAAACCATCGGCTCTTCATCCGGATACCCTGGTGTTGTTTCGCTCCGCGCGCTGCGCGGTGACTTCCCGCGGCCGTCAGAGAGGCTGCTGCGTTAAGGGTGCTCCGGGTGTCCCCATCGAGTGTATCTCGCGCGCGAGTATTCAGGGTTGTGTTTCTTGCGAGGGTTTCTTGCGGCTGCGTCCACACTGTATTGTTATTAATTCTTTGTAGTAATATTAGTATTGGTTTTCGTGTCTGTAAATTTACTGGTACTCCCACTCGTATTGTTATTCATACTCGTATTCGTCCTAGTATTCGTATGATTGACATTCGTGTTCCTTCTCTCCTGTTGCCGCCTCCTCCTTCCCTTTCCCTTCTTGAGTGCGGCTGTTATCGCCGAGCGGTAACGTGCGTTACGGGGGGGGGGCGGGGGGCTGGTATCGTCACGTTTCGCGCCAGCGCCGTCTGAGAACTTCCGGGAGTAACCAAAGTTGATTCGACGGTCAGCACGGAGCATGGCGTTCCTTTGGGGACGGGAGTGGGACGGCCAGGGCCAATAACGGCCGCCATCGCGTAACAAAGCAGAAGAGTTGTTTGTGTTGGTGCGTTTTATGGGTTAGTTCGTGTCGTTCCTTTCCTTCTCCCATGCTGGCTCCAGCGCTGGGCGGCACGGGGCCAGGAGCCCGAGGGCACCAACCCCCGATTCGGCACCATCGCCAGGGGAAGCCGACGGGCCCGCGGGTCGGCTTAGGGTCACTCGTGCGTGAGATCGAGGGGCTTGCGCAGGGCTCGCCCTCCGATTCGACTCGATTCGATTTCGATTGTTTCCGATTCCGATTCGATTCGGCCTCGGATTCCGATTAGGTCTCCGATTTCTCGATGGAGACCGACTAGCCTGCCGATTTTCGTCGATTCGACTTTTCGCGTTTCGGCTGCCGATCTCCTCCGATCCGGCTCATTTCGATCGCCGCCCCGGTTTATCGATTCGATTCTGGGCTCTCCTGCCTGCGGTGCCCGCGGGGGCGGTCGATCCCCTTTCGGGCAGGATGCCTCCACGCGCCAGGGAGCAGCAGGTCGCGCAGACACAGCTGCTGGTCGGAAGCGAGAGAAGGGCGTACACGTACATGAATCCACGTTGGTTTCGAGAGTGCGGATTGCGCGAGCGTTCGTATCACGCCGCTGGTCTCGAGGACTGGGGGGCGGTGTTCATTCACGTCGCGTGGTTGCGCGCGTTTTCCTTGGTCTTGGCAGCGCTCGGTCGTGTGCTCTATCTCGGCAAGGACCATCGAGGAGCATCGTGGACCATCTTGCGAAACATAAGCGCACGAAACCAACAAATGCACGGGGAATGGACGTCCGAGCGATGGCAAGCTGTGGGCTCCCTGGCTTGGAGGCCTAGGCGGATGCCCCGGGCCGGCGCGCCGGACCCTTGGGGTGGTCCAGCGCCGCGGGGGAGAGGTGGCCCCGCATCCGCCACCAGGGGGCCATCAGCGAGGCGGCCCACGATGCCTCCTCCTCGAGCTGGGGATAGGGTTAAGTCGGGCCTGTCCCTCTACAGGAGGAATTCAAGTCTGGGAATGATTTTTCTCTTATTTTTTTGCATGGTCTGTATATTTGGTTGACTAGTTTTAATTGTTCTTCCAAAATCTGCCTGTAGGGGGACATGCCCGAACTGAGGATAGGGGGTGTCTCGAGCAAGAGGGGGGGCCACACCGCCAGGGGGACTCCCCTTAGCTCCTCCCGCTGGTGGTCACTGGTGGTGGTGGTGGTGCTTCCCATTGCTTCTGAATCGAAATTCCATCGACATTCTTGACGCTTGGCGTATCCCCGCCAGCAGCGACGGGTGCCTCACCTCGGTGTCCGCTAGGCGACGATGGAAGAGCGGGCTCCTAGCAGACAGCACTGTTCCAAAGGGCCGTCCTTCCCTCCTCCTCCTTCAATACATCGGTGACTGCGGTTTTCGGTTGCGCCCCCCAGATCCCTCCTCTTGACCAGGATCTGTGCTCTGCGGTTTTTGGCTGCGCCACCTGTTCTCCCCCCTCTGTTCCTCTCATTCACAACGTCTCTGCGGTTTTTGGCTGCGCCCCCCCGATCAACAGCGTAGATTGCATCGGACGCAGAAGAGCGAACGGCCCCGCATCTTGATCCCAGTTCCGTTCACGCCTCCGTCCTCCCCCCGCAAGGGGTCAGGCCGTGAGTGCGAAGCTCCAGCAGCAGGTTCCACCCAACCCCCAGAGGCCGAGAACGGGGCTCCCGTAGGGAACCAAGAGGCGACCGTGGACGAGGTATCTGGAGAGAGTCAACGCGTGTCCATGGAAGTGGACGGCGCTGGCCACCCACCAGGGGGGCAGGCAACCAGACCCCCCTTTGCAGCCACGGGTGCCTCACTTCGAAGTCCGCTAGGCGACGATGGAAGAGCGGGCCCCGAGCAGACAACACTGTTCCAGAGGGCTTTCCTTCCCTCCTCCTCCTTCAATACATCGGTGACTGCGGCTTTCGGCCGCGCCCACCAGATCCTTCCTCCTCCTCTTGACCAGGATCTGTGCTCTGCGGCTTGTGGCTTTTGGCTGCGCCACCTGTTCTCCCCCCTCTCTTCCTCTCATTCACAACGTCTCTGCGGCTTTTGGCTGCGCTCCCCCGATCAACAGCGTAGATTGCATCGGACGCGCAAGAGCGAGCGGCCCCGCATCGAGTGGTACAGCGTTCGGCGGTCCAGGTTCGTTTCGCTCCTCTCGTCGCAGCCACAGCCCCAGCCCGCGCCGGGACATTGCATCGTTGTGCCCCCGATCTGCGTGAGTCGAATACGATGTATGTGGACCGGCTACCAGCTGGTTGTTGTCAACCTCGTGCAAGCACACCAGTGGTCTTTTATGGGACGGTGCCCCGACACCCCTCATTGACACCAGTGCTTAGCGGTTTTTGGCTGCGCCCCCCTCCTGCCTGTGGCCCGCCCTGGTCCGTCGCCGACCCAGCCATGGTTTTGTCTTGGCCCGCTGTCAGCACGCCGCCTGCGAGCGGTACGGCACAACACTTCGGCAGCCGCCAGCCATTGTCACGCCACCGGCGTCGGGGTATTCGGCTTCCGCACGGGCAGCGTGGCAGGTGTGGTTGGGTGCAACTGTCAGCCATAAACTCGGTGACGCCCGGTGTTTGGCCTAGTGGTTCAGCCTTCTGCAGTTCGTGGTCGCTCTCTTCAGAGCAGCCCCGGCGACCAGCCCTCGTCAGTATTTTGCATCGTTGTGCCCCCGATTTGCGTGAGTCGGATACGATGTGCACGCACTGGCTACCGGCTGGAGGTGGCTCAGCCTCGTGAGCGCACACCAGTGGTCTTTGTCTACTGGATGGCGCTCTGACGTGGATCAGCCACACCTTTGCAAGTGAGTGGCCCTGCATTGGGTGGTTCAGCAGCCTTCTGCAGTTCGTGGTCGCTCTCTTCAGAGCAGCCCCGGCTACCAGCCCTCGTCAGTACTTTGCATCGTTGTGCCCCCGAACTGCGTGAGTCGGAGACGATGTGCTCGCACTGGCTACCGGCTGGAGGTGGCTCAGCCTCGTGGGCGCACACCAGTGGTCTTCCTCTACTGGATGGCGCTCTGACGCGGTTCAGCCACACGAGCTCCAGTGAGCCTTGATGAGTCAGGCCTCTTTCGCCGCACCATCGTTCACCCGGGGTGCTGCAGTGAGTCTGAGTTAGTCGCTCGCGCTCGCACTCTCCCCCCTCTCTTTTCTGAGGTCTAGGCCTGTCACTGGGTGCACGCACGTGGGTTTCGCGACCCTCGTTCTGCCTGCAGCTTTACAGTGCCGCGCCGTCCGTCCTGGCCTCGCCTTCGAATGTGGTTCGGCTGGAATTCGGCGCCGAAAGGGCGAGTTCTCCCTACCGTTCCGCCGCCGGTCGCCGCGCCTTTGCTTCCCCACCTGCCGGGATGCCTGGGCCGGTCACCTGCCGACGCCGTATGCGTCTCAATGAGGGTCATTTTGTCCCTGGCACGTGCATGCGCCTCTGAGGCCAAATTACTTCGTTCCGCGCGCCGGACGTTGAACCCGCTCCCTGTCCCTCGCTTTGGAGCCGCGAGCCAAAAAAGTATCCCCGCCAGCCTTTCGCCCTTCTCCCTCCTTGCGCTCTTTAGGCCGTTGCTTCTTGCAGTGCCCTGGACGCCGCCCGACTTTCTTTCGCCGCGGTCGCGGTCAAAAAGTATCCCCGCCAGACGCCCCTGCTTGCCAGGCGTCCGACTTGATGCGTGCGCCTGCGTGCCCAAAAGCATCCCCTGCCATGGTTCTACGAAGTACGCCTTGGCAAGTCAGCGCGCAGCCAGCGAACGGTACAGTCCAGCAGCTCGGCAGATGACAGCCGCCCGTATTTCCTGGCGTCGGAGGCATCCGGCTTCTGCATGGGCAGCGTGGCAGGTGTTGAGTGGGTGCGCTTGTCCTCCATGCACATGGCGATTGGTTTCGTCAGTGAGCGGCCCCGCATCGAGTGGTACAGCCTTCCGCGGTCCATGTTCGTTTCGCTCTTCTCGACGCAGCCACAGCCCGGGACATTGCATCGTTGCGCCCCCGAACTGCGTGAGTCGGATACGATGTATGTGGACCGGCTACCAGCTGGTGGTTGTCAGCCTCGTGCAAGCACACCACTGGTCTCTTATGGGACGGCGCCCCGACACCTCTCATAGACACCCGTGCTCAGCGGTTTTTGGCTGCGACCCCCTCCTGCCTGTGGCCCGCCCTGGTCCGTCGCCGACCCGGCCATGGGTTTTGTCTTGGCCCGCTGTCCGCACGCCGCCTGCGAGCGGTACGGCCCAGCAGCTCGGTAGCCGCCAGCCATCGACACGCCACCGGCCACTGGCGTCGGGGTATTCGGCTTCCGCACGGGCAGCGTGGCAGGTGTGATTGGGTGCAGTTGTCAGCCGTACACTCGGTAACACCCGGTGTTTGGTTTCGTCAAGTGAGCGGCCCTGCATTGAGTGGTTCAGCCTTCTGCAGTTCGTGGTCGCTCTCTTCAGAGCAGCCCCGGCTACCGGCCCTCGTCTGTATTTTGCATCGTTGTGCCCCCGACCTGCGTGAGTCGGATACGATGTGCTCGCACGGGCTACCGGTTGGAGGTGGCTCAGCCTCGTGAGCGCACACCAGTGGTTTTTTCTCTACTGGATGGTACCCTGACGCTGATCAGCCACACCTTTGCAAGTGAGCGGCCCAGCATTGAGTGGTTCAGCCTTCTGCAGTTCGTGGTCGCTCTCTTCAGAGCAGCCCCGGCTACCAGCCCTCGTCAGGCTTTTGCATCGTTGTGCCCCCGAACCGCGTGAGTCGGAGACGATGCGCTCGCACTGGCTACCGGCTGGAGGTGGCTCAGCCTCGTGAGCGCACACCAGTGGTCTTTCTCTACTGAATGGCGTTCTGACGCGGTTCAGCCACACCTTAGCTCCAGTGAGCTTTGATGAGTCAGGCCTCTTTCGCCGCACCATCGTTCACCCGGGGTGCTGCAGTGAGTCTGAGTTAGTGGCTCGCAGTCGCACTCTCCCCCCTCTGTTTTCTGAGGTTTAGGCCTGTCAATGGGTGCACGCACGTGGGCTTCGCTTGGTCATTGGCCATTGGGATCCGCGCGTGCGGCTTTACAGTGCCTCGCCGTCTTTCTTGGCCTCGCTTCCGAATGTGGTTCGGCTGGAGCTTGGCGCCGCAAGGGCGACTTCTCCCCCCCGTGCCGCTGCCGGTCGCCGCGCCTTTGCTTCCCCACCTGCCGGGATGTCTGGGCCGGTCACCTGCCGACGCTGTCCTGCGTCTTAATGAGGGGCATTTTGTCCCTGGCACGTGCATACGCCACTGCGGCCAATTATCTTCGTACCGCGCCCCGGACGTCGACCCGCCGCTTTGGAGCCGCGAGCCCAAAAAAAGAATATATCCGCCAGCCTTTCGCCCTTCTTCCTCCTTGCGTTATTTAGGCCGTTGCTTCTTGCAGTGCCCTGGACGCCGCCCGATTTTCTTTCGCCGCGGTCGCGGTCAAAAAGTATCCCCGCCAGACGCCCCTGCTTGCCAGGCGTCCGACTTGATGCGTGCGCCTGCGTACCCAAAAGCATCCCCGCCAGCCAATCCCAAAACTAAGCCCAGGCAAGTTGATTTGATCAGGGAAGCCAGGGAACACGCAGTGGAGCAGGGATTTGGGGAGGCTGGTCAAATCAAAGATTTGCTGTCTGGTTGAGCAGAACCACCAGGAAGGGCGGAGGACGAATATGAGGCGGGGGGAGAAATAGAAGAAGGAGGGATGAGGGAGGAGAAAAGGGATGAGGAGTAAGGCTAGCAGAAAGAGTATTTGCATGGAACACGTTCTCATTCAATTTTGATAAGCCCCAGTTGGGAGGAGGAAGAGGACGAGAAGGATCATGGGGAGGTAGCGGGAGGGGGAAGAGAAGAAGGAAGAGGGGGCACTGCGGATTAGAGTTGTTTTTTCTTGAGCTCGAAACGTCGTCTATTGGAACCCTCTTGGGTGCGCTCTTGGGGTGCTCTTGGTGGCTCTTGGGGTAGTATTGGAGCCATTTTGTGCGCCTTTGGGGCTCTTTTGGGGCCTTCTTCAGGCCCTCTTAGGAGCCTCGGGCCATCTTGGAGAAGATCGATCAAAGAAGGGGGAGTCTGGGAGTCATCGATTGGCCGCCCTCCCCTCCCCCCTTGCAGCCCCTAAAGTCGTTTTTTTGGGGCGCTCTTGGGACCGACTTGGGCCCTCTTTGGCCTTTCTTGGGGCTCTCTTGGGCCATATTGGAGCCATCTTGAGGCGTCTTGGAGCTGTCTTGGAACATTCTTGGGACCTTTTGGAGTATAGTGGAAGCCATATTGCGCTATCTGGAGCCATCTCGAAGGTCATCGTTGGCTCCTTGAGGGCCTATTGGGGCCATCTTGGGCCAAACAAGACTCTCTGACACCTCGCTGGGCGCCCCGCCAAGGTCCGGGGGAAGGGGTTAGGGGGAGGGGTACGCCCCTCCCCGAAGGGGAACAGGGAAGATGGAAGAGGAAACTCGCTGAACCACCTCCGCCCAGGGACTGGTTGCACTCCGAGGCGGGGATCTACAGATCCAGACTATGATTGTCTGCAAGCGGTGGACATGGAAATATTTGAGCCCCCGGTGGCCCAAAGGTATCCTCGTCCGCCGCCCGCTGGAGTCCCAGAACGTCGGTTCCCCAGGCGGTGGACATGTGTAAGTCTCAGCCCCGCACACCAACCGCCGATTCGGCACAGGCGACCTAGGTACGGGAAACAATGGTGACGAAGATGGGCAGCAGTTCCCGCCCATTTGGAACAGCACTTGCTCTCGACGTCGCCGCGGACATTGTCCATTTGAGAAAGGCTGCCACCTGCCCAACAGCGGCCTCGTTCATTCTCAGATTTCGGCCCTCGTGGGCCGCTTTCGCGCCCCAGGAGGAATCATAATAGTTCCGGGACGAAGAGTTGCCCCCGTGGAAGCGGTCGGAATTTCTGGGGCGGCGGATTGGGAAAATCACATCGACGCAGGGTTGGACCTAAACGCTGTTTTGCTGGACTTCGGCTGTGTTATGCTTTCCGTTTCGGCATGGGCATACAGGAAAGCAGGTCGAGCAAAGCGAACAACAAACCGAACACCAAACGAAAAACAACGTTCAGGTCCAGCCCTGCATCGACGGATGTCAGGGACTGTGCACCCACACCGATCCTGGCAAGGCCGATCTCGGGCCCCGGATCTGTGTCGAGGGCTCCCTGCGCAGGCCAGGAGGGCATGGACCCCCCCCCCGGGGCCCAGGATGAGCCTGGCCAAGACCCGTGCGGGTGTACCTTGGCGGCGTGCAGGGGGCGGCAGGGGGAGGGGGGAAGGCTTCCTGCAACCGTGGACGGAGGCGGCCCCTTAGGAGGTGTGGGCTTCTAGCTGCAGACATAGCCCGCGCCTCCTGAGGAGCAGGGTGCTGAGAAGCCGTCCCCCCTCCCCCTACCCCAAGGGCTCCCTCGAGGGCGCGAAGTTATTCGCGCTTCGCGCTTCGCGGTCCTCGTTCCTTCTCCTCCTCCTCGTCCTCCTATTCTCCTTCTGGGAGGGCGGCGCGAGGGCGCGAAGTTATTCGCGCTTCGCGCTTCGCGCAGCGCGAAGCGCGAAGCTGGGAGCCCTTGCTACCCCCCGCTCCGCGTGGCCAAGTACAGTTGACGTCCTCATAACAAAGGGCCCCGGAGGCCAGGGCACGGCAGGCCAGGCCGTCGCCAGACGGAGCGGCAAGAAACACGAACAGTGGATCACGTCTCGGCCCGCGTCTGCAGTCTTCACCCGCGTCTGCGGGCGTGCCGATGCCCTCGTTTGTCCAGGTTCCCGTTCGTGGGGGGGGCGCTGAGGGTGCGTTGGGGGGGGGGGGGGGGAGGGGGGGGGGGGGGGGCTGAGAAGGGGACCTCCTCCTCCGCCTCCTCCTCCTCCTCCTTCCCCTTCCTCGTCATTCCATCCTCTTTCTGGTCCCCCTTGGCCCCCGCCATCTTTTCCCTCCTTGTTCTCCTGGTCTTCGCCCCTCCCTCCTCGCCCGGTTTGCCCCCCTTGCCCCCCCCTCGTCCTCCTCGTCCCCACTCCGTCATCCCCCCTCCTCTCTGCCTCCTCGGCTGCTGCTTCCTCCACCTCCCCAGTTCTTCCCCCCTCCACTCCATCCTCCTCCGTTGCCATTTTGGCTGAAAGTTTCATGCTTTGGTGGGCGGAGCCCATTGGCTTTCAACGGATACCGCTGTCACCGCGGCTGCCGTCAGTTTCTCCGCCTGGTCTGCCCCAGGTGCGGAGCTTTGCCTCAGTCAGCAGAGCCGTCAGCCCATGGGCCGCAGCGGCGCCAAGGGCGGCAATGGCGGCGCGTGCGGCAAAGGCAAGGACAAGTCGGGTTCCTTCGCCTCGTGTACGCAGTGCCGTTATCGCTGGAACTTTAGTCCAACCACTGGTGCTACCATTGCTCCTCGCCGGAGGAGGCTGCCGACGCGGCCGCGGCGCCCACGGCTGGGCGCAAGGGCCCGCCTCTGCCGCCGCGAGCTGCCAAGGGCAGTCACGTCGCCCGTCGGCCTTGGGTCTGGAAAAGGGCCTGGCTGGTACCCCTACGGCGGCGGCTCGCCTGCAACAACAGAGGAACAGGAGGTTCCCGCGGCGGACCCCCTCGAGCTCCTGCGAGCCGAGCTGGGGGACTGCGCCGAGCTGGCGGCCCTCATTGCCAAGAGAGCGGAGGCCAGGGCGCAGCAGCCCGCACCTGCACCTCGTCGGGCGCCGCTCTTGGAAGGGAAGGTCTCCGCCAAGGGCATTGCGTGCAGGCGCGCGCATGCATGGCTCGAGACCTGCGCCGCGCGGGTGCTGGAGGCTGGGGCATGGTTGGCCGCCGCTAAAGCTGAGGAGGACACCGCCACGGCAGCGTCGCACCAGGCCCAGCTCGACTGGGAGGCGGCCTGCGAGAAGCAGTTGCCGCCGCCCCCGTTGGATGGCGAGGAGGACCAACTCAAGGCACCCGGTGCTTCGGCCATCAGCCTCTCCACCCTCGTTGACGAGGGCGCGTTGCAGATCGTCGATGGGCCGCTCTTCGACTTAGAAGGGCTCGAGATCGACAGCAGCGACAATGACCATTGGAGCAGCATCAAGGCCGAACTCGCGGCCAGCGTCCAGGAGAAGGTGCAGCAAGCCCTCGGCCCAGCCGCAGAGCAAATCGTCAAGCTCCGCGAGGAGGCCAAGAAGCTGCGCGCCAGGCTGCAGTCCAAGCGGCGCCGCGGCCCCGACGGCGAGGCCACGGCAGCCGACGGCTTAGCGGCCGCTGCCAGCGTCAGCGTGGCTGCCCCTGTTGCTGCTGCCCCCCTGATGTGCCAGATGGTACTGGGGTGGCTGTGCGCGGCTTCAGCGGCCTCGAGGCCTTGCGGGCTGCCGCTCGAACCATGGCTGCCCAGGCCGCCGAGGCCAAAGCCAAGGTCGCCTCCGAGGCCGCTGAGCCCGCAGGCCAGATGCCTTTGACCAGAGGTTTCAGCCGAGGCAGTCAAGAGACCAGAGCCCAGCACGGCGGCGCGCGGTGCAACACCGACAGCTGATGGAGAGTAGATTGAGGGCATGCACCCAGACTTGGCTGCAAGACCCCACGGCCCTGGACGAGGGAGGCGACGAGGCGCAGTTCATGGCGTTGTGCGTCGAGTTCGTCGCAGCGTGGTTGGCTCACCCTGCTTGCCATCACATCACTGACGACGCGCTCCTGGCGGCAGGTCATGACAACGCAGCGATCGCACAGCTGGACATCGCCAGTGACATTTGCACCTCCGCTTGGAGGGCGCGGAGGCGCACGCGCGCCAACTACCGCGGCAACCTGCAGCGGCTCCAGCAGACGGACCGCGGAGCGCGGGAGCAGGAGCTCGCACGTCGGGGGGAGTCCGCGGCCGCCGCCGCCGAGATCTTCGACGAGCGCGGCCCGCCTACACCCAGGAGGGAGGTTAGGTCAACGTCGAGTTCGTTGTCGAGCTCCCCTTCTGCGGGCGGCCTTTCCTGCGAAGCGCAGCAGCGGGCGATGCTGGAACCTGCATTTCGCCTTCCCCACCGCGGTCGGCCAACAGTGGTCTTCGACTCGGGCATGGCGATCAGGCCAACCGCCCGCCCTCGGCCGCGGCCGTCGAAGAGGGTAAGGGCAGATTTCCTTCCCCAACGGCATCGCCCAGGAGTTCGTCTACGGCCAGCGCGGCGGCGGCTGCCTGCGCGGCCGCGCCCCCCCCCCCCAAGCCCTCCCCGGGCCTTCGACCCCGGCGCGCCCCAGGGGGGAGTCGGGAGCTTTGAGTGGGGCGAGCAGGGGGGCGAGCCACGGCGCATGCGCGGGGGCGGACCCGTCTTCTTAGATGTCCACCTGCGCTCCAGCTTCCGCGGCTGCTCCAGCCTCCACGTGGGCCTCGTCATCCTCGGCCTCGCCAGGGGATCCCTCAGCGAACCCATCAGGCGTTAGAGCGCTAATCCCGACGCTCCTCAAATGGGGTTCACCGTCGCAGCTTTGCCGGGGCGTGAGAGCGCAAATCCCGACATCGATGTTGGGTTCACAGTCGCCATCACCGCTAGTCACCGGCGCGGATGTCCACGGCGTTAGAGCGCAGCGCCTCTCTGGGGCTCCACCAGGGAGCCCCTCCCCGGGCCCATCAGGAGTTAAAGCGCCAACCCCGATGCTCGTCGGGCCGAGTTCACCGTCGCATTTTTGCCGAGGCTTCAGGGCGCGAAACCCGACGGAGACGTTGGGCTCGCAGTCGCCGCCGCTGCCTTTCTGCACCGACGCGCAGGATCACGGCGTCAGAGCGCAGGGCCCGTCCGTGGTCTCACATTCGCAGGCTCCAGTCAACGGGGAGTTTCGCCACGCGCGTGACGAAGGCTACCGCGACCCTTGTGACGACCTGGACCAAGGGCTGCGGGATGCGGAGGACGACCTGGCCTTTTCAGCTCCAAGGGGATGCCCCAGCGGAGCCGACTCTACCGAACAGTAAAGTGATGGACGAGACCCCTCTGATACTTCCAGCACCAACTTGGGGCCCTCTGGAACTTGAGAAGCGGCTGTCGGGCCATGCGCGCATCTTCTTCGGCAGCGCTACCGAATGGGGTCCCAAAGCTCAGGGTTTCTCCCGGGGAATTGGCTAACAAGTCGAGGTGTTGGCACTGGCGGAGACCCGCGTTAGTTCCTTGCAAATGCCGAAGGCCCAGCTCGACTGCCCCAAAGACGGCTGGAAGATCGCGGCCGCGCCCGCAGAGGTTTCGGTCAAGTCCGGATCGGGTGCTCGTGGAGGCGACTGGGCGCTGGCCAAAAGGCACCTGGCAGCGACAAGCTGGGAGCTCATGAGCAGGCGGGGGCGCCCCTTCTCGGGGCTTCTGCCCGCTAACACTGCACGTGCACACAGGGAACGCGGCCATCATCGCCGCCTGCCTTTTCCCAGGCCTCAAGTTGGGAGGCGACGGCGCTCCGAGGGCAAAGGCGCCCACGGCCTTCCTGTCTACCCTCGCGGACCCGTGGCTGGTCATGGCGGACTGGAACATCAACCCAAGGACCTGTAGCAGCCCGGCATCCTCGGAGTTGAAGTCGGCGAGATCATCGCCCCCAGCGCCGTCGAGCACACCTGCGCTAAGGGGGGCAGCGCCTCCTTGATCGACTACCTGGTAGTCAAGCGAGGGTCCCACGAGCAGGCGGAGGTCCGCGGGGTCCACAGAGGTGCCTTGGCGCACCCACATCGGTTTAGATATGCAGATTTCCGACGCCCACGACGATTGGCGGCACCAAGTGAGGACTTTGCCGCGGGCTTTACCATATCGAGACCGCCCCAAGCGCCAGGCCGACCCCAACAGCAATCGCCAGAAGCAGCTGGAGGAGAGGAGGGTTGCCCGCCGGCAGCGGCTACCCGACGAGATGCACGAGAGCTTTGATGAGCTCCACCCTCCTCCAGACCCCCCACACGGTGATGCAACATCGGTCCCCTTCTACGTGCTGGGGCGTGGGGCATGTGCTGGCTTGGGGCCGTCGAGATCGCCCCCAGCGAGCTGGTCAATGAGAGTATCGCCTGGGCGGCGCCTCGCAACGAGGACGCAGTCACGGCTCTCTCGGCTCGGTACGGCCATTGGGCGGCCACCGTTGAGCAAGCGATCTTGACCGCCGAGCAGTCTCCCAAGGACGGGTGGGGCAAGTACCAGCGGCGTGGCCAGCTGCACGGGTTAAGGCGGGCGCGACTCAAGGCGTCGCTTGGCCGAACGCATATGCGGTCGCCTACAATGGAGTGGCGGTGGACGATTGAGTCTATCATAGTGCGGTGCCGCTCGTTGGTGCGCAATGGGTCCGACATGGATCAGCAGCAGCGGTGCGTGCTCGCTCTCAATTCCACGGTCTCGCAGGCGCTTGAGCAGCCACGCTCCGTCATCTTCGGAAGCAAGGCCACCGCGGAGGAAGTTGACTACTCGATAAACCGGATCTTGCTGCCCAGCGGCGAAGCTGATGTCGACAGCTCGGACGAGATCGTGGAGGTCACCGACACCGAGAGGTGGGTCGGCCGAGCGTTTGCACGCTCCACGACGGCTGCCTCCCAGGTGCCTGTCAAGTGGGCATTGGGCATGCGGGCCTACAAGCCGAGGTACCCCCACCAGCGCGCGAAGGATCCAGGGCCCTTGGAGGTCGCGGAGGCCCCGCGCGCTGCCGCGCCAGGAGCTACCTCAGACCCTCATGAGATCATGGCTCAGAAGGTGCAGCTGTGGGCCCCGATGCGGACATGCGACGACGCGTCGCGCGACGCCATTTTGGACACGATGGAGCACCTCCTCGCCCATAGGCAGGTCGAGGCTTCGCCGCAACTCACTACCGATGAATTGGAGCCGTTGTGGTGCAAGCTGCCGAGCTCCAAGGCCAAGCGCGTCGAGGTGCCTGGGCCCGCAGATCTGCAGAGGCTGCCGCTGGCAGCCAAGCAAGAGGTCGTCGCCGTCCGTCCCCAATGTTGCGGAGGATGTTGGCTCGTGGCCGCTGCAGATGTTGCTGGCGCCATGCGCCGCGCTGCCCAAGCCAGCGGGCGGCGAGCGCATCATTGGTGCCCCCCCGAAGCTCATGGGCTTGCGGTCGCGTGCGCGATCGGGGGCCACGGACCGCTGGGCTGACAGCAGGAACGACTTCTGGGACACCGCGGTGCGCAATTCGTCAGCGCCGCGTGCCGCCCTCCAGCGGGCAGTCATGGATGAGGCTGCCCACGAGCTGGGCTTTGCAGTGGCAGTGTTGTTGCTGAGTCTTGAAGAATTCGATGGCAGCATCTCTCTTCTGAAGCTCATGCAGATTGCGCTTTCCCAAGGTTGCCCTGCCGTCATCGCCCTCTTAGAAATCCAAATATTTTTGGACCCGCGAGTGTTGAAATCTGGGGCCATGGCTAGCGATTTTGTTTCCCCGGCTCGGTCCTTGGTCGCGGGATCGTCCAGAGGATTTTCGCTGGCCAATTCTTTACGCTTCGCGCATCCCCACCAGCCCATCTCACAGCAGCAACTCTTGCGAAGCATGCCGACAGTCGTGTGGGTGTGTGTGTGTGTGTGTGTGTGTGTGTGTGTGTGTGTGTGTGTGTGTGTGTGTGTGTGTGTGTGTGTGTGTGTGTGTGTGTGTGTGTGTTTTTTTTTTTTTTTTTTTTTTTTTTTTTTTTTTTTTTTTTTTTTTTTTTTTTTTTTTTTTTTTTTTTTTTTTTTTTTTTTTTTTTTTTTTCTTCTTCTTTTCTTTCAGGCGCGTGTCCGCTTGGCCCCGCATATCTCCCCTGCCCCCCCTTCCCCCCGCCTCCTTGCACGTCCTCCTTGTGGGGGGAGCGGGAGAAGGACGAGGCGGAGGAGGAGGGAGAGAAAGCGCTCCTCGTGATTTGAGTCGTTTGGGGTTTCTCGTACTGGTGTGAGTCGTTCGGGCCCTTCTTCCTGGTGTGAGTCGTTCGGGCTCTTCGTGGTGTGAGTCGTTCGGGCTCTTCGTCCTGGTGTGAGTCGTTCGGGCTTCTCGTGGTGTGAGTTGTTCGGGCCCCTCATCCTGGTGTGAGTCGTTCGGGCCCCTCCTCCTGGTGTGACTCGTTCGGGCTCCTCGTGGTGTGAGTCGTTCGGGGCCCGCGTCGTGGTGTGAGTCGTTCGGGCTCCTCGTGGTGTGAGTCGTTCGGGCGCCTCGTCCTGGTGTGAGTCGTTCGGGCCCCTCCTTGTGGTGTGAGTCGTTCGGGCTCTTCGTGGTGTGAGTCGTTCGGGCCCCTCGTCCTGGTGTGAGTCGTTCGGGCTCCTCGTGGGGCCTCTTGGGGGCCTCTTGGAGCCTCTTGGGGCCTCTTGGGGGCCTCTTGGGGGCCTCTGGGGGCCTCTTGGGGGCCTCTTGGGGCCTCTTGGGCCTCTTGGGGGCCTCTTGGGGGCCTCTTGGGGGCCTCTTGGGGGCCGCTTGGGGGCCTCTGGGGGGCCTCTTGGAGGCCTCTTGGGAGCCTCCTGGGGGCCTCTTGGGGCCATCTTGGGGCCTCTTGCGACCTCCTCAGAAGCGCAAATGAGGGCTGCCCCCTGAGAAGGACAACATGAGCCCAAAACCTTCGTAAATCAATGATTTTGCTATGAAGGAAGATGAGCGCGGCCCCCTCAGGAGGCCAAAATGGGGCCAAAACCATAGTAAAATCAATGTTTTTAGCTTCAAAGACGAGCAGAGGGGCCAAACTGCGCCCCCCCGTCGGGGCCAGAATCCTCGTGAGGGTGTTCGTTTTTTGGCCCTCCCAGGAATCGAAAAAGACCCCCCTGACACCACCCGGGAGTCCCTGTCCAGGTCCAGGGGGAGGGGGTAGGGGGAGGGGTAAACCCCTCCCCGAAGGGGAAGAAGGGGGGTTGAGGACAGAGAGGGCTCTCTAAACCACTCACGCCCAAAGGGCTGGTGGGATTTTCTCTTGGGGCCCATCATGGACGGGCCCACGGGGTGATCGCCTTGAATCAAGCCAAGGCCTCGTCAGCCATCTGGACTTTCGTTGACGACGCTGTTGCTCGGTGCGGAGGTCGGAGGGCCGGCGTTGTTGGCCAGGTGTCGGGGCTCGCTGACTCGTTTGTGGGGTCGTTTGCGACTCGGGAGCTCCCGATCTCATCCACGACCAAGTTAGTGGTCGACTCTGCGGGACTGGGACCCGAGCTTTTGGAGAAGTTTTCCAGTCTGGGGATGCCGGCCTCGCTCGTCAAAACTACGGTGGGCTTGGGGTGCGATATGGCGGGGGGCCCTCGTCGTTGGCGCGTCAAACTCAACCAGCGTCTGAGCAAAGGCCACTCCAGAGGTGCTCGGATCAAGAATCTTAGGAAGCACGCATCCCTCGCCAAGGCATCCCAGGGCCTGCGGCTGCAAGGGGCGTTGCCTCAGTCGGCGCACGGGCACCAAGTTGCGGGGCTTTCCCCATTTTCTATGCTTCAGTTGAGAAGGAGAAGGCTAGCAGCCCAAGCGGTGGCTGGTCAGGGCCCAGGGCGATGCCTCACCACCACTCTTGCGATTTGGTTCGGGGGCCAGGATCCTGGCATCAGTGTGAGGACCCAGCTGGCCCCCTCCTGGCTCGACCTCTGAGACAAGTGCCCCTCCCTCCACCCTCGCATCGCAAAAACCTGGCCATTGGTGGCCGCGCGTCCCGGGCACGACCCCAAGTTTCGGTGGCGGAAAGTCCGAGGGCCTATAGGGGCCGTGACCGCCGCCTCCGAAACGGGGGTTGGCGGCCGATTTCTCCCACGGAATGTCGGCCATGAGGCCAGCCCGAGTCTCTGGCTGCGAGGGCCCCCGCCATGTTCTTTAACGCGCCCTAACATTCGGGGCGGGGGGGAGGGCGCGATGTGGGGGGCGCGAGTTGCGTGCGGAGCCGACCTCGATTGCAGAGAGGACGGCGTTCTTCTCGTTTTCGGTGATGGCTCGGGCGAGCAGTTCAGTAGTGACCCTCGTCGCCGTAGAGTGGGCGCGGCTGTGATCCCGCTGGCGCCAGCCTCGGGGGGCTGGGCTCGGACCCGCGGCCTTGCCGCGACCCTGGGAGGTCGCCGTCAAAAAGTGCCCGGAGCCGAGACTCGCGCGCGACAGCTCGCGCTCCGTAGTTTCTTTGGCGCGTCGTGGTTTGTCACGGGCAACGCGGCCCTGCATCGAGGATGGATGTCCAGAAGGCACGAGTTCTGTAAGGGCCCAAACTCGGACCTCTGGTTTCGGGTCCGAGCCGCTTTGGCTGAGAGGGGAGAAGGCGAAGTCAAAGTTGCGCGGCGCCCGTCGCACGTCGACCCCGAGGACCCCGCCCTCTCCCCTCAGGAGCGCTTGCGTGCCACGGGCAACGGCTTCGACGACATTCTGGCTGGGGGCGCGGCCAGTTTTTCCTGGGCCCATGGCCTTCAGGGCCAACGG
>CAUYUJ010010780.1:87626-132626 GCA_963575745.1 Prorocentrum cordatum
TCGCCCCGGGAAGAGGGCGGCGAGGCCCTGCTGTGCCTCAACGAGGCGCGCCACCGCCCCGCGGACGCCGCCGCGGAGGCCGCGTGGCTGAAGCAGCTGGTCTGGGCGAGGTTGATGGGCCAATTGTCCACCACCACTCCCATAGGTAAGGCTGGGGAGAAGGGGGGATAGGGGGGTCCTCCATCATCGTCACTCCCCCTCCTCCTCCTACCTCCTCCTCCTCCTCCTCCTCCTCCCCTCCCCCCTCCTCGTCCTCCTCCTCCTCCTGTTCCTCCTCCTCCTCCTCCTCCTCCTCCTCCTCCTCCGTTTCGAATTCGGTAGTTTCTCCCTGGCCCCGAGGGGCCAAGACGGCTACCTCACCGTGTTCGGAGACGGGTCAGGGGGTAGGTTTTCCGACGACCCCCGCAGAAGGCGCGTTGGCTCGGGGATCGTGGCCCTCGAGGCTCTCTCAGCAGGTGCCTGGCGCCCCGTGGCGGGCGTTGCGTGCGGGGTCGCGGGAGCCACGCAGACGGTCCCCCGAGCGGAGCTCACCGCCTTTGCCGAAGCCCTAGAGTGCTCCAGAGGGCCCCTGAGGTTTGTGTCCGATCATAAGCCGCTCGTGGATGGCTGGGCCAGAGGTCGGCATAAGTCGGGGTCGTTCAGGTTCGGGAATGCCGACCTCTGGGCCAGGATCGGCAAGGCCGCGCGTGAGCGAGGCCCCGACCCCATCCTTGTCTCTTGGACCCCCTCCCACTTGGAGGCCCAGGACATCAGGTCTGAAAGGGAGTGGTTCTGGGCGGTAGGGAATGAGTGTGCGGACGAGCTGGCTGGCAGAGCGGCCGCGGCGTCTTCGTCCGAATTCGTCACGGCCAGCGGACCAGCGGGACATAGAAGCTTTTCTGGTGAGGAGGCGGGCGCGGCGAGCGCTGGCGGATGTGATCCAGGCCGACCCGTGGACCGCGGTGCGTCCCTCGGCCCCCCGCCCCGCCCGCCCCCCCCAAGCTCGAGCTGGCTTTGAGAGCGTCCCAGCACGACTGGCGACGGGTCGGCTCCAAGTTTTACTGCAGGGTTTGTCAGGTTCTTTTGAACAGAAAGCGCGTCCTCCTGGCTGCCCATAGGACTTGCACCCAGGCCGCCCCCCTGCTCGGTATAGCCCCTTTGTTCGGGAGGCGAGTGATTGGAGGCCAGGTGTTGCATGATTCCCACTCCCTCCAGCATTGGGGGCAATTCCATCTGACGTTTTGTTCCAAGTGCGGTCGTACAGCCACGACTGACCCCAGGCATTTGGCGTCTTTGTGCGGCCTCCCCACAGCTAAGGGAAGCAGATTTTGGCGATAATTCAGAGGGGGGAGTACCCCCACCCCAGTGGGCCGCCGAAGTCGGTCAGAGCTGCTGCTATCGTCGATCTGCAGCAGTAATCGAGAGGAGCTTCGACATTCGCCGTCGTTCACCCCAACGTTCCCAACGTTCCTCCTCCTCCTCCTCCTCCTCCTTTCTCTCCTCCCTCTCCTCCCTCTTCTCCCTCTCCTCCCTCTCCTCCTCCTCCTCCTCCTCTGTGCCTCCTCTCCTGCCTCCTCCTCCTGTGTCCTCCTTTGCCTCCTCCTCCTCCTCACCTCATTCCTCTTCCTACTTCCTTCTCCTCCTCCTCCTCCTTCTCCTCCTCCTACCTCCACCTCCTCTGCCTCCTCCTCCTCCTCCTCCTCGCCTCCTCCTCATCCTTCTCCTCCTCCTCCTCCTGCTCCTCCTTCTCCTCCTCCTCCTTCTCCTCCTCCTCCTCCTCCTCCTCCTCCTCCTCCTCCTCCTCCCTCTCCTACCTATGGTAGTGGTGGTGGGGAACGAGCCCAACAGAGGTGGCAGCCGCCCGCCTGGCCGTGCCCGGCCTGCACGCTGTGCAACGCGCCGGGCGCGGCCGAGTGCGCGGTGTGCGGCGGGGCGCGTCCGTCCTGGGCCGAGCCGCCCACCCTGCCGCCCCCGAGGCTCGAGGCGGACGCGGGCCCCAGCGCGGGCGGACCCGGCGGCCAGCAGCGGAGCGGGGAGAAGCGCCACCACCGCCACAGCGAGCGCCAAGCACTCATCAGGTGGCCGAGTATGGGAGCTTCTGTTCGACCCCACGAGCTTCTCAAGTCATTGTATAATGTGGTTCGGTGGGGTTCATGGGTGCCCACGTGTGATTCACCGGGATTTAGTTGGGTCTTGTGGGGTCGCACGTCGGATTTAGGGGGATCTAGAATCTAGTGGGTTTTGGTGGGGGGGCACGGCATGTTATTAACCAGGCACTTTTGCGACTACGTGAGGCTCCCATGTTTGGCCACCTAATACCCAGACCCCCTCGGGATACGAAAGCATCCTGGCGGCAATGTTCATCGCGATGTCTGGCCTCCATGGGGGGCCCTGACCAGCCTTTGTGGGCAGTGAGTCCATTCCTCGGGGTGAAGAGCTGTGGTCCTGGGGAAGGGGTCCAGACCGGCGGATCCAGGTCAGGAAGATAAGACGGGGCTAGGACGAGTGCAAATCTGTACCGGAGCGTGCCGGAACGCTCTCAGAGCGTCCCGAGGCACTTTGGGAAGACCGCGGCGCCCGAGACATCCTACAGAGCCGCCAGATCTCAGAGATTCTCGAACTATCCCCACCCGAATTTATCCTCGCTCTGGCTTCGTCTTGGAGGAGCCACTGGCGTCGGGGGTCTCGGCACACAGCGAGGGTCACCGCTGACGCGTCGGGCGAGGCAGTCCGTGTGGAGGCGTCTCCGGCGCGGGCACGGGGGGCCACGCCGCTCCAGGAAGGGCCCTCCCAGGCTCCTCGCGGCGGCGGTGGTGCCGCCTCTGTCCTATTGAGCGAGGCAAGGATCGGGGACGGCAAAGAGGGGGGTGATGACTGGGGGAGGTGGATATCATGGCGTGGGCCATGATATTTCCGCAGATTTCATGGCGCCTCTTATCATTTCATGACGTCCCTGGCCCCCCCGCTGGGCCGCGCACGTGCCGCCGGTCATGATTTGCACCCCCTCCTCTTGGGCACCCCCCTCTTGGCCGCTCCCGTGGGAGCGGGATCGTCTGCGCCGACCGCAAGCTGCCCGCACGAGGTCGCGCGTGTGCGGCCCCCGTCTCCGGTGCGGCGTGCCGCGCGAGCGGTCCGCGCAAGCCGCCGCGCGAGGTCGCTGTGCCATCTCGCGCGCGGCCCGCTCTCGATCCTCGCTCGAGCGGCTCCTGCGTCACCTGCCCTCTGTGGCTGGGGCCCGGAGGCCTCGGGGCGAGGACCTGAGGCCTGGAGGAGTGAAAGTGGTGCGGGGAGAAGGGCCCCTCCGCCGCCTCCTCCTCCTCCGCCTCCTCCTCCTCCTCCTGCTCCTCCTGCCTGGAAGAGTGCTCGCTGCCAGTGTTCCCGCAGGCGTTGTCATTTGAGACCGACGGCTTGCTGCCCAGCAGCGGCCGACCGCTGCCGGCTCCGGACCAGCCGAAACCATGGGCACATCGTGCCCCTCTTTGTGCTGCTGGGCACTGGCCCATCGGCTCTTGGGCCATCGAGCATGTGCTGTGGGGCAGTCTGCCCATGTTGATTGTGCCCACTTCGGCCGTCCACGCGGGAGACGCGAGCTGCGCTCCTCCTCCTCCTCCGCGCACTGGCCCCGGCCAGGCGGCACTCCCGCGGTGCCCAGGGTCGGCGCGCGCCGGAGCCTGCCATGGCGTGAGCGCCGATCGAGGAGCGGGGGCCAGGCCAGGCCAGATCAGCGGTGCGCCAGCGCACAGCTTGCAGCGGCCCCCTGAGATCCGACGCTGCAACAGACGACCTGAGCCCGGGACCCGATCTCTCTCCATGATTTCTCGAGCCGCATCGATCAGTGAGGGTCCCGCGGCCCGAAGCATGGCGAAAAGACGCCGGCCGTGACGACAAGTTGCAGCGCCAGGATCTCCGAGGGGGCCCCGCCTCAGGGAGCGCGACCGCATCCTGGCGGAGGCGCGGGCGGACCGCCAGCGCTTCGAGCCCGCGCCCGCGGCCGGCGGCGCCGCCCCCGCGGCGTCCAGCTCGTCCGCGGTGCCGCAGGCGGTGCCGAGCTCGTCTGATGGGCCGATTTCCCACCACCACTACCATACTAGGTAGGAGAGGGAGGAGGAGAGGGAGGAGGTGGAGGAGGAGGAGGAGGAGGAGGAGGAGGAGGACGAGGACGAGGGGAGGAGGAGGAGGAGGAGGAGGAGGAGGAGGAGGAGGCGGAGGAGGAGGAGGAGGAGAGGCGGGGGAGGAGGAGGAGGAGAGGAGGAGGAGGAGGAGGAGGAGGAGGAGGACGACGAGGACGACGAGGACGAGGACGAGAGGAGGAGGAGGAGGAGGAGGAGGAGGAAGGAGGCGGAGGAGGAGGAGGAGAGGCGGGGAGGAGGAGGAGGAGGGAGGAGGAGGAGGAGGAGGAGGAGGAGGAGGAGGCGGAGGAGGAGGAGGAGGACCGCACCATTCTACCCTCCCCCCTGTCCTACCTATGGAAGTGGTGGGACATCGGCACATCATCGTCCGCTCCTGGGCCCGCGGTGCAGCGGGCCGCGCTCCGGGTGCGGCTGGCGGACGGCTGTGCCGTGGAGGAGGCGCCCCTCGCGGAGCCGAAAGGCGAGAGGCCCCCTGCCAGGGCTCGTCTCGACTCCGACTCGTCTTGGCGCCAGCATCGCAGAGCGGATTTCGTTCGGAAAACAGTCCACGTGAAATCCACTTCGTTTTTCGCCCGCCATTCCGGGGTTGTGCATTGGCAGAAATCCACGCCAAAAATCCGCTGCAGCACGTCCGCAAGGTCGGTGCAGTGGCGACTCGTGTCGATCCGAGTGCCATCGATTCTAATTCCGATCCGATTCTGCGGGTCCCGAGAGTAATTCTACACCACCACCACCTCCATTCCTCCTCCCTCTTCCCCCTCTTCCTCCCCTTCCGATATTTGGACTCCGGTTTCTCGGCGGAGGCCTTCTTGGCCTGCCGAGTTCTGCCGATCCGACGTGTCCCGCCTGGGCTGCCGATGGCCGCCGCTCGGCGTCGCGTCATGGGGGGGCGATCAATTGGGGGGGGGGGGGGGGGCAGCGAGGGCTGCAGAACAGGTGCCCTCTGGGGCCCCTGAAGGGGCGGGCCCTTCAGGGCCCCAAAGGGAGCCTCTAGGGCCCGAAAAGTTCACCTTTCTTCCCCCCCCTGTTGATTGCCCCTACATTATGCGACCACCAACGCCGATCGGATGAATTACGATCGCCGATTGGACGTAGTATATGTATATGTATATATACACATACATATATGTACACATATGGATTCGATTCTGGGCTCTCTTGCGCCCACCTTCTCTCGTCGTGGAAACATGCGGCGAAATCGGAACCCTACCCTCGCCGATCAACGATTCAGGCAACTCGATGGGCGGTAGGAGAAGGGTGGTAGGGTTCGGGATTCGTCGGGCACGTTGTGAAATCCACGCCCTACCCCTTTCTCCCGCCGATTCGGAAGAATCGGGGAAGGGTTCGGGTGTCGTCACCTATAGAAATCACGACGGGCGTTCTTCTTCAAGAGTTTTGGGCCTCCAGGGGCCGCGGGACCCACAAGGAATTCGGCTCGGGTTGTCCTGAGGAAGTGGTCCAGACCTCCGGGGCCCGCGCTGTTCAAAAGGCACGGCGTCCGAGCTCTGGGGAGTACCGACGGCACGCCGCCGTGGGGGGCCCGTCCGCGTGTTGCTCCCTCCACCCTCGCCCGGAGGCTCCCCCGCGGCGGCGTGTTTGCTGGTGCCGCTGCTGCGCATCACCTCGGGGCAGCCTGCGTCTACTCTGCCAACGGACGAAGAGTCGAGAGTCGGTTGCCTCGTCGTGGGCCTGTCGAGGAGGCGGGCCCCTGCGGCCAGCGGTGCCCAGGTGCCGCCCGCCGCAGGGACCCGCCCGCCGCCAGGGCCCCGGCGCGAAGATGTCGTCTCCTGCTTCCTGGAATCGCCATCCCTGGGTTGGGGCCCTGGCGGCAGGTGGGTTCTGGTGGCCAGCGGCGCCCAGGAAGCAAGGATCGCCATTTCTATGCCGGGACCATGGGAGCGGGCGGGTTCCTGTGACGAGCGGTGCCCAGGAATCAAGGGTCGCCATGTCGGGGCCGTTGCCAAAGGTATGAACACTGCGACCACTCTCGCGCCCCAGCTTTGAACAAGGGTGAGGCTCGATGGGGGTTTTCTCTTTGGAGCATCTTGGGCTCTGTGCGGCACCCATCAGGCACGGGGCGCCGGCACGAGACAAAACCATGGGTTCGGAAGCGTCAAACCTAGGGATTTGTGTCATGGCGCCGCGGGGCGCCCATAAGGCACGGGAGGCCGGTATGACAACACAATCCAGGGGTTCGGCAGCGCCAAACGTCAGGATTTCTGTCATGCCGACCCCGTCGCCTTCTGGGCCACTTGAGGCGCCACGAAAAGAATTGGGTTCGGCAGCGCCAAACCCATGGATTTTTGTCATGGCGCCGTGGGGCGCCCACAAGGCACGAGGAGGCTGGCATGGCAACAAGCCATGGGTTCGGCGCCAAACGTAATGATTTTTACCATGCCGACCCCCTCGCCTCGCAGGCGGCCCAAGGCGCCATGACAACGACCCTTGGGTTCGGCAGCGTCAGGCCTGAGGATTTTTGTTGTCATGTCGCCACGGGGCCGCGCGCCCACCAGGCACGGGGGGGCGGCACGACAAAAGCCAAGGAATAATTCGGGCGTGTCTCTCTACAGAAGGAATATTCAAAAATAGTCAAAACATAGTCTGGGGACGATTCTCGGGGCATCTGTTATATATGTATATACATATTGTTTTGGGCTAGTTGTTCCCTACCTAGGCTCTGGCTAGAAGGGTTCTTACTCTGTAGCTTAAAGGGGCCGGGCAGTGGAACGCGCCCCGGGCGGTTCCCCCAGTCCCTTGGGAGCCAAACGAAAGCAACAGCAAAGGTAAAAGCAAACGCGCGGTTCCCCCAGTTGCGCTCCCTGGGTGCCAAGCAAAAGCAAAGGCAAAGGCAAAAGTGAAGGCAACAGCGAAGACACAGCAAAAGCATAGCATAGCATAGCGCAGCATTGCATAGCACAGCATAGCATAGCATTGCCTAGCATAGCCTAGCCTAGCCCAGCATAGCATCGCGCAGCATAGCAGAGCAGAGCAGAGCAGAGCAGAGCATAGCATAGCATAGCGCAGCACAGCATCCACGATTGCTGCTGCTATATATATATATACACACTTATATGTGCTTATGCTTCTTCACTTACGGCGTGGCGTCGGCGGTTCTGGCGCTACTACTACTACTACTACTACTACTACTACTACTACTACTACTACTACTACTACTACGACTACGACTACTACTACTACTACTACTACTACTACTACTACTACTACTACTACTGCTGCTACTACTACTGCTAGTACTACTAGTACTACTAGTACTACTAGTACTACTAGTACTACCTACTACCTACTACCTACTACATACTACCTACCACCTACTACCTACTACATACTACCACCGCTACTGCTACAACTACGACGATGAGGAGAAGGAGGCGGACGGCGTTTACCGCTCCTACTAATGTTGCTTTCCTAGAGGCTCCAACTCCTAGGTAGGGTCGCACTGGGATAAGTATTTGTTTGACATGTTCATCCAACATCAGCCTGTAGGAGGACAGGCCCGACTTATCGCTACGACGAACAAATCCTTGGGTTCAGAAAAACCGGTCCCAGGGATTTTTGTCATGGCTCCGCGGGGCGTCGACAAGGCACAGGGGACTGTCATGGCCAAAAATTTCAAGGGTCTGGCAGCCCCAAGTCTAAGGATTTCTGTCATGCCGACCCCATCGCCTTTTGGGCGGCCAAATGCGCCATGACAAGAAGCTTTGAGTTCTGCAGCGCCAAACCCGCGGTTTTGGGTCATCCGCTTTTTCGGCGTCCCCAGCTCACCATGAAGATCTACAGAAATTACCAGCCTCGCGGTACAGTGGAAACCAGTGCCAGGAAGCAACTTGCGTGTTTCCAGGGTGTCTTGGGTTTCGATGGTTTTGCGATGGAACGCGCGACGTTCCCACCCCGAAAGTCAATTGACGTCCTGGGGGCTCAGGGTTGGGCTTCTTGTGGAAGGTTCCTTGTGGTCGAGCTCCTGCTCTAGTTTTTCGCGGCTTCTGGCGTCCAGTGTGTCGCCTCTTCGGGCCCCGCGGACGGTTCGAGGTGTCGAGCAGGGCCCTGGGCAGAACGCGCCGCGGGGGGAGGCGGTTCGGAGGGCGGCGGCGGCGGCGGTACTCTTGTGTTCCCGAGTCTGGAGCAGCCACGCGCCGAGGGGGGCCGAGGGGAGGAGGAGGGAAGGCTGCCTGGAAGCAGCCCTGCCTCCGAGCAGGCGCGGGGCCCCGTCTGCAGACGCAGGGCCCGCGCCTGCCAAGGGGCAGGGGGTGCCTCTGAGAAGCCTTCCCCCCTCCCCCCACCCCCTCTCCTCCTCTCCTCCTCCCCCTCCTCCTCCTCCCCCTCCCCCTCCTCCGCCTCCGCCGCCTCCTCCTCCTCCTCCTCCTCCTCTTCCTCCTCCTCCTCCTCCTCCTCCTCCTCCTCCTCCTCCTCCCCCGCACCTCCCCTGTGCGCACCGCCAACGGGTGGCAGCCCGCCCAGGTTTCAGCGGGCTGCCTCCTCCACCGCCAGCGAGGGCGCCTGCCAGCGGCGAGCCGCCGCCGCCCCCTCGCCCTTTGGGAAGCGCCTCTGTGTGGCCCCGCGTTGGGCCAACGTCTGGTGACGCGGTTGGACCGCGTGCTCCCCCAGTCGCTGTGGAAACGTCTGGGGGTGCACTTGGGGGAGGAGGGCCAGGGCTAGTTTCGATTCCTCCGATTCGATTCGACTCGATTTCCATGGCTCCCGATTCCGATTCGGTTCGACTTCGGATTCCGATTTGGGCTCCGATTCCTCAATCGAGGCCTACTAGCCTGCCGATGTCCGTCGATTCGATTTTTCCCGACTCGGCTGCCGATTTCCGCCCATCCGAGAACGCCCGCGCGCGTCCCGAAACACCAAATTTGGCATTTTCACCCACCCAGAACAGCGTTTCGTGGCCCCATAGGGAGCTCCACCGAAGGCCCCAGTGCCACTGTCTGTGTGCGTCCCGAAAACCCAATGTGGCATTTTCACCCACCCAGTACAGCGTTTCGTGGCCACACAGGGAGCACCACCGAAGCCCCCAGCTCCCAGTTGGACCGCCCGCATGCGTCTCACGAACCCAATTTGGCATTTTCACCCACCCAGTACAGCGCTTCGTGGCCCCAAAAGTGAGACCGCCCGCATGCGCCCCACATACCCAATTTGTCATTTTCACGCACCACGTACAGCGTTTCGTGGCCCCATAGGGAGCTCCACCGAAGGCCCCAGTGCCACCGTCTGTGTGCGTCCCGAAAACCCAATGTGGCATTTTCACCCACCCAGTACAGGGCTTCGTGGCCCCATAGGAGGGAGCACCACCGACGGCCCTAGTGCTACCGTCCGCATGCGTCCCCCCACCCAGCGCAGCGCTTCGTGGCCCCAAAGCGAGCTCCACCGAAGCGTCTAGTGGGACCGCCCGCATGCGTCCCTCACAAGCACACACACAAACAGACACACACAAACACACACACACACACACAACATGCGTTTCACCCACCCAGTACAGAGTTCCACCGACGGCCCCAGTGCTACCGCCCGCATTCGTCCCACACGCCCGGTATAGCGCTTCGTGGCCCCCTAGGGAGCTCCACCGAAGGCCTCAGTTCTGCCGCCCGCATGCGTCCCCGCACCCAGTACAGCGCTTCTTGGCCCCATAGGGAGCTCCGCCGACGGCCCCAGTTGTGCCGCCAGCATGCGTCCCCCCACCCAGTACAGCGCTTCGTGGCCCCATAGAGAGCTCCACCGACGGCCCCAGTGCTACCGCCCGCATGCGTTCCCCCCCACCCAGTGCAGCGCTTCGTGGCCCCATCAGAAGCTTCACCGAAGAAGATACTCACAATTGCGCTACCCACAACTGCATATGGTTGGGTCCTTCGCCAGGATAATTTTCGAGGCCATCTTGGAACATCGGAGGCCCGCGAGGAGCCATCTGTGAGGGGGGAGGTAAACCTCCCAGAAGCGAAGAGGTGTTTGAGAGAGGAAAGAAATAATTAATTAGACCACGTAAGCCCAAAGGGCCAGTGGGATTCTCCGTGAGCCGTCTGTCTGATGGGGTCGGAGTAGATGGGGTAGGAGGACCGCGCCGCATCGACAATGCATCAGCGATGCGGCTCGATGTGGAGCCCAACTTTCTCCACGCTGGCGTCGCCAATGCACCGCCGATGTCGCCGATGCATAGGTGATGCATCGCCGATGTATCGGCGTTGCGGCGCGATCTTCTGACCCCATCTACTCGGACCCCTTCTAGGGGGCCTCTAGTCTGGAGTCCAGGCTGGGCAGTTCGGATTCCTCGAGGTGTTCGCGTCCTCGGAGCCCCTGCTGCGCGTGTTCGAGCGCCGCGGTCGGTTTGGCCGCCCTCGCGAGCAGGGCCCAGGGCCCAAGGGGGGGTGGCCGGGGGCGTCCCCCGTCGTCGATCTCGGGCCTCGCTTGGGATGTCTGTACCTGCTGCACCCTGTGGCCCTTTGGCTATGGGACATAATCCCGGGCATAATCTCCCCCTTCTCCTCCTCCTCCCCTCCTCCTCCTCCTCCTCCCCTCCTCCTCCTCCTCCTCCTCCTCCTCCTCCTCCTCCTCCTCCTCCTCCTCCTCCTGGACATCTGTCGCTGGAGCCATGCCGGCGGATGCGCATAATCTCTGGCGCCGCCCCGGCGCTCTTGTGCAATTTCGGGGACCACTGCCCGTCCTGTACGTTGCTGTCTTTTCTTGCGTCCCGACGTGGGTTCCACGCGGATCCGGCGTGGGCTCGGCGTGGATGCGACCCGGCTTCGACGTGGAATCGACGCGGCTTCGGCGCTTTCGACGCGGACTGGGCGAGCGGCGCGACGGGACAGGCCCAGCCCCCCGACGCGTCGTGCCTCTGTTCGCAGAGTCGACCCCCAGAGGTCGTGACCTATTTCCCGGGAGTGGCTTTTGGGTATGATCACCGAGAGCAAAGGAACCCCGAACCCAAATACTACGACGAAGGCGAGTCCTCACTGGGGTCCCCGACAATTCGCATGCGGGATGATCATTCTCGGCGGTTTCGGTCGGCGCATCTCCAGAAAAGACCCCTTATCCCGAATGTTTGTGGCCCTCCTAACGTATGTCCCCTCCCAAAGGGTTAGGGGTCCTTTTTTGGTGAATCATCTGAGCCGATGTTTGACAGCCCTGGGGCCCGGCGGGGGCTGCCAGAGCCACAGAAATTGGCGAAGTGCTTTCCGTCGTTCTCTTGCTCACCACCCGAGGGGTTTTTTAAGTTCACGTCATTCATTATGTCTGGCTGAAACCATCGTAAAGAGACCCGAGGGCGGAACGGAGGACAGATCCGACCCCAGGCACGAAAACAAGGAGAGGAAAGGGGGATAACGATATCCAATGCGAAAAGCAACGCGAAGAGCTTTTCAAAGCGACTCGACGGCGAAACGGCCCTCACCACCCGAGGGGGTCTGGGCCGAAGCTGCCACACCACGGCTGCTTTCGAGCCGAACGAAAGGGGGGGTATAGGGAAAGGGGAGGCTACGCAATCTGCTGCGTGCAGCTGGTTTCGGCCCCGCCGCCGGGCCCATCCCTCGGTACGTGGGCGCCTCCCGGTGCCAGGAGGCGCTGGGAAGATCAGCTACGTGAGCTGATTCTCTACCGTACCCTTTTCTATCCCCCCCCCCTTTCGTTCCCCCGACTGGTCCTGCCCGCGGCGTGGTGCTCCAGAGTCGACCGCGGCTCCAGTGGGTCGACCAGCTGCTGCTGGCCAGGGCCGAGCGGACGGAGGACCCGTGCTGGGCGAAGACGCGCAGGAGGAGCGGGAGGAGGAGGACGAGGAGGAGGGATAGGAGGTCGAGGAGGATGAGAAGGAGGAGGTCGAGGAGGAGGAGGTGGAGGAGGAGGAGGAGGACCCAGGCATGCTCGTGTCTTGAACAAAAGTCACGACGGGAGAAGACGCGCAGGAGGAGCAGGAGGAGGAGGAGGAGGAGGACGAGGAGGAGGTCGAGGAGGAGGAGGAGGAGGACGAGGACGAGGACGAGGACGAGGACGAGGACGAGGACGAGGACAAGGAGGAGGTAAAGAAGGAGGATGATGAGAAGGAGGAGGTCGAGGAGGAAGAGGAGGTGAAGGAGGAGGAGGAGGTGGAGGAGGAGGAGGAGGAGGAGGAGGACCCAGGCATGCTCGTGTCTTGGACAAGAATCACGACGGGCGGGTCCTCTGCCAGTCCCGGCCTCGTGGAGACCCTCGCCTGGCCTCGGGCCCGTCTGGCAATGGCTACGGATGGAAATGCAGGCCCTGGGAGAAGGGCATGTCGGGCATGTCCCTCTACAGGAGGAATGTTCAAACATAGACAAAACAAAACAGTATTTGTGACCAAGTTTGCACACTTCTTGACTGTGCTCTTTTGTGATTCCTCCAAAATCCGCCTGTCGGGGGAACATGCCCGACCTAAAACCAGGCCCTGGGAGAAGGATGGGTATCTGACCACTTTACCGGGCCCAGGTGCCCGCGGGTGCCCATGTGCCCGGGTGGCCGGGTGTCCGGCGGGTGTCCGGGTGCCCGGCTGTCCGGTGCCCAGGTGTCCGGGTGACTGCATCGGTGCCTGGCCTGGTTGTCTGGGCGCCCGCGGGTGCCCGGGTGTCCGGGTGCCCGGGTGCCCGGGTGCCATGTGTCCAGCGGTGCGCCCGGGTGCCCAGGTGCCCGGGTGCCCGGGGTCCTGCTGAGATGCATCTTGGGTTTGTTAAGGTTTAGGAGGTTTAGCTAAAGTTTAGCGCGCTTATAAAGTTTATCATACGTGTATCAGCAACGGACTTATAAACTTTATAAACGTTTAGCCGTCGAGATATGCAAACAATGATACTACTGTTTTCTCATACTTATCCCTCCTTCTCCTGCGCAAACGTAGGTTGCACAACATAGATTGCACCACGCCACATAGGCATCGATGCGCCATAGGTTGCACCACATAGGATGCGCCACATGGGTTGCGCCGCACAGGTTGCACCACATAGGTTCCCCCACACAGAATGCACCACACAGGTTGCACCACGTAGGTTTCCCCACGTAGGTTGCACCACAAGGATGAATCACATAGGTTGCAGCACAACATTTGTTGCACCACTTGATATGAGCTAAACTTCAGTTTTCAACGCCTTCGGCGCGGCGCCGCCGCCCCATGCCGCCTTCGGCCTCGATTTCGGCATGTCTTTGATCACTTTAGACGCGGGGGGGAGGGGGAGGAGGAGGAGGAGGAGGAGGAGCAGGAGGAGGGGCAAGAGGAGGTGCAGGAGGAGGGGGAGGAGCAGCAGGAGCAGGACAAAGAGAAGGAGAAGCAGGAGGATGAAGGAGAAGCGGAGCAGGCATGCCTTCCCTCCTCATTTCTAATCCTCCTCCTCCTGTTCGTTGCCTTCAGCCGCAATGGCTTAAACGTGCGCGTTCGCCGAGGCATCGTTTCTGAATTGGCTGTGCGGCGGCGCGCGCAGCGTATACGAATGGTTTTCTCCTGAGCGCAACGCGTCACCGAATCCCATCATTGAAGCTCTAATGGCAGAATGGTGCCGACGGTGCCTTCTGCGTATACGCAGTGATCTACTCCAGCCAAGATGGCTTTAGTCTCCCAGCATTGCACTGGAGACTCAGACCGGTTCCACGCTGCTTTTGCAGCACCACGGATGCGTTGAGACAGCTCCATGACCTCCATCATAGAAACAGCTTCTCCACTGACCTCGGCATGCAATTTCACGCGGGCGGCCAGTATGCCATCGGGGCCATTTAGAAGCACAACGTCCCCCTGAGTGCATAAGCCGAGCTGGCTGAAGCGAGAATCTTTGCCCACGTTGACTGGGGCATCATCGCCTTCCAGCCCCAATGCTTCCATTATCAGCTGTCTGCTTTTTTGGGGGGTTTGCGTCCCTGCGCCAAGCCGACATCGTAATAAAAGCTGTGGCGTTTTACTGCAGAAAGGTGGTGGGCAACGCACTCGCTCAGCAGCGACTTGCTGGCTGATCCAGAGATGTTCGCCAATTCGGTGGCGTATCTCTTTGGCATCCTATGCTTCCTCTCAAGGACAAAGCAAATCAAGAGCCGCACGTTTTTCTCAAGTATCCCAGGGGGTGGAGAAGCCAGTGGCATTTGGGTGTCAATCACTCATACCCGAACGCAGCAGTACATGATTCCAAGAACTTGTGAACGCAACCCAAAAGTCTCGTTGGGCTCACGTCGATCCGACTGGTTGCAACTACCAGCTCCGACAGCTGAACGCAAGCTATCATAGCGTCGCAAGCTGCGCTGGCTGCCCCCATGGGTCGCAGGACCGTCTGACTGAACAACATCAGCACGCCAAGGATAGACAATACATCAGATGCCTGGCATTTTGCGCGTTGTGCCTTTCTGTGTTTGTCTTTCCGATCAGCATTAAAGATGCTATCTAAATGTGTAGCGTGAAATCGCCCAGGAAACGCCCAAGTTGCCAAGAACTCCGAGAATGACTCCCGCGCGCCGTTAAGCCCAGCAGATATGAAGGCTTCGAACGCAAGGTAAATCACCAGATTCACGACACCGTCGACGAAGAGCGCGTGCCTCTAGTCATGCAGAAACACCTCTGTTGGGTTGACCAGCCTGCCCAACGCCCTATCGAGCAGCAAGCCCCGCGTAGCAAACGTCGAGCCTAGTGCTTGCTGCAACAACACAAAGTCATCATTGGACAAGGTCAGCGACATGCGTTCCAGATACCTCGCGTTCGCGCGAAGCTCATGGTCCGTGGGCGCCACGAGCTGATCGAGATGTATTTCGCTGCAGCGCAACATTGCCGAACTGTCCTCGTCAAAACAACCCTAGAACCAGGTGTGAATATGTTCTTGCCGGGCATGCAGAACTTGGACGCGCTGTCGCCCCTTGCTTGCCAGACAGTTTTATGGGCGCCGCCGTATTGCAACACCGCGCCCACTTTAGCAAACAGCCTGAAGCTATCCCCGTCTAAGTCAAGGGCCATGCCACCGCCTTTGAAATTAAAGCCATCAGGCTTGAAAAAGAATTTGATAGCCTCATCGAACGCTTGGCTAAACCCAGCAGAAAGAGAAGAAACGTATTTGGAGAACTCAGACATCAGCACAAACCAGCTCTCTTCGTGACTGAGCGCGCTCACGCCCAATTCCAAGAAGCTCCAATATATAGATTGGAACTTTCTTTGGTTCGCTGGTGATAAGGGTTCCCTGGGGGGTAACTTCGTCGGAACACAAAAGCAAGTTCCATGGCTTTTCTGGCGTCGACGGGCGAAGCATCAGCTGACGCTACAAGAAATTCCGAAATGGCGCGCTCTCTTCGACAGCTGCCGCTAAGGATGCGAACGGGCAGGCGATGGGTATGCTAGCTGGCTCGCCATCTGCATTAATACACGTGAAGGATTGCAAAATGGGGCCGTATTCGCCGACAGCTGTGGTGACAGCATCTCTCGCGGCCCGCATGGAGTTCCGATCTATGACGTCTGGGATCCATTGTGTCTCACGTCCTCCAGAATTGCAGCCATGGCAGAAGCTGTGCAGTGAGGCCTGGCACGTCGGAACTCATTCAGCCCGCGCAGCTTAGCAGCCCGCGTCGGCTCCATCCGAAAGGGCCCAAACCGCTGAGCGGCCCGATTGCATGTTGAGAGAAACGGGCTACGGACGGAACGCCAGCAATTGCTTCATAACAAGGGTGCACGACTGACGACGCGACGAGCATGCGTGCTTTTTTCTTGAGACATGCCTCACGACTCGTTCTCGGCAGCCAGGTGCGCTAAGTGACGCAGCGCGGAGTGCTTGCATGTTCGGCGGAAAGCCTGGCTATATGATAGGGGCACCATGCGCGTCTCATGGCAGCCTGGGCGTCGTCGATCGCCTTCACTGCTGCAGCCCGCGCCTCAGATGTCGGCTTAGGCCCCCCCCCCCCCCCCCACCCCCCCCAAGCTTTGGAGCTCTGGGAGTAGTGGCCCGATCAGCCCACGCGAGGCTTTAGGCGTATTATGACACATTATGCCCCTGTTACCTGCGCCACCCGCCCCGCCCGCCCATGGCCATCATTGCCAATCGACGACCCGATCCCAAGACGACCGAGGTGAAGGCGTGGAACGCACGGGCAGCGGCGAAGGGCAGGAGGGGAGGGTGGACTGATCGGGCTGATTGGACACGGCGGCCTTCGAGGGGGACTGGTTGGACAGATTGGACTGACTGGACACAGTGGCCTGCGATTGGGCACGGGGGGGGGGACTGTTTGGACACAGTGGCGCCCGAGGACTTCGCTCGTGCGGAGGGGGGCTGACGGCTTAGATGAGGGCGCGGGGGGGGGGGGGGGGGGGGGGGGGGGGTGGTTGTTGAGTGGGTGGCCCAGGAGGTTTACGTCGCGGCCATCGGGCAGCGTGATCGCAAAACAAACCTACCAAATCTACGCCAAGAGTTCACGCGGAGGAGCTATAACACACCGTCCCTCCCGCCCCCAATAAGACCAGCAACGGCGTCACAACACGGTTGGGCGGAGGTAGCGTGGCTCGACGTACCCAAGACACCGAACGCATCGCCGTTGTTAGCTGAATCAAGCTTTTCAGGGCGGGTGGACATCGGCGCGCCAACATGCCCGCCACCAATCCAGACGAAGGGGTGCGATGGCTGGCGGTGGCACGCAAAGCGTCATGCATCGCCACGCTTCCTGAGGGCACGGAAGCGCCTGACCTTGACGCTTGTGTAGATGACTCCCTGCTTGTAGGCCACTGGCGGGGGGTTCGGACCATCCTTTGGCAACGACGGCATAGCGCCCATGATTTCAGACTTCGGGATCGGCTTCAAGTCGGCATCCTTGGACTTACCCCCACCCTTTGCAGCCTCGGCAGGCTCGACCTTCGCAGCCTTCACGTGCTTGACGGCAGCAGCGGCTGCTGCTGGGCGTTTCCGTGGTGGCGCATCAGCCTTGACCTCCAGTGTCGTGGTTTCCTTTGCTGCGTCAGCAGCTCCCTTCTTAGCTAAGGCTTTCGCCTTCGATTCTCCCTTCGCCTTGGCTTTGCGCTTCTTGAGGGCAAGGATCGCAGCGCGGGTGCGGGGGTCCAAGTCCTCTTCACGCGGTCCGTCGTCATCATCGGCGGTGCCGCACCCGCCCTTGTCAGCGTCTTGCTCCTCAGCGTCTTGCTCCTCGCGCTTCGCTTCTGGCTCATGATTGACGCGTGGCTCATGTTTGACGGCTGGTTGCACCTTTAGCGTCCCATCAGCAGCGCGGTGTATAGCCAAGCTGCTTCGCTGCTCGTATTTCATGTGGGGCGCTGGAAGGCCCTGCGCAGCCGCCTGGCTTATTTCTTTGCGGTGATCAAGCAACTTTTGCTGGCACTCGTAAACAATCCCATCTCGTACGGGTCGTTCGGTGATGGAACGAGGGCCCCTGCTGGTGATGCCACATGTGCGTCGGCTGCGGGCGCTGTTGGGTCTTGGACGCGGGCGCAACCAAGCTCTTGTTTTGCTTCTTGGAACTTTACTTTAGCATCTGAGTCAATAGATGCTTTCAGCAGGCCTCTGGTGGAGCGCAGCGAGATCTTGTCACCGACTGCATTTATGCCCTTGAGCTCAATCTTGCTCGGCTGATCATCGCCCGGGTAGGCGGCCTGGAAGATGTCGGGCGGGAGCTCGAATAGCGAATCTGGGTAATCCATGATTCGAGTAAAGCCGAAATCCTTTTTCGCTATGATTTGAACGATGTTTTCAAGTCCATCAACATGCTGTGCACCTTCTTCGGCTCGGGTGGGGTGTCGTAATGCGTGACAAGCAACGTTGCTAAAGCCCACGTGTGCGTCTGCTCAGAAGGCTCAATACAGCCAACCGCCATACCGCATTCGACCATTGTCGTCATCTTGCGGTTCAGCGAAATCTTGGGGTCGTTGATCACTTCCCAGTCCGATTTTGTTAAGTACGACCACCACTCCTTAAGCAACTGCTTGTTGTTAGAGCCCTCGGGCTTGATGGAGCCGCTGCTCTTGGCGACCTTGGCGCCGATGATAAACATGATTCGTTCGGTGTGATCTGCGCCGTGCGGCTCACCCCTCAAAGCGTCGACGAGCTGGGTGGCCTCGGCTGGCCCGAAGCATTTGATGTTATTCAGCATGCTGATCAGAGTGTCGGCAAAGCTCTTCTGGAGCATGGCGTCTGAGCTGTTGTTGAGATCGCCGCGAGCCGTGAAACACATTCTTTCACGCTAGTGATCTCCTTTACGAGTGAGCTGCTGGTGCAGCTTGGACTAGCCATTCGGCTTGCGTACGTCGGCCACCGAGCCGCGACGTGGGTCAGCCTTCGGGCTCGCGGCGGTGCAAGCCAGCATGCTCGTGAGCCAAACGGTGACGGACGAGGTGCTCTGGCAAGCTACATGGGTGAGGTATGTGACGCCAAGCAAGCATGCTGAACTAAAACGTGTGTAGTCGCGCAACCACACGATGCTCAAACTACGTTGCGCAACGCTTCGGTGCGCACGACCTGCAATGTAGACGACGCGACGTGGATGGGGCGAGGCGGGGGGCCACCCCATGCGATGAGCGAGGGAGGGCGCGGGGCCAGAAGACGGAGGAGGTCAGGAGGACGACGACATATGCGAACTGAGACGGCATTGTAAATAACATCATCGTCGTTTTCGTTGTCATCGCCCCACCGTCGCGTCGCCGTCGTTGTCATCGTAGTGTTTCTGTTTCTGTGACATCCTTCATTGCCTCGTTACGTAATACGGGTGGGAAGGGGGGGGGTCACCCCATGGGATGAGCGAGAGAGGCCGCGGAGCCAGGAGAAGAGGGAGCGAGGTTGGTAAGGGGAGCGACGATTGTTTGACAGTTATGACTTTGCCTGAAAATTTGAGCGGAGGCTGAACTAAAGTGGTTCAGAAGCGGCTGGTGCATTGCATAGCAGAACATAGCACAGCGTTGCATTCTGCGGTGCTGGCCGCCCGCATGGCACAACATAGCCAATCGTCGGGCTAACATGCCATCGCGAAGTCACCCCCACCTCCTTCATCCTCCATCTCATCGTCATCCCTCTTCCACCCTCCTCTGCGTCATCCTCCTCCGCAGCCTTATCATCCTCGCGCTGCCTTTCGCCCCGCATCACCCCCCTAAGTCCACGCCGCGAGATAGCGCGGCACGCACCGCGACGAATGGAGGGGGGCGAGGTGGGGGGGCACCCCATGAGCGGAGCGAGAGAGGCCGCGGAGCCAGGCGAAGAGGGAGGGAGAGGGCGAAGAGAACGACGACATGCCCCCCCCCCCCCCCCCCCCACCCCCCCCCCCCCTTCATTCCCCCCCATCCCCTCCTAGGAGCTCCTCGTCCCTCCCCCCACCCCATCCTCGTTCATCCCCCCTGCCGTCATCATCTCACCCCCTCCTCCACTCATCCTCATCTCACCATCCCTCACCTTGTCCTCATCTCACCTCCCTCCTCCCGACCTACTCCTCATCCCCCTCCTCACCCTCGCGCTCCTCCATCATCCTTGTGGTGCATCAACTCTCCCACCATCATGACTATCATCCACACCTCCTCCCATCCTCATCAAACATGCCCCCTCGCCCCCCCCCCCCCCCCCCCCCTCCTCCGCCCCCCATGTGCTGCCACGCCCTCCCCCATGCGCCATATCTCATATCCGCATATCATCGTCCACGCTTCCCTCATATCCTCATCATCCCCACCCGCCCTCCCCAATACCATTCCCAGGTTCCCCCCGTCCGCCCCCCTCCTCCCCCTCCCCCTCCTCCCCCCCCCCCCCCCCCCCCCCCCCTTATCCTCCCTTCTCCCCCTCCCTTTCGCCATGTCCTCGCCACCCTATCATCATCCTCAGATTCATCTCTCTTAGCGTCGTCGCCATCGTCCAGGTCGCCATCATTGCCCCCCCCCCCCCCCCCACCCCTCCCCCATTGGCGCGTGCGCCGCAGGGCCGAAGGCCGAGGGGCCGAAGGGCTCTGGGGGGCGCCGGGGGGAGCACGATGATGAAGGACGAGCAGGGGGGGGGGGGGGGGGCAGGATGAGGAGGGAGGAGGGAGAAGAGGAGCAGGAGGAGGAAGCAGGAGGAGGGGGAAAAAGTGAAGGGGGAGCAGGAGGAGAGGAGCTACCACGCGAGAGGGAGGGGGGGGGAGGAGGAGGAGGAGGCGAAGGCAGAGGAGGGGGAGGATGGAGGGGGGGAGGGGGAGGATGAGGAGGAGGAGGAGGAGGAGGAGGAGGAGGAGGAGGGGGATGATGAGGAGGGGGAGGAGGCTTGCGACGCGCGCGGGCGGCGACGGGGGGCGCGCCTGCGTCGCGTGCTCCAGCGGCTCGCGGGCCGCGGCCCAGCACGATGCATGGCGCTGTTGCCACGCGCTGGGCAACGTGCTCTGATCGAGTGCCTGCGCCGAGCCACCGCGATTCACCGCGAGTTTGCAGGGCCACATCCTCACACAACTCATTACATTAAAACCCCCTGGCGAAACATGACCAACCACGCACGCGTGGCTCGGCGCTTTATGGCAAAGAAGTGCCTGTCTATAAGTGCAGGGGTCGCGTCCAGAGACCTTCAGATCGGGTGAGGGGGCGGGTGGGGGAGGCCCGATTGGGCCGACAGGGGGGCATGCCAATCCTCCTTCTCCATCTCGTCATCCTCATCCCCCCTCCTCCTCCCCGCCCTTGTCACCCTCGCCATCCCTCCCCATGGCCCTCCTGCCCCTTGGGCATAGGCCTCCTTGGAGGCCGATGGGTGTTCGAACAGAGGCGGGGCCAGGGCTTGAACTCCACCCCCTGAAATGAATGCCGACTCTGATCTGATCGGCCCCTGGAGGCGCCCCAACGAGCCCGACAGGCCCCCGCGGCGCAGCCGCGGAGCGCGGACCTTCTGAAGGCGTTCCTGCGTTTGACTACCAAGTCTCGGTAGTCAAACGGCGACGACCTTGCGTTTGACTACCAAGTTTCGGCAGTCAAACGCAAGGCGTCGCCGTTTGACTACCACGTCTCGGTCGTCAAACGGCGACGACCCTGCGTTTGACTACCAAGTTTCGGTAGTCAAACGCAAGGCGCCGCCGTTTGACTACCAAGTCTTGGTAGTCAAACGCTGAACCGCTATGATGGCCCTACTGCTCCCCAAGGAGCTTCCGCAGCGCCGCGCTAATCTCTTTGGACTTCCCGGCGTTCTCCTTGAACGCGGCATAGTCGGCCCTCTGGTAGCAGCTGATCAAGGTAGCGCACCTCGGCATCCAGCCGCCGTGGCCGCCTTTGCCGCGCGGCGCCTCCTTCCAGCCGCCCTTCCAGCTGTCCGCGTCGCCTTTCCCGCCGTCCTTCCAGCTGTCCGCGTCGCCTCCACCGCCGCCCACGATGGAGCTGTCCGCGTCGCCTCCACCGCCGCCCATGGAGCTGTCCGCGTCGCCTCCACCGCCGCCCTTGCCCGCGGCGCTCTTGGCGCCAGAGCTGCCCGCGTCGCCTCCACCACCGCCGTCGGGCTTCTGCAGGGGAAGCGCCTCGCACGCCGCCTGGCCGCCCATGGTCTGCACGCCGTCGGACTCCGACGAACTCCACCACGGGAAGTGCAGCGCCGTCGTCGGAGCGCCCTCGAACTCGGCCCCCGAGTTGTCGCCCCAGAAGAAGATGTTGGCCTCATACTGGCACTTCTTCCTCTCAGCAACAGTCGACCACATCTTGTCGCTGCCGCGCCAGCCGTCATCGGTGCGGAAGGTGTGCACGCGGGCGGCCCCGCCGGGGACGTCCGTCTTGTGGGCGCTCTTCCACGCGTAGCCGCCACCGTGCTCGACGCCAGTGTTGAAGTAGAGGCCCCAGCACGTCTGCACGCTCCGCAAGGTGGCCTCGTCACACAGCGAGAGGAACTCGGAGTTGGCCACATCGTCCGTCATCACGACCAACGTGGCGTGCGTGAACGCACTGAACTCCGCCTGCGCGACCTTGTCGAAGGGATGCATATCGCACAGCGCCGCAGGCTCAGCCACGGTGAGGCGAAGCTTGGTGGGCGGCGGGCCATCGGGCTGCTGCGGGCGCTGCAGCCTGCGCTCGAGCACCAAGTCTTTGCGAAAGACATCGGTCATGTCCTCCGCGATGCAGTCGCCTCCGCGATGCAGTCGCCTCCGCGATGCAGTCGCCCTCGCGATGCAGTCGCCCTCGCGGTGCAGTCGCCTCCGCGATGCAGTCGCCCCCGCGATGCAGTCGCCTCCGCGATGCAGTCGCCTCGCGATGCAGGCGCCGCCGCGACGCAGTCGCCGACGCGATGCAGGCGCCGCCGCGATGCAGCAGCTGCGCGAAGCACGGCTTCGCGCACACAGCCAAAACGGCTGCCATGGAGGAGGTGTCAGGAGGGGGGAGGTGCGGGGGAGGGGGCATGGAAGTCATACATGGGTTGGGGACCATCGGGGCCACATGTCTTGGATGTGCGGCGTTGGCCGCGTGGGGTTTCTGACGCCCGAGGTCCCAATGTGACCTAACATAGGGTGCCCGCTCTGGCGCTATAAGGGCGTCGAGGGCTACCCATGTCCATGGCACGCGGCTTGCCATCATGCTTGACATGTTTGTCATGCGGTTGCGCGGTATATGCTGCATGTGGCCTGCTGTGGACGACTACATATGGAGAGGGGCGAGGTGGGGGGCCACCCCATGAGACGAGTGAGGGGGGACACTGAGCCAGGAGAAGGAGGAGGGAGGTGTGCGAGGAGAACGACACCATACGCACATTGAATGCAACTGTTTGACAAACTGTCATTATGAAGTTTGCCGAACGTGTCCTAGAACGCCACGGTATAGCATATCATTGAATCGGGCCACGCGCATGTCATCGCAACCTTAGGTTTGAGCCGCCGTCATGACATCTCATATGTCCGGACTCATGCCCCTATAGCGGGGACTCCTTGTGGACTTTAAGGGGTGATTTTGATTGACGTATATGCATGTTCTTGTGGGGCGAAGCCTTCCTCGCGCTGCAGTGCAGCTCGCACTCTTGTCCATCCTCTCCCCCGACTTCACGCTGACGATGCATGGCGGGGGGGGGGGGGGGGGGGGTGGGGGGGGGGGAGGGTGCGGCCAACCCGTGAGATGAGTGATGGGGGGACGCGGAGCCAGGAGAAGGAGGGGGGAGGTGGGTGAGGAGAACGGCGGCACATGCGATCTGAAATAGCTTGATTGCTGAGAACATGTTGGGTTTGGGGTTAGGGTGGGCCTACGTAGCAACATTGTTTTACAAACGCCAGCGAACTGCATGGCATAACATTGCATGGAGCGTAGCATGTTGAGGTTCGTCCCAAAAGCATGGTGCATACGTCGCAAAACTCTTCCTCATTCCCCCCATCCACCCTTCCCCCCCTCATCCGCAACAGGATCAGCAGCACAACGTGATGCAAACAAAGAACACCTTCTCAACTATATGGCGCGCATCATGCTGCGGGAACTCGCATGGCACCGCAAGAATGAGCTACTGAAGCTTAAGGACGGTGGGCTGTGGTCGTTATTGTCCGCATCTTCATGGGCCGTTGTGGGCGTCGCCGCCGCCATGGGCGGCGCCCGCCCTACAGCGGCAACAGCCCACAGCAACGATCACTGTCCACCGCGGCCGTCGCTGCCCACGGGCAGCCCGTTCCCAGCTGCGCAGCCAGCTTGCTCGCTGAGCTTGAGGCCGAAGGCATTAACTGGGACGAGTCGTCGTCGTCGTCGTCGTCGCCCGTGTCCTTAGCCTCCACGACTTCGGGGAGATGCGAGAGCCACTTGAGCCGCCCGAGCACCGTCGGCTTGCGCTGCACTTCGGCGCTAGCGCGCGAGACCCACAACTTGCGCACGTCCACGAAGATCCTGTTCACGTGCTTGTTGGCCTCGCTCTTATTGGCGATGACGGCGACGAACCTCTCCAGCGCGTCCGCGCGCTCCCTGTGGCGGTTGCGGTCGGCCCGCATGTCAGCGAGCTTCTGCTTCAGCACCGCTGGGCTGTCCTGGCGCGCCTTGGGCGCCATGGCGCGATGGCGAGACGAAGCCAATCGGCTTGATGAGACTGCTTGCGATGGCGCGATGCACTGCTGAGCCAGAGCGGCTATACTACGATGGCGCTCCCCGACCCCCCCCCCCCCCCCGCCAAGTCCAAACAGCAACGCATCAATGCAGCAAACCGGCTGGATGAGCAATGAGTGCTTGTGTTTTCTTGATCGGCAACTCACGAATCCATATAGCGAAGCCCGCAGACCCCAAATCATGCGGGTGCTGTCAGCCGGTTGGCTTAGTATGTATACTTGCAACGTTGTCAGCCATGGGCTGGCTCTAAGCTTACAGGCGCACTGCCGTCGGGAAGCCCACTCGGCGAAACCTCTTCGTACTGAGCATTTTCGTGCTGCTCGTGGTGATCAGCCGCTAGGAACTGGATAGCATCCTCAACGGTCTTGCACTTCTTGTAGCCGTTCGAGCCATCGTGCTTTGCAAACTTGGCAAAGTACGAAGCCGTTCCTCTTGTGGACACCCTTGGGCAAATCAGGCAAGCGCTCTCGCTTCGGCGGCTCATCGAACCCCATGTTCCTCATGACGTAAAGCACCGCAGCCAAAGCCTCAGGCTTGTACACAACGAAGAGGTTGCCACATGGATGAATTGGCCTAAGAACGTCAACGTGGACAACACGCTCGTTCACGACCACGTCCATGCACATGACATCAGGCCCCCGCCTCAGGTCAGCCTTCTGGGCATGGGACCTCACGATATTCGTGTGCTTCGGTGGCGTTTTTTAACAAGCTGCACGCGGGCTGGGTGTGATCCTGCTTGAGCTCGGCCGGCTGCTGATCATTCCGCTGGGCTAGCAACGCCTTCAGCCCCCTGCTCATAACTACTGCCTGTTGCTCAAGTCCCGATGGGACTTCATCGCATTTATAGGCCAGAAGGCTGTTCAAAGTATACTGTGCTGGCGAGATACGGACAACTGTTTCGTCACCAACTGCAGCCATATCAGTTAGCTTGAAAATCCTCCAAGCTGGTTTTATCCCATCCAGCTTGACGGCGCGGGAAAGCTCAAGCGTTGCATTCTGCATGCCGCTGGCAGCACATGTTGATGCTATCTCGCCTGATCGCCTGAGCCAAACGGCTGACATTCGATTGCTTCGTAGAAATGCAGCGCGAAGTGGATGACGTCATGAGGCCGCGGGGCGAGACGGGATCTGATCGAGAGAGGCCACGGAGCAAGAATAAGGAGGAGGGATGGGGGTTGAGGCGACCGTGCATCGTGGCATAGCACGTCGTCGGTCGGGGCAGTCCTTGAACGGCCATGAGCAGAGCCGCGAGGGCCTTATAAGGACCTGCGTAAGCATGGTATGGCATAGCATATCGTCGACCTGGGTGGCACCTGGACGGCGGATGGTGAACCCAAGAAGGCCGCTCGCATGGCATCGCATATTAGCTACAACCCGCCGCGCAAGTTATGGACGTCTTCTACACCTTGCTTCTAACCTACACTTTCGTTATCTCGGCCCTCTCTCTCTATATATATAGCTCTCTCTCTCTCTCGCTCTCTCTCATGTTTTTTTTTTTTGTTCTCTCTCTCTCTCTCTCTCTCTCTCTCTCTCTCTCTCTCTATCTATCTCCCCCTCTCTCATTCTCCTCCTCCTCACCAGCGCGCCATCCCCCCTCTATGTCCCCCCCCCCCCCCCCTCTTGCGCGTCCTCGTTCGGTTCCGCCCTAACCGTCGCCGAGGGCACAGTGACAAATGAGAGGGGAGAGCGCACGGGCATAAGGGAATGCATGGGGCGGACGGTTGCATGCCCGAGGGTTGCTGGTCATGAGTCAGATGAAGCACCAGAGGCGCGCTCCGCTGCGGCCGACCAGATGATGAAGTGCAACGGCTCTCGCCGCATCTCGCCCATACATTCTGGAGCCCCACAATGAAATGCGCATCGCGGCATCGTGGGGCGCGTTGTTCAAACATTTTTGTTTCTGGTGGTGCAGGTGCGGTTGCTTACAACGACTCCATCAACTGCTTGATAAGCGCATGGCTGATCTGCATGCCCGTTTGCACGCTAAACGATGTCCGACGCCAAAGCTTCGCGCTGGCCGACGGGGCAACAGCTCTGCCTCCACCCTCATCTTCGTCCAATACCCTCCTTGAGCACTCTCCTCTGCTCCCTCCGCCCACCATCGACTACCCGCTCTCTACGGCGCGACAGCCTATACTGGGATATAGAGCTCGAGATAATGGAACAAATGTGATGCAAACCACACCCCTGACTAGCATCCGTGAATGCTGAATGTTGCCCAAGACTTATTCTGCTTCTTGGCGCTAGCGCTCTGCTCGTGGATCGGCACCGCCTTAGCCTTTGGCTTGACAAACATCTGGAGCTTTACGTTGGGCACGATGTCGACAGCGTTGGTCAGCACAGGCAACATGAAGCCACCGTGTGACACATGACTCGAAGCCATATTGGCTTGCTTCTTATCGAAGGTTGTCCCGACCCACCAGTGTGCAGCCACGAATGCGGCTTCGTGAAACTTGGTGGCACCATTGTCGCGCGGCCTCGCCACAGGCAACACGAACAACTCAAGCGTGGTATCGCTGTCAATTGCGTGATCGCCAAGTGAAATGCCAGACCCAGCGTTCTTCGTGATTATGTTGATAAGTGATGCCGCTGGTACCAAAGTAAGCTGACCCTGCTTGATCGCGCTCGTGGTCCGAACCTCATCTGGCTTCCGCCAGAAGGCCAGCTTATGCTTGCCCAGGTGTTTAGCATCTAGCCCGGGGAGGGCTCGGTACAAAGCAGCCTTCTGCTTGTCGATGTACAGCTGCTGCGGGCGCTGCTGATCACCGCCCATCTGCCTTGGCGGCTCAACTTTCGAAACTACCCACTGCTCAAGAATATCGGCCAAGGTAATCTCAGCCGTGTGTGGCTCTCGGTCCGCGTCGCGGTTGACAGCTTCGTGGGGCTTGACAGTCTGGCCGATGCTGAAGATAGTGTAAACCCTCTGGGCTGAAGGTGCAATGGCCTTCTGGACTACGAAGAGCCCGACCGAATACCCAGCCCTCCTGGCAATCCATGTCGGGTCCTTGTGGTCGTCGAGCGTCGCCGTGCTAGCTGCAGTCGGCTTCGCTGCAGCAGAGGTGGCAACGCTCGAGACAGCATGCTTAGCCCACTCGTCGAACGTGATGGTCTGACCCTTCAGGCAGCTGAGGCTGTGCAAGAATGCGTTGCATATGTCGCCCCACTTGTGCTCTTTGCCCTCCCGAGCCATCCTCTCCTTTCCCGCGAGCTTCAACGCAACCTTCACGAATGGCTGCCCGAACGGCTCCAACGCCGCATCGACGCCGCCGAGCCCCCTTTGCGAGACCCATGGCTTCGTTAAGAATTCGCTCAGCAGTATCTGCTTCAGCCATCTGATGCTTGCTGGCAAGCTTCGCGACGTCATTCCTCACCAACAAGCGCGCCACGCCGTCCTCAACCTTGTCGCCCGTGGGGTTTGCAATTGCAGCCGCCACCCGAAACAAAGGATGCAGGTTGGTCTTCGATGCGAAAACTGCGTGGGCCAGCGCTTCCCAAAAAGTTTGCCCCAGCGTAGCGTTGCAGCCCAATTGCTTTGCAACAGAGTCCATCAACGACACAAGGGGGGCGCCATCGCCGCCGCCGAAATTTTCGACGAAGCCAAGCAAGGTCTTGCTGTATTTTGCGCTCGGCACGTTGAGCGAAACTACGTTCTCGATAGCCATATCCTTCCAGCCCGCGAGCTCGCGCATCCCTGGGTCATTGGCACTCGCCGCCAAAGTCATGCAAGTCTCCAGCTCTCCGACCTCCGTGCCGATGTGATTTTGGGTGTTCAAAGCTTTCTGGGCTACGTGGGCAAAGCCTGGGAACAGCTCGTCAATGATACTTGGAGCCACCCCCCCGCGCCCAGCCTTTCTCAATCATGAGTTTGAATTGCGCGTTCTGGCGCAACTTCTGCACGTCAATCAGATCTGAATCAACAATTTGCAACGCCGTCTCAGACGCCCTGCCCTGCGCCCCTGCCTGCTTGCAAACAAGCCGTGGTGTGTCCGCGCCCGTCTGTCACGCATCGCTCTGAGCCATTAACTGGCGCTAATAACCCTTGGGCTCGGTCCACCAGCGACTTATTCTTAGCAACGTGCTGCCAACGGAGGGGGGAATTGCTCCCGAGCTCGATGCACGCGGCATTCGGTAGCTGGTGCATGTCGGCCCCAGCTGCGTGGTTCCGAGCAGCATTGCGATGCACATTGTGCGGGCTCAATCGAAGCCCTCCCCGATTTGAACTGTGCGCGGGAAAGAAGTTTGGAGGGATGTTGTCCACGCGGTACACCAACTTGTGCTTGCGAAGGCATCCCATTAGCATGTCCGCATGCTCGTTCGCCTTTACTTTTTTTGAAACCAGCATCCTTGTGAACTCACGTTTGGAAGCTTCGGTAAGCTGAGCCGCGGTGCTGCGCAGGAAGCTGGAAGCTAGCAGCGGATGCTTTGAGCCGAGGAGGCTATGCCAACAACGGATGGCAAACGCAACTGCAAGTCGATCATGTTTCTCGAATTTGCCTAGCTCGATGCTCATCAAGTACCTAATCGCTCGCATGCCCCCCAACTCTCAACCACAACCTCAAAGTTCATTTTCTGAAAATGTTTTTGTGTGCGCGCGCTCTGCATGTTGATGTTGAGTCCACCGAGCGATCATGCAGATCCGATGGGCTCTGTTTCCCCGAGATTTATTGACCGACGGATGCATTCGGAAATGTTGTCTGGACCCCAACATGTTAGTTCCAAAGTCTGTATGTTAGCGTTCATGCCCATGTGGTTTGGAAGTGTGTTTTGCAACGGTGTAACATGTTGAAAACGTGGGGGGCTACATGTTAATCACGAAATCTTTGCTTGTTACCACTTTTGCATCGGCCAAGCCCCAATTTGAGCGAAAATGTTTTTTATGATAACCTGTTCTTAGCATCTATGTCAACCTAATTTGAGCATCTATGTTAACTTAAGATAATTATGATATTACACCTATGGAAGGTACGCTACGCTAAACCATATCCTACCCAACAACCGCTAAACCTATTATACAACTTATGCTGACTTACTAAAGTCAAGGCTGACTTTAGCCAAGTATGATAAACAAGCTTTGTAGCTATAGCATGATGCTGCTGATTTGCAAGAGGGATATGAGCACGCTGTAATCACCTTAGCAATTCGCTATAAAGCTCATAAGCTCTAACAAAGCCGACATTCATCTCACTGGGGTGTCCAGGTGCACCCCGGGAGCCCGGGAAGCTTGGGTGCCCGGGTGCTCCGGTGCCCGGGTGCCATGCTTGGGCGCCCGTGTCCGAGTGCCGCGGCACAGCCGAGTCTTGGGAGAAAGTGGAGGGCGGAGGAGTGGGCTGGAGCAGCGGAGCGGGGGGCGGAGAAGGAGGACGGGTTGCAGGGCGTGCGCGCCCCCCCGGCCTGCGCAGGAGACGGTAGCAGGGGGTTCTCGCCTCTCCCCCTTCGGGTCGGACGACGCATGGTGGAGCACACAGTGGGGGCCCATGCCAAGAAACGCCCTGCTTGGCTCCAGGGTGCCCTGGGTTTCTTGGGTTTCGATGGTCTTGCCGTGGAAAGCGCGACGTCCCCACACCAAAAATCAATGGACGTCTTTGGGTCTCGGGGAGGGGTTTCTTGTGGAAGGTTTCTTGTGGACTGGCCTTCACTGTATAAGATTGGGGGGGGGGCGGGCGGGGCGGGGGGGGGGGGGGGGGCGAAATCCGCTGCGCGCGCCCTGTTTCGGCCCCGCTGACAGGCGCGTCTTTCTCGATGCGCGGCAGGCTCCAGCGCCGAGAGCCGCAGGGAAGACCAGCTGCGTGAGCCGACTCGCTGAGCTCCCCCTCCCCCCCCCTTTCGTCTGACCCGATCCATGTCGTACTACGACGGAGTCGGAGGAGGAGGAGGAGGAGGAGGAGGAGGAGGAGGAATTGGAGGCAAGTTAGGTGCGCTCGCGTCAACATCTGACATCCTACCCCTCCCTCCCATCCCTTACCATGGCGCTGATTTTCTCTATCCGCGGACGCGTGTCGTAGCGGACCTGTGGCTCCGCGCGCGCGTGCGTAGTGGGTGGTGGTGCGTGCGTGCGTGTGTGCGTGGTTGTGGTTGTTGTGGTGGTGGTGTGTATGTGTGTGTGTGTGTGTGCGTGTGTGCGCGTGTGCTGTGGTGTGACGTGGTGTGGCGTCTTGGTGGTTTGGTGGTGGGTCAGGTGCGTACGTGCGTGATGGCGGTGGTGGTGGTGGTGGCGGTGGTGGTGTGTGTGTGTGCGTGTGTGTGTGAGTCTGTGTGTGTATGTGCGTGTGTATGTGTTTGTGTGTATGTGTTTGTGTGTGTGCGTTTGTGCGTGCGTGCGTGCGTGCGTGCGTGCGTGCGTGCGTGCGTGCGTGCGTGCGTGCGTGCGTTGCGTGCGTGTGCGTGCGTGCGTGCGTGTCTGTGTGTGCGCGCGTGTGATGTGGTGTGACGCGGTGTAGCGTGGTGGTGGTGGTGGGTGGGGTGGTGCGGTGGTGGTGGCGGTGCGCGGTGGTGGTGCGCGTGCGTGCGTGCGTGCGTTGGTGGGTGGAAGTGGCGGTTGGTGTGCGTGCGGCGGGGCGGGGCGTGGTGCGGCGCTGTGGTGGCGGGCGGATGGGCGCGCGAGAAAGAGGCCCGCGCTGGGGCGAGAACGCCATCTTGAACGACGGAGGCAAAACACCGATCCGAAAATGAGGCCCACGCTGCAGCGGGAACACGATTCGGAACGATTCGGGAGCAGAAATGAGGCCGGCGCCTCAGCGAGAGCAGCATTTTGAAAAAAAACGCAGGCGAAAACCCAATTCCCGGGAATCCTGCGTGTAAAAAACATTACGCGGGAAGGGGGGGGGCGAATATTCCCAGGACGCCATCAGGGGAAGAGGGAGAGTAGTATTTAATATTGAGTAATTGTGGAGGGGGGAGGGGGAGGCTAGGGCAGGGGGCGGAGGAAGGAGGTTTCCTCCTCCCTCCTGTGTCGGATTCGAGGGTCTGGCATTTGTACCGCCATTATTTTGCGGTGCCAGTCGCCTGGTCGACGACGTATGTCAGAAGACGCTTTGCTGAGACGGTTGCCCGCCACAAAAAAAAAGTTGTGCAAAGCACATTGTTGAACAAACATCAAGGACGCAAGTCCTCCTCGCTGCCCCCGCCCCCCCCTCTCCTCTCCCAAGGACTACGCGCTGCTCCAGGCCATCCCCCGCAGGGTCTTCATCCGCGAGGTGCTCGGCCCCAGGACCCTGGCCGAGTTGTCCCTCGTCCCGTCGGCGGCGCTGTCCATCCTGAGGGCGGAGGCCTCCCAGCGGCCCCGAGGAGGAGGAGGAGGAGGAGGAGGAGGAGGAGGAGCAGGAGGAGCAGGAGGAGGAGGAGGAGGAGGAGGAGGAGGAGGAGGAGGGGGGGGCGGCGTCTCGGATCGGATGATCTCGTAGAAAAAAAAGAAAGCAGCATGAACGCTAACTTTAAGTCGGGCACGTCCCTCTCCAGGAGGAAAATTCAAACATAGTCCACACCAGTACGGGACGATCTTTCTACCAGTTCTGGATCTCCAACTTTTTTCGATAATCTTCATCGTTCGTCCCAGATCCGCCTGTAGGAGAACATGCCCGACCCAAAATGAACTCTCGGAAGTCCACGCGGACTGCTTCCTGCGTGCGCGCTGGACCTCCCCCCCACGGCGGCGCCTCGGGCGCCGCGCGCTCGGCGCTCCTCGCGCGCGCCAGGGAGGGGGGTCCGCGCCTCGATGCCTTCTTCCAGGAGTGGGGCTTCTGGACGGGGAGGGGTGATCGAGGCTTGCGAATCGCGGAGGGGGAGGAGGAGAAAGGAAGGAATGGGGAGGGGGAGGGGGAGGAGGAGGAGGAGGATGAAGAAGAGGATGAAGGGGAGGACGAGGAGGAGGAGGAGGAGGAGAAAGGAAGGAGGAGGAGGAGGGGGAGGTGCGACGATCTGAGGATCAAGGTTCCTAGAAGTTTCCGGCGCTTCGGGGAGAGGGTGGGTCGAGGACCGAAGAGGAGGAGGAGGAGGAGGAGGAGGAGGAGGAGGAGGAGGAGGAGCCTCGGTCATCCTCCCACTTCTCCTCGTCATCATCCGTCTTGTACCTCCTCTGACTCTTCCTTTTGCGCCACTCCATTTCCTTTTAATGGGCAAGTCCTCCTCTTCCGACAATCAGACGTGTCAGCAGGGCGTCTCGAATGCGATGCCCTCCGCGTTAATGACTCGAATAGAAGGGGATGGCATGGCTCCCAAGGTGTAGTTATCGCCTCAGTGCCGATCACATTTGTCTTCAACGTTGCCATCAGTCGCGGATTGAGCACATGTCGTTTTCAAAATGTGGTTCTCGCCGCAGCGCAGCGCACATTCGTCTGAAAGTATTCCCACTGACAGGTAAACGGATGGGGTGGGGCGGTTCTGAATATGTGGTTCTCGCCCTAATTCCGTGCAGTTCGCTTCAAACGCTTCCAACAGTTAACCGCGCTCCCCGGATAGTGAATCATCCCTCTCCCCCCTTACCCCCCTCTATTTTTGGCATCCCGGCTCAATAGGATTTAATTGTGGAGAAGGGCGCGGAGGCCGAACTTGATAATCCACGGGAGAAGTTGTGAATCGAAGTTGCTATCATGTCATGTTGGCTAGCAACAGCATCAAAAACCCTGAGCATGGCCATGGTGGTGTCATCATATCAGCTTCCGCAATCACGAGCGTGAGGCAGGGCTGTGGGATTCTCACCAAGCCCAGCGCAAGAGAGGTCCTTGGCCAGAACGGCCAAGGACCTCTCATGCACTGGCAAGTTGTAGCCACGAGCCTCGAGATATCTCGAGTCAGCCTTGTGCCACGTTCTGCAAGGTCAGTTTACACGAGCGCCCAGGGTCGCCATCATCATCATCATCATCATCATCATCATCATCATCATCATCATCATCATCATCATCATCATCGTCATCGTCATCGTCATCGTCATCGTCATCGTCATCGTCATCGTCATCGTGATCGTCGTCATCATCATCATCACCACAACTTATAACTAACATCAAATTCGCCGGGAAAATCGCTGATTATCCCAGCCAGACCCCCGAACTTTAGTATCCCTGAGTAATATATAATCCGCGGCACAGGGCTACATGGATGGATCAGAGCCGCTTTCGAACTGATAGGTTCTCGTTTGTTGCCGCCTCAAAGGTGCTCTTGTGGAGTGTCCCCGGTTTGCCGGGCCGGTGCCGGGGGGAATTGTTGTGGCCGCCCGAGGGTCCCGCGCGTCAAGACATTCTGGAAATGCGGAGGTGGTCTGGCCCGTTTGTGGCTTGAAGCATCCTCACAGGCCCGCGTTCCGAGACGACCTGATCTGAGGTGGTCCGGCCCGTCTCGCGCAGGACATCCTCGCAATTCTGGGCTCCCAGGCGCTGCCAGAGGTGGTCCGTCCGACGGCCCATTTGGCCTGGCACATCCTGGTGTCTTTGGATTCGGAGATGCCGTGACCTGAGGTCCTCGGGCCATGTCGCTCGAGACATTCTCGCACTTCTGGGTTTGAGGATGCCGCGCACGAGGCGATCCGGCCAGTTTCGCTTCAGACGACATCCCAGCACATCTGTGCACAGGGATATGGCGTGCAAGGAGGTTCAGCCAGGTTCGCCTCAGTCTTCCTCGCATTTCTGAGCAGCCGTGGAATACGAGGAGGAGGAGGAGGAGGAGGGAGGAGGAGGAGGAGGAGGAGGAGGAGGAGGAGGAGGAGGAGGAGGGGGAGGAGGAGGAGGAAGAGGAGGAGGAGGAGGATAGCAAGTTGGAAGAAAGGAGGCTCACGCACCTACTTTCCATTCGCTTATCTGATCCCCACCTGCATAGCGTTGCCGTGGCGAGTCGGAATGTTCAGGCTAACCTTGACTGCATTTGCATCTGCGGCTAAGCGAGGACTATCGGATTATCTGGTGAACAAGAAGCTTGAGAAGATCCAGCGCCTGAAGGAGACCATGACATCTACGACACCGGGATCTGGATCTCAGGGTCGTTCCGCAGTCTGCGAACATAGAGGGGCGGAGGTCAAAATCACTGTTTCAGAGGCCGTCGAACCCTTGAAGGAACTATGCGGATCCTGCTCGTCGCCGCGTCGCCTTCGTGGGCTGGCCGGACGTCTTCGGTGCCGACTCCCGCATCGCAAACATGGAGGCCTTCACCAAGTATCACTTCAAGACTTTCCGGCCCACTGGATTTGGTAGTGATCACAAGGGTCCACGCACGAATCGTGCGTTTTTCCCCGGGATCTTGGGTCGAGATCTCCAGCGTCGAGGTCGCCAAGGTTTTCCTCTCGAGCGTGTCGTTGTCCAGCACTGAGTTCAACGTCGATGGCAACAGATTGATGATTAAGCCCGCCCACACGGAATAGCAACGCAATCGGAACTATACCATGCGAAAGGCCCAAGAGTTGATCAACGCCTCTTGGAGTCAAGATTGAATTGGAAATCGACGGCTCTCGGAATCGGCTTGTGATCGTTAACGGAAACGCCGCATTCAAGCAGGAAGAAAGCGACGTCAGGGGGGTCTTCGTGCAGCCATTCGCGGACCTTGTCATCCCGTAGGGATTACTCGGGGCCGCTCATCATCATTGCACCCGTCCACTTCCGCATTCTGTTCGCGCCCCTTGGCAGGCCCGCCAGTCTCTGGCAGATGAGCGGCCCGTGCAGCTGACGCCCCGACTCCAACGACGTCGAGGTCCTCGGTCTGTTCTTGCACGTTACATTCGGTGCCACCATTGGCTTCAGAATTCGGGTCGTCAGCGCCCTCCTGGCGAAGGCTCGTGCAAATCCGAGCCCGACTCGCCAGATCCAGAACTTTATTGTTCCCACGCTGCTCATGAATTCGCGCGGTTTTCTTTCGCGCCATGCCGAACTTCAGGGTCGACTTGAATTTCTTCAGTTTCCCGATATCGCGGCAATCACTGAGAGTTTGGTTGGGCGGGTCCGTTGCGGAAGTTTGATTGCATGGCTGCGCGTTTGCATCGCGCTTCGACCGCCGCGGCGGCAGACAAGGTGGCGGCGCCTTTCTGTTCGCAAGTGAGTCCTTCAAGAATTGCGTCGCCCATGTCGATGATTTTCTTAATGCCGAGATGTCTTTGCACATCGTCCCCGCGAGTATTGAACCAATGTTGTTGGCTCTTAGGGGCCGGCCTCCCGGGTAGGTGGAGGTCGACACCGTTCGCTTTAGATTGGCGAAGTGGCGCGATTGCCAGCAGCAGGTTGCGCGCGCCATCTCCATGGGCGAAATGAGCGTTCATCGCAGTCAGCGGTTGCATTTTCCTCGCAAGGTGCATCCAAAGAGGGGGGGGATTGCTCGACATTTGCAGCCGCATTGCGCTACGCGAAAAAGTTGAGAAACCGACTCGAGGGAACGGCTTGTTGGACTTTGTCTTGACGGATGCGCCCTCCGGCTTGACGCGCAAATTCTTTCTTCCCATCATCGAGCACGACCATCATGCGTCTACGGTGATTCGCGCGCATCGTTCTGCGCCGACTGTTCGAGAACACTATTTGTTTCAGCGTGCTCAGTGGCCCCGTCTTCGTGCCGCATTCCAGGACATGGATTGGAAGACGTTTTTTGCATCGTGCTCACCGTCAGCCGCGGCAGCCGAGCTCGCGGGCGTCGTTTTGGACGCGACGAAAAAACATTTGGACCTTCACCGTCGTCGCCTGGAAGTCCGCCCACCCGTGGATCAACGAAGCGCGCTTGGGGCTGACCAGGAAAAGGTTGAAGCCCACGGGGCCCCGCAGTTCGAGCGAAGCACGGCAAGTACGTTCAGCTGACTCGGCAACGCATGCTGGACACGCGGCCATCGTGCAAGACATGGTGGGTCTATGTGGTTATCTGCTTCTTCGTGCAGGTAAGGGGCCTGTTGGCACTCCTCCGCTTCAGTCGCAAGATGGGCCATGGGCTTTGTCAGCTCGTGGAAGGGCCGACATGTTTGCAGATGCCTTCTGTGCGATATTTGGACTTCCGCCCGAAGTTGACGGCGCGTTCTCTTCCGCGCGTCTGCCGGGTATTTCCTAGATGACCAACTTCGCGCCGATGCGGCCCTGGTCGATTTTGCGCATCCTGCGCAGGTTGCGAGAAGGCAGCGGCACTGGCCCCGATGGACTGTCCTGTCGGATTATGAAGGCATGTGCGCCGCAGCTGGTTACGCCAATTGCCGCGCTGGCGCCCTTGGTTTTGCTTCGTGGCGAGTGGCCAGAATCGCGGGAGCCCCACTGGCTGCGCCCGTTGCCCAGGAGAAATATTCGCTGGAAAACTTCGAACTGTCGTGGAATTCACTTCGCATCTTAGCTCAGCGAAGTAGTCGGAGTGCTGCTTCCATTCTTCGAGTCCAGGTAGGGCGCGTGGCGGCCGCCAGTTCGCACGTGGCACACGTCGGGGCTACAGAGACGCACTGGCATTCATAGTGCGCTGCCGGTCCGGGCTCTAAGCATCGGCAGGCGCGCGGGAGCGCGCTGTTCGAACGTGGCCGGAGCACTCGACAAGGCCAATTCCGACCTCCTCGTGGCCAAAACGTCATTCGGTCGTGGTTTTCGGAAAGACAGGCGCATGTCAGCGTGGACGGGGTCCTTTCTCATGCTTTCTTGTTGCGGGACTTGGTCTTCCAGGGCGCGGTTCTGGGGCCGCCCCTTTGGAGCGCATTCCACGGTGATTCTGAGCCTGCCGCGTCCTCGGTCGGTTTTGCTGCACAAGTTCGTTTATGTTCGCTTCGTGCCGCGGGTGCCGGACTACGCTTCACATGTGGGGCGCGGCCAACCAGGTGGCTTTTGCGGCGACGAAAGAGAGCATTCACAGGTTAGATGAGCACCGGCCCCACGGAGGCGATTTTAAGATCCCCAGTTTCGGTTCGACCCCGACCTCTCCATGTGCCGCGCCGTCCAGAAATTCATCCGCGAAGCATACTGGCGGCTCTGAGCACTTGCTCCGGTCCAGCAAGCTCTACAGAGGTCTTCAGATTGTTCAAATGCCATGTTGTTACCTTGGTTGATGGCGCTGCCCCTGCTATCTTGCATGCAACTGATGCAGTGCTGGCTCCGTTAGATGCTCTGCAGGGAGAGTTTTTGCAATCGGTTGGGGTGTCCGACGAATTGGCTCCTTGTGAGTACAACGTCGCCCCTGTATGTATGAGACGGGATTTGTCAATTTTGGGTCTGTTGCGCAAAGTCGCTCACGGCAAGGCCCCCCCCCAAGCGCTCCTCTGCGACCTTTTCCCGCCAATGCCCAGCAACCTCGAGAGCCGCGGCTTCGGCGGTGGAAGGCGCATTCACAATAGAGCGCTCCGTGATACAGCCGAGCCGCGCATGCATCCCATGATGCATCGATCGATGTTTGGTATCGTGTGTATGTTTAATCATATTCCTCGGCATTTCGTCCACTGCACCTCTGCGAAACAACTCCAGAGGAAGCTACGGTCCACGGCAATGGAGGCCATCAGGTCAGGCCACTGTGCTTGGCACACTTTTTCAGCGTGCCTTGCCGCGCTCCGCAGCTACCCCTCTTTCGTGTTTCGGTCTGAGGGTTCGTCGTTAAAAAAAGAATGTCCAGCCAGGTTCGCCCGAGTCTTCCTCGCATTTCTGAGCAGCCGCCGTGGACTACGAGGAGGAGGAGGAGGAGGAGGAGGAGGGGGAGGATGAAGAGGAGTAGGAGGGAGGAGGAGGAAGAGGAGGAGGAGGAGGATGAAGAAGGACCAGGACAACGAGGAGGACAAGGAAGATGAGGAAGACGATCGCAAGAGAGCGCTCGTATTACAATAAGTCAAGTACTTGTGTTTTCGTTGCTCTCGGGACACTCTGTGCCGCTTGGGCTGAACGTGGCTCGGGGGATGGCAGGGCGAGCCTGCGTGCCAGGGTCGCCCGGTGGGTTTTTTTTTCCTCCACAGGCGGCAGACCTGAAATTGGTGCTGAGGAAGTGCCAGGGAAGGATTGCCCCTAAAAGAGCTCGGTCAGGGAGGGGTTGCCCCTAAAAGAGCTCGGTGCATCTCATGATCCCATGGCCCAAGGGGGCTATCAGGGTGGGACCGCACAGCGAGTTTTTACTGATAGAGACTGACCGCAAGCGAACCAGCCTTCGTTAGAAAAACCGCTAGCCAGCGCAGGGGACGCATTCGACCCGATCCCACGCAGCGTGGGATGGGTCGTCGTCGTCCTCCTCTACTCTGGCAATGGGAAAGCCAGAGAGGCCGTCCCACAAGGCCAGAACGGCCTGGAAAGCGGGCGGCGGAGAGCACACCAGCCCCGTCCACCCCACCCCCACCCCCCCACTCCCAGTCCCGACCGAAGGAGAGAGAGCAGGCAGAGGCGGCAGTTCGGCCGACTCCAGCAGCCTTCGCTTCCGCAGCAAAATCGGAGGGCCCACAAAATCGCGGGACCGAATCGGATGGCAGCCTCGCATGAGGTTGCGCAGCCTGTAGTATCTCGAGTCTCTCACCAGGACACCCTGCCTACGATTCATCGGTAAGCAATCCTGCGAAAGACCCTGGCTCTTCTTTTCCGAAAAAGCCCCGCACAGAGAGCAAAACAGGAAAGGCCCCGCGCGGTGAAGTGCGTGGGAGCTGGACCTGTCGTCACATCGAAGCTGGCGGAGCACCGAGCGTGTCCTCGCTGACCGAAGGCACACCATGCATCGGAACCTGTGCGCGACCACCGTCACTGCAGGGTCGAAACGCGAGTGCGGCTTCGGGGGACCAAGTCCCCCTTCAATCGTGCCTATGGCACGGCCGAGAATTTGCGCTTGAGCGTCACGTGGCGTGATAGTGCCGATCCGAGCGACCAGCCTGGTACAGAACTGAGCTACGAGGCGGATGGCGCTGCGCGACGCGCCATGCGCAGATCGCAGCTGGAGGGAATCACTATGCACGGCGGCACCCCATTTAGCCGACTGATCAGCCTGGGCATTGCCGACACGCTGCCATTCTGAAATCCGTCCCTCTGCTACGGCAGAGGCAGGAGTATGCGCTTTGACGTGAGAAACCTCCACCGACTCACCCCCACGGTCAGACACAAGCCTCCAAACCTCCCTCCATAGTAAGGCAAGCGGGTCACTCGCAGCGGTGCCTGCTCCAACGCCTTGGCGCCAGACATCCACGAGCGGCTTGCAATCCGTATAAAACTTCATCTGAGCTCCCATATACCTCAGCGCCATCAAGAAACTGAAAAGCTCAGCCGCTGGCACAGATTGAATGAGACAGGGCAGAGGGCCATGCAGGCGAGCAACCACTCGCTTGCTGTCGTCAAGCGAACAGAGTCCCCATCCGCAGCGCCGTAAGCGAGAGAAACGTCCGTGCCTCCCCGACCCATCACCGAACACGTGCACGTCGAGCAGCAAGTCGGGAGACCGCACCGTCCACACGACTCGCTCCTCGAGGCAGGGGCTCGGGAAGAGCCAAGCAGGGTCAGGGACAAGAAAGCGCGTGAAAAGCAAGGTATCCACCGCAGCAGCTCGAGCCATGTCTAGCATTTGACCAGCCATGGCACTGCCAGCTCTGTAATCCCGACGAAACTCAGTATGCAGTGGGCAATCGTAGAAACGGTGCCAGGTAGATCCAGCACTCTGACAGGCAAGGCAGCTCGGGTTGACGGCTCCACCTGACTCGTACAAACGCTCCTGCGACCAGAAACCTCCAGCAAACAGGCACCGCAAAAGTCCCTGATGCCTGGGGGTCCAGTCAGGGCCTCGGATAGAATGAGGCTGGAGGAGGGACCTCAGGGGCTCCACGAGAGGAGGATGAGGGCAGGGCGAGACCCACGAGGGATGCTTCGCGAGAACCTGGCGCCACACCCACCGCTCGGTGGCCTCATCAACTAACCTGCCTCCATCCTTCGGGGAAATCTGTTCAATTGCAAGAGGACCTCGGTGGGTCTTCCAATGAAAAGGGTCAGATACAGACCAACCCAAACGCAAGAGTGTCGCAACTAGCGCAGAAGCAGGTCCGCGAATGTCGGACCAAGCTTGAGACACAGGAACTCTAGACAGGCGTGTCCATGCTCCACTCAGAAGTCGCGCCATATCTGCTCTGGGGGCCCATCCGTCCCACAGCGCCTGCAGCCAGAGGAAGATCGGGCTCCTGTTGCACTCGAAGGCGGGGTCGACCTGTGGCCCAGCAAGCATGAGGTCCAATGAGAGCGACCTGCCCGTGTGCCTGTAGACCATGCCCGCGCGCGCCAGCTGCCTCGCCCTCAGCAGGTGCGTGTTGCTGATGCCGTGAACTCCCACTGCCCAGAGCATACCAGGCTTGAGGCCAGTCTGCACCAGTTTGATCGTCTTGCCCCCAGCTTTCGCGAGCCGCTTATACCGAGGGATCCGAGACGCCATCCTGCCCAGCCGCTGTGCACGAACCGAATGAGAAAGCCGATTTCCACCGCCAAAGTCTAGCCCCAGGTTCCGAACCGAGCGTGTGAGGAACCTCGACGAGGACGGGTTGACTTTCCTAAACACCTTCCGTATGCCTTGGCCGATGACCACCTGGTGCTTCTTGGGCAGGGAGAGGGTCAAGCCGATCTGCGTAAGCTCAGCCGCCAAGAGGTCCTCAGCCCCCTTGAGCTCCCTGGCAACTTCCCACGCCTCGCCAATACGTTGCAACTGCAGATCATCCACCACGACCGCCACCTCGACATTCACGAAGCGAAGAGAGACGGCATCCACTGGCGACAAGAGCACCAGACGCAGTAGGGAGGTCGCGCAGCTGCAGCCCGCGACAATCGTACGGTGCGTCACCACCACCTGCGTGGCGATGTTCTGGAAGAGCACCATTCTGTCGAGGCAATATGATGCGAGCAGGAAGCGAAGGGTCTTACCTCGGAACTTGTGCCGACGGGCTGCTGCAGCTAAAACATGGTGGGGCACGTGCTCATATGCTTTGACCAGGTCGAGCAGGGTTGTCCCTGCCGCTCTGCCCTGGTCTCTGGCCAACTCCGCCTTGAAACTCTGCTTCCAAACGCAAATGTCACATGAGGCCCCTGAGTCACCATACCAGAACACGCGAGGGTTGGCCTTTTCCCAGGGGCCAGCAACTTTCCATCGGGCCCAACGGGACCACAACCGAAGAGGCGTCGCGAAGATCCCAATAGGACGATCTCCCCCTTCAGGCGGCGGCTTCGGTAGAAGAGCAATAAGCAGCAGAGCCCAGCACCTCGGAATGTGAACCAGGCGCTGCATCTCGACCCAGATCCGAAGGAAGACCGCGACAGCGCCGTCGTCGAGGAAGGACCAGAGACGGGGATGCAGGCCACAGACTCCAATGGCCGTGTGCGTGCTGTAGGTCCTGGTAAGGGCTAAGAGCTCCTCATGGGTGGGGGCCTCCAGCTCTGGCTCGTCATCGCACCAACCAAAATCAGGCTCTGGGAAAACTTGGCCGACACCCCAATGCTGATGCCACTTTTGAGCCCGAAGATCGGCTTCAGCAGCAATCCCCAGAGGCTCACCAGACGGCCCCGAGAGACAAGAGAGCCCAGATGCAGCCCACTTCGGAACCTCTTTGGTGAAACGGTGGCCCAGTCGAGCGCTCCCAGATAGAGCATCTTGAACCCACTCACGCCAGGCTCGGGCCCGCTCAGAGGCCGCATGATGCTCGTGCTGAAGGGCCCACTTGCGGACCTGCCAGATCAACTCCTGGAGCTCCGAGACGTTGGCAGGGTTGACGGCCAGAACCCGAACTCGCCAAGAAGCCCAATGCTTGCAATCGGTGTAGGGGGAGTGGTAGTTCACGAGCTTCCGCAAGAGGATCCCCGCTTGTTTTATCCCCCCCAAGGTGGGCGCAGGCCCATGCCAGAGATACACGATGTCCTGGAGTCGCCTTTCCAAGACACGCCACATACGGCCCTCCCCAATAGCCCTGGGATGAGTGGAGGCTGGGGGGCCGAGCAGAGGGACTTGCACCACCTTGGGGGGGCCTCCTCGGCCTCGGTACCGTGGATCCCCATCGACATGAAATACGCGAGATAGCGCCACCTCAGCCCTTTGAACCCACAGAGAAGTGACAGCATCCAAACGGTCCTTGGTACAATCCCCCTGGGAGAGCTGATCACGCAGGTCATCCCACTCCAGGGGGCGAGGGTCGCACCCAACAGGGCGGTGGAGAGGGAACGCCGACGGCTTCTTGAGCCTGGGAACTGTCACCTGTCGCGGGTGGCCAGACATGCTCAGCACCACAGGGCGGTGCGGTCTGGTACAGGTAGACCATGTCGCAACTGAGCAGCTCACCACAAACTGCTTGAGCGAGGAGGAGAGGACAAAGTAATCGATGGACGACCGAGACGTACCCAACTGACAGGTCCAATTCGATACGTCAGAGACCACCTCAGCCTGAAGATCCCCAATCCAACCAGACTCGACCAGTTGCTCCGCTGAAAACTGAAAATCTCCACCCAGAATAAACGGCATGCCATACGCCCTCAGGACCTCCCCAATACTATGCAGCAAGGAAAGATTTTGACCGCGGCAACCGATTCCAGTGTGCAGGTAGACCGATCCGACTAAAACACCTCCAGTACATAACCCACTCCAGAGCCCCAGACGAAAACGACATCCAGGAGGAACCGCGATACCCTCAGGCAAATCATCGAGTCCTTTGAGGCCCCAGAGCTTCGAAGTCGCAATGCCAACTCCTCCAGAGGTGCCAGCCTCTGAACGACCTGAGGGGGCAGCAGGAGCGAGGAGCGAGACCATGCCAGCCTTGACCAGCGCCTGCTGAACGTCCACCAAACGTAGCTCCGTCTGGTGGTGCTCTTGGAAAACGTAGATGTCGGCATCCACAGAGTCGCAGAGCTCCAGGAAGGGCCTTCGCGTGACCTTACCCCTGTCCCCGCACTCGATGCCCCACGAGGTGATGTTGGCCGTGCACAGCTTCCATACCTCAGGCCGACGGGCCGCCTCAGGCCGCCGAGCGACACGGGCAGAAGGCTCCATGACCTTCGAGCCCGTCCCAGCAGAAGGAGGCGGCGCCCGAGGGTCTGCTGGCCCAGGAACCTGAGCATCGGATCCAGCAGCCCCAGTAGCCCCAGCCCGCGCCGCCAGGGAGCGCCACCTGCCTCGGTGCGAGGCGGGCGCAGGCAGGCGGCGTCCAACAGCTGCAGTGCCGACCCCGCTACCCCGACGGGGGTGGGGCACCAGCGACATCGCGGTCAGCAGGCATAGGGACATCAGCAGGAACATCAGCAGCCGCAGGGCCAGGCGCGGCCGAGGGGGCCGCCGCCGCCGCAGCCTCTGGGCCTGGCGCGTCCCTCCTGGGCCTCTTGCTGAGGGCTGAAGGGTTCTGCAGGAACTCGAGCATGGTCCTGTAGAGACCTGCGTACTGCCCTGCCTGTCCGCCCTCCAGCAACTCAGTAAGCTGCTGCTTGCAATCCTCCGCCACGCGTGAGTCCGAGGGTGCCACTGGGGCTGGCGAAGGGCCGCTGCCCGACATGGCACGCTGCGCGGCCTCCTCGGCCTGTGCCTTCCGCCGTGCTTCCTCCTGCTCCTGGAAAGAGGCCCCAGCAGCAGCCAGGTCGCCCAGGAGGTCCACCGCGGTGCGGAGCTGGTCCGCCTTCGCCACTCTGAACGACTCGGGCAGATGGCCGAACAACGTCTCCACCAGACCGTTGACAGCCGCCTTGCAGTCATCGCCAGCAGGGTGAAGAGCAGCACGTCGATGGAGCCTCTGGAGCTCCTCCTCTTCCTTCTTGACCGATTCCGCCAGAGCCGCCTGGGATGCAACGCAGTCCTCCAGGTCCTGCTCCAGCTCCGTGATCTGTTGACGGAGGTTGGCCTCCGTCGCCTTAGACGCAGTAAGCTGGCCCTGGAAGTGGGCCAGCTTGTCCTGATGGGACCGAACTCGCATCCATGGCGGTGGGCCACGTTCGTCAGGCTGAGCAGCGGCAGCGGAGGGCACCTGAGCCTTGGCGGCCACCATGAGCGGGTGGTCGTCTGCCAGCCCAGCAAGTGTGAGCTGCTCCACTGCAGCCGCGAGGTAGTCGCGCTGCGTCTGCTTGCCACCTGTGTCCGAGCCTTTGCCACTGCGCTGCTGGGCCGAGCCGCCCTTCCCACTCCCAGACTGGGACTGGTCAGCACTCGTGCCTGGGCCCGACTTAGCCTTGCGGCGCGTGGACTCCACCTGTTGCCATGCATCCTTGGACTGCTGCTCGCCTGCCCAAGGACGGGGGGGCCCCTTGACCGTGTCCCGAACCGGGTCGTCGCGGAGCCACTTCTTGCAACGATAGCAGCGAGCCCAATCCACCAGATTGTACTGATAGCCACATGAGCTCTTGCCATAGCACGTCTTGTAGCCGCTCTGGGAGCGGGTCTGGTGTCTGCTCTGGGAGCGGGGCTGCGGGGGCGCGGGGACCATGCCACAGCAGCTCGGGAGCAGGAGAAGCCAAAATCCCTCGTCTGGCCTGGCAGACGAGGAGGAGCACTGTGGGGGCCGCTGCTCCCCCCTTGCCAGTGAGGCCAGGTCCTGACCCGAAAGGGCTACGGACCTTGAGCCAAAATGGCTACGGAGGACCGCACAGCGAGACATGTGCCTCATTATGTTGAAGATGTACGGGGCCCGCGAACCCAGTAAAGAATGTAGTCAAATAGTATGCTTAAACATTTTCTGGTGACGCCTCCATTTGTGAGGACGTTTCAGACGAGGACCAAGCTTTTGACGTCACGTCGAATTCGGGATTTTATTGAACATGTATGAGGATGTCCAACGCCCGAGCTTTGCATTTTATCCGTAAGGGCTTCGCCCCATGCCGCCGGCCCCCTGTCTCGGATAATGGGAGATGCAAAAGCTAAATCATGAGGTCTGGGCGCCGCCGTGAAGCAGTGTCGGGACCTGTTTGTTTTTCGACCCTGACCCTACGGATCTGCGTCACGGGTGCCACCGAATTTCAGAAATGTGGCAAATCCCCTAAGTTTGTGGACCCTGACCCTACGGATCTGCGTGAGGGATGCCGCCGAATTTCAGAAATGTGGCAAATCCCATGTGTTTTT
>CAUYUJ010010780.1:137626-170126 GCA_963575745.1 Prorocentrum cordatum
GACGGGTGGGCGTATGGTTTTTTAGGTTTTGTCTGGTCCTCCTCTCTAGTTATCCTCCTCCTCTTCATCATCTCTATCCTCCTCGCTCCTTGCTCTTCCTCCTCGCTCCTCTTCTACCTTCTCTTCCCTCCCGACACTCTCCTGAGGGCTGAGGACCTCTTGCGAACTCCAGGTGGAGGAGCAGTCAGGTGGTAGGATCGTGGCGCGAGGATCGAGGTAGCGCCGCCACAAAACACGACGGAGGGTTCCTGTCAATGTTCGACCTTTGGGGGCCCTTGCTGGGCCCTGGGGCGCAACACACAGAATACAAAAACAGAGGTCGCGAGGGTCCACGTTGTGAAAGTGAATGCGACGACGAGGGAGGGAAGCGGGGGAGAGGGGGGATCGAGGCTCGAGGATCGAGGCTCGAGGGTGGAAGGAGCGGGGATTCGGCTTTTCGGGGGGGTGCCTGGCCCTCCTTTTGGGCTTCGGGAGGCCCGGGCGGGGAGGTTAGGCTTAAGTCGGGCCTGTCCCTCTGCAGGAGGAATAGGTAAACATAGTTTTAAAAAAGTCAGGCGACGATTTGGGGAGTATTTTTTGACTATTTGGGGGTATTGTTTGACTATCATATTTTTCGTCCAAAATCCGCCAGTAGGAGGACACGCCCGACCTAAGGTTATGCTGCAACTCCTGGAAGTTTGCATTCGGATCAGCATCGGCGCTGTTACAAGCTGGGTCGGAAACCGCTGCAATCCAGCATGATCCCATTTATGTCTTGCTTAGTCCGGCTCAATCTTGGGCTGAAGTTTTGGCCTGATCTGGCCGAATGGGCCCCCCAATCTGGCTTAATCGCCCTCAATCGTCCTAGCGATTACCTCCTACGGGGGGCGGGGAGCAAGGGGTCATCGGGCAGGGCTGGGACAGGGAAACAAGATCGTTGCAGAGCGTTCCAGAACTCTCTCAGAGCGCTCTGGGGCGCTCTGAGCAGGCCGCGGCGATCGATACATCCTCCAGAGCCGCCGGATCTCAGAGATCCCCGATTTGTCCTCATCCAGAGTTGTCCTCGTCCTGGCCTTGCCTTGCGATGGGACACTGGATGAAGCCTGGCCACCTGTCCCGAGGACCGGGGCAGGGTGCAGAGCGGGGGCGTCGAGACGGCGCTGCTCACCGGGGACATTGAGGGCCTGTCCTACGGGGAGATGCTCGAGCTCGAGTCGCGCATGGGCGACGGCAAGCGGGCGAGGCCGGTTCCCAGCAGGGCTTCCCCCTCCTGCCGGTCATCCTCCTCTTCCTCCTCCCCCTCCTTCCTGCTCCTGCTCCTCCTCCTTTTCTTCCTCAGTCTCCTCCACCTTCTCCTCCTCCCTCATTTCGATTCCTCCGATCCGATTCGATTCGATATAGATGGATTTCGGCTCCGATTCGATCCGGCTTCAGCGTCCGATTCGGATTCAGATTTCTCAGTGAGGCCTTACTGCTCTGCCGATTTCAGCCGATTCGACTTTTCCCGACTTGGCTGCCGATCTCCGCCAGTCCGATGAATTTCGATCGCCGATTCGACGTATCGATGCGATGATGGGCTCTCCTGCCCCAGCATCCGATGACCCACGAAACGTACCCTGAGATCCAGCCCTGCAGTCTTTTCCAGGGAGAGAGAGCGGTTCTGCCCTCTTTGGGGCCCAGCGACTGATGGATCGATCCTGCTGGAAAAATGCAGCAGCAAGTTTGTCGTCGCGCAGTGGGGGGGCGATACACGAGGGGGCAGAGAGGGCTGCAGAAAGGGGCCCTTCTCGGGCCCCAAAAGGGGCGCTTTGGGGCGCAAGACGAGGTCCTTCGGGCCCTAGAGGTGCACCTCTCCTCCCTCTCCATTGATCGCCCCCCCATTGAGCGACGCCCAAGTACGACGGGGTTCAGGGCGCTGGTCGTGATGCTTCACGATGTTGCACATTTTTTCGTGACGTCGGGTCTCAGGGATGACCCATGGATTGACATTACGGAAACGGGTTCTGAGGTTGTTGTTTTCGGGCTCCCAGAGTCCTCCACGAGCCCCAGCACCGTCAACAATTATGCAGGACGAAGGAGGGTTCCCTTACCGTGGAAAGTCTCTCAGGTCCAGGTCTTGAGACGAACATCGCATGCCCAACACCAGCCACTGTTGGTTTTGACCAACAATTGTTGTTGGGCATCGTGTCCTTTTTTCCGTATCCATCTCGGTCGCACCAAGGAAAACACACTGTAGGTTGAATTCGCCAAGAGATGGGTTGATGGACAATTGTTTGCAACGTTCCGACGTGCCTCATCACCATTTGCGAGGGTCCATTTCGATCCGGTCGATCCGGGTCCGATGTTCGGATCCGATGTTGGCCTGCCGAACACCCAGGAAGCATATCTCCAGGCCGGAGGTAGGCGCCTCCGCTATGCCGATGGTCGCTCGCGATTCGACCGCATAGGGTCTCTGCGTGTTCGCCACAGCGTTTGCCGCCGCGCTGGCGGCCCGCGTAAATCCACTACGCGTGAGGTCGCCATGTCTCTCTCGCGACCACTCTCTTCCCGCGGCATATCTCATGGCCGTCGGCCCATCCCGCCACTGTGCCTGGACTGTGGGTACGAAGCCTATTGGATGTTCGTTGGAATCTCGTGGGAGGCCTCTCGGGGGCCTCTTGGAGGCAGTTTGGAGGTCTCTTGGGAGCCGTTCTGGAGGCTCGTGCGACCCCTCTCTTTCCGAGGCATATTTCGGGATTCTTTGCTCAGCCTCTCCTGGCTCCTGCCCCCTGCCCTCGTGGCATTCACCCTTTTTGGGACTCGGGTCCCGGGGACGGCCCGCAAGCATGGCCGAACTCTGCTCTCAGGGCTCAGACGACTCGACTTGTTCCAGGCCCCAGAGCTCTCGCCCCCTTCTTCTGGGCAGGTTTTATCATCGTAGGTGTCTTGTTTACGGCCCGCGAGTTGGTAAGCAGCCCACGGAGGCCGAACATGATAAAAGTCACCAGCCTCGATTCCCTGAGCAGCTTGTCTGCCACGCGTTTCAGAGCAGCGAGTAGGTGGCGCACGCCAGACCTGGAAGCGTCCCTGAGGCGATGCCTCCCTGGCGGGCCAGCCCTGCTGGGGTTGGCCTGCTAGCTGCCTCCTCTGCCTGTCTCGTCCTCGCCGCTCCCCCGAACCACGCTCCTCAGACAGCCAGATCCCGGAAAGAATCAGGAGGGAAAGAAACACACAGACACAATTAATCGTCCATTCCCCAGACAATATGGGAAAATATGGGAGGTGGGGGGAAGACAAAAACCCAGAACATATAGGAAAACATAGGGGGATCTTTTTATTTGTGTGTGTATTTATTTGTGTGTCCCAGGGCCCCTTCAAAGAAGTTGTGATACTGACAGCGCGGGGCCTGCGCAGCGCAAGGAGGGCCCCCTTCTCCTACCGCAGCAAGCCCGTGCGTGCCAGCCCTATGATGTTCCGCATGTTCGCGAACGTGGCAACGGGCACACCACGTTCTGCCTATGCGCCCTCTCGGGTGCACGGCTCTTGACTGACTGATTGGCCGTGCCTCGAAGTGACCCCTGTTGTCTCCCATGGTTCCCCGTGGTATTCCCGGGTCTCCCTACCTTCAGACAGTCTTCGAGAGAGGGGCTCCCTCCGCTCCTCTGCCTCACCCGAGGCAAGCGGGAATGGCTGCAGCCGCAACGTGCACGTCACGCATACTACACATAGTCATGCTATCAGAAGGGGAACGTCGGGGTCCAATGGGACCCTCTGATCAGCCCTACGCCCATCCCCGGCCCGATCCCCCCATCGTACCCCCCCATCGTGGCTCCCATCGTGACCGCGTAAAGCCTTTGAGGGTTTTCTGCCGTAAGGGCGTCATCTCTTCAAGACGTTAGAATGATGGGGCCCTTGCCCCGCGTCCTCACGCTCCCTCCTCCCCAGACCCCTGGGCGTCTCGAGCGGAGCCACGACGCCCATGTTTGTTTCCCGACTTGGGCCTGCTGGGGCCCTTTTTCGGGACCCTGGGGGCCACCAGAAAGCTCAGCGAGTCGCGACGCACAGCCGGAGCCGGGAGCGCCCTCCCCTCGGGCGGGCGGCAATGGGGGGTGACCCAAATGAGGGCGAAGAGAAGGGCCCCCAAAAGGGCCCGTGTGGGGCCCCGGTTGGAGCCAGCAGGGGCCCTCGAGGGGCCCTCTTGGGCACCTTTCTTCACCACCCCCCAGCGGGGAGGACGATGAAGGGGCGAGCGCCGTCAAGGGCATTGTGGCAATGCAGTGCGCAACCCACTACCATTATATAGTACAGCGTATCAGTGGATCGGCTTGCTGCGCTCGTCAGCGACGAAAAAAAAAGTTGGGTCACCCCCCAGTAGCGCCCGCCCAACTTCCCCCTCCCTCCGCGGGCGCGCAGAAGGGAGCGGCGCGGCCCTGTGAGAAGGCGGGGGGGGGCGCCGTTGGAAGCCCCGTCGCCCTCCGCGCACCCCGACGAGCCATGGAGCCCTATCCGAGAGACCGCCCCCCCTGCCCTACAAGGCCGCCCCCCCCTCCCGACCCATCGGTCGTTGACGGTATGTACTTTTGGACTCCCAGAGCCCAATCTACTTTTGGCGCCTTCCTATTACAAGGACCAGCTGGTGTCCTTCTTCTCTCCTCTTCAGGGGGCCGGCGGAAGCCCAATCTACTTCCAACGCTTTCCTGCTTCATGTCTCTACCTATTTCCGACCGATGGGTACCCCCTCCCCCCGCCTGCGCGCCGCACCCCCCTTTTCCGTTCCTTTAGGGTGCAACTCTTGGGAGATCAGATTCAGCATCGGCGTTGGTGCATCCGTAGTCGAAAGCTTGCTTGATCCGACCTAATCCCGTCTAGTTCCTTGGAGTCACGCGCAGTCTGGCTTGATATGGTGTCATATTGTGCTTGGTTGTTCTTATTCATCGGTTTGATGTTTTGCTTAATCGCTTTTGAACGGGTTTCCAGCTTAATGGCTCCTTACACGGGCTTAATCGCCCCAATCGTTTTTTCGGAGACCTTCCTGAGATCCGACGTCACGATCATATGCAACATCGCGGGAAATTGAGACCTGAGCTCTAGATGTCACCTTTCGGCTGCGTTGTTTGAGGTGGGTAGATCTGTGATGGTCGCAGGGCCCGAAAGTTGGCGAAATCTCCCACTGCGAACAAAAAGCTACAACGGCCAGATGTCACAATGTTCATAGCCCTCAGTCGCTCCTGCGAAGACCTCCCAGGAGTTACCTCCTGTCTTCCTGCACCTCCCCCTCCGTGCACCGATCGCAGATACAGTCAGGCCGCCGAAGAAGGAACCCCTTTCGTTTGGGAGCGGCTCAGTGTTCCTTGCTTGGTTTGCAGCTTGCCTGAGGTGGTCCTTAGGTCCTCTATGGGACGTCGAAGTTTAGCTTAGGGGAGAAAAAAAGGGGCCTCGCTCCTTGTCTTGTGCTCCTTGTGAGAGCAGTTCGACTGTAGGGGCCCAACGGCCCCTACAGGGCAGAAGACAGGAGGCGCCCACGGCCTGCCGGAGCACGCCTCACAAGGCCCCAGGGCTCCCAAGACGGAGCGAGCAGCCGGGGGCACCTTGTGGGCCAGGGACGTCTTGGGCAGGCCCCGATTGCTGCAGAGCTTCCCCCCCGCCGGTCTTGGCTACAGTCGGACCGAGGTATGAGATCGAGGTCGGCTCCGGGAGGGGGCCCTGATGTTTTTCGTGCTTGTTGGTTGTCCCCTGCGCATCCTGGGGAGGGCAACAGCACCCTGGGATTTTCTCTGTGTGCTTTGGCCGGCCGAGGGTCTCATGTTTTTGTTGGATGCTCTTCTGGTCTGGACGCCCGAAATGGGTACGGAAAGAATGGGTACAATGCCCAACAGCAGTTCCTGTTCATCTTGAACAGGATTCGCTGTCCACGCCGCCGCGGCCTGTGTCCATTCGAGATAGAAGGCCGCCTGCCCAACAGCGGCCGCTGTTGGTTTGGGACAACATTTGTTGTTGGGCATTGTACCCATTTTTTCCGTACCCATTTCGGGCGTCCAAATTCGGCTCGGGTCCGACGGTAGCCCCGGCCACGCAGGCGCCCAGCCCCGCGAGAGCTGGCTCGCGCCCGGGACCAGCGCACCACCGTGCACGTGTACCGCGGCGCCGGCGCGGGGCCGGAGGCACCCGTGCCGAGATTCAGATCAGAGGCGACGATATAGGGGCGGCTAGCCCAGGGGAGAGCAAACAATGTATCCAGGGGCGCCGATGATCTATGTCTTCGAAAAGGCTCCCGGGCGAATACGCCTAATGCCCGCGCCTGGGCTATTCGGCCTTATCGTCGCCGCCGATCAGGGGAGGAGACGACACAGATACCGTTGCTCGTCCTGAAGAGTTCGTCACCACGGCTGGATCGTCCTCGGAATTCTGGTCCGAACGCGCCCGGGAGATATCCAGGAAGTATCAGGAGGGGAAAAAACACAGACACAATTAATCGTCGATTCCCAGGAAAATTAGGAAAATATAGGAATTGGGCGGGAAGACAAAAACCCAGAAAATATGGGAAAATATGGGGAGTCATTTTATTTGTATGTATTCATTTGTGTGTCCTTGGGCCCCCTGAGAGTAGCGGTAGCAGTCCTATTCCTGTCTGTGGAGCGCAGAGCCAGGCCTCCAGCGAGGGGAGGGGGAGGGGGAGGGGGAGGGGGAGGGGGAGGAGGAGGAGGAGGAGGAGGAGGAGGAGGAGGAGGAGGAGGAGGAGAGAGGAGGAGGAGGAGGAGGAGGAGGAGGAGGAGGAGGAGGAGGAGGAGGAGGAGACCGGCAGAGGCACGAGCGTCCGGAGCTTCGCTCGGATCGGTGCTGAGACCCCCCCGCCATTGGGGGACCTTACAGTCAACGCGCCTAGTAAGGACGCGCGTTTTCATCTAGGGTACCCTTGTGTCCTTGCCTCTGAGGCTCGTTCTTGCCATTATCACTGGTCGCCCGCCGCCCTAAAAAACCCAACTTCGGCATCCAAGGGTCTTGCGTCCTTATCACCCGTCCTTAATATACGTTTTGACTGTATCGGGACCAGGGCCATCAAAAATGGACTCCCTTCAGGGTCTGGATGGCGCTGGGGGCATTGGGAAAACATATCGTCGGATGCCTTTGGGTCTGGGTGCAGCGATCACCGAGCGCGCTCCACTACTCGCAAGGTGCTTACTCGCAAACGTCCGAAAACACGTGTCTCCTTCGATGTAACTTATCGTAGATCCGCCGCGGCGGATCCAGGCCATTTCTGAGTAGTTACGTTTGCGAGTAGTGGAGCGCGCTCGTCTAAGCGACGTGGCCTAGAGCCTAGCCCCCGAACTGTTGCGGCCGGTTCAAAGATCAGGACCGACCCCCGGCCTCGGATGGGTGCCTTTGGATTTCTCGTGGTTGGGCCATCCACTTCGGAACGTTCCTCGTCTGGGCGGCAGGGGGAGCCCATGCCAAGAAACCAGGGTGCCCTGGGCTTGTGTCGTCGGTTGGCCCAGACAGGAGCCCAGGGCCTGGGCTTCTTGTGTCTCGATGGCCTTGCTGTGGAAAGCGTGACTGTCCCATCCAAAAAATCAGTGGACGTCCTGGGGTCTCGGGGTTCCGGGTGTTGCCAGGAGGTGCCCCCAGCTTCGTTTCATTTTGGAGCCCCTGGGGCCTCGCGAGGGCTTCTCCGGAGGCCGTGCGGGCCTCCCGAGGAATCCTTGGGGCACTTTGGGCCAGGGGCACTTCCGGCAAGACCCGAGGGTTGGGTTTCTTGTGGAAGGTTTCTTTCGGAGGTTGATAGACCTCCTACCCTGACACGTCGATTAACGGATTGGCCGTTTTCGGTTCGCGAGAGGGCGTCGCGGTCGTCATTTTGCGGGTCCAGGTCCGTCGGCTTCGGTCTTGGGCCGCTCGCAAAAGGGTGGTTTACTAGGGCGATTTGTCCACCGCCGATTCTGATGTCAGGAGGGAAAACAACACACAGACACAATGAATCGTCGGTTCCCCAGAAAGTATAGGAGAATATGGGAAGTGGGGGGGAAGACAGAAACCCAGAAAATATGAGAAAATATGGGGCATCCTTTTATTTGTGTGCATTTATGTGTGTGTGTGTGTGTGTGTGTCCTGGGGCCCCTTCAACGTGGCCTCCTGGCCTTCGGCGAGGGGGCCCGTGCTCCCGACCCCGGCCCTCTGCCTGCAGCCGCGGCCCAGCAGCACAGCTGAGTCGGGCATGTCCTTCCTCAAGGGCTCCCTCGAGGGCGCGAAGTTATTCGCGCTTCGCGGTCCTCGTTCCTTCTCCCCCTCCTCCTCGTCCTCCTATTCTCCCTTTGGGAGGGCGGCGCGAGAGCGCGAAGTTATTCGCGCTTCGCGCAGCGCGAAGCGCGAAGTTGGGAGCCCTAGTTCCTGCAGGAGGAATGTCACTTTTCGCCCACGCGGTGCCTGTAGGAGGACATGCCCGACCTAGCTCAGGAGGGAAAGAAACACACAGACACAATCCATCGTCGAGCCCCAGGAAAATGTAGGAAACTATGGGAAGTGGGGGGGAAGACAGAAACCCAGAAAATATAGGAAAATATGGGGAATCCTTTTATTAGTGTGTATTTTCCCAGGGCCCCTTCACTAACATCGGGGGCGGCAAAGAGGGGGGTGATGACTAGAGAGGGGGGGGGGATCTCATGGCGGGGGACATGACATTTCCCCAGATTTCATGGCGCCTCTTCTTCATTATTCATTACGTCCCTGGCCCACCCCAAGGGCCGCGCACATGCCGCCGGCCATGATTTGCGCCCCCCTCTCTTGGACGCCCCCCTCTTGGCCGCCCCCGATAACAGTACAGGTCGACGGCGTGTCTCGTGGTCGTCGTGCACATCGTCCTGCGGTCGGCCTCCCTTCGTCTCGCGGGCCCCGCTCGCCTGGGGGTAAACCCGAACGGTGTTTTGGCAATTTCGTGGGCCGTTTTCGTTTCGGCGTCGTTTTGCGGCCAAGGCTCAGGTGACCGCAAACATGGATGAAGGGGGCGTGGATTAGCGATGGGTCCCGTTTCCATGGGAAATCGCGGATTTCCGCCGCCGAGCGAGGCGGCTTCGGCCGCATTTTGGGGAGGGCACCTCCCACGATCCATGGATTTGGCGACCGGGTGCCAAATCCAAGGATCTCTTATCCATGTTTGCTCGCCCCTGGACATCGTCCCGCGGTCGCGACCCAGGCGTGGCCCAGCCTCCCCTCGTCTCGCGGGCCCTCTTTGCCTGGGGGTGGACCCGAACGGTGTTTGGGCGATCTCGTGGGTCGTTTTCGCTCTGGTGTCGTTTTACAGCAAAGGCGAACCTTTGGGACAAAGCGAGGGGAATACGAAAACAGGGCGAAAACACAAAAGACGCTGTCCAGGTCGAGCCCTGCTCTTGCCCTCTCTCGCTCGCCCGCCGCGCCACGCCTCCTGCGGCCCGCCGGCGCGTGCTTGCCTTCGGGAGAAGTTCGGCCCCCGGGCGTCCTCTCGGATGCCCTTCTGCCTCCAGCCGCGACGGCAAGCCTCCCTGACCCACTGCGCGCGGGGCGAGGCACGTGACTGCCTCAGGCTTCTTGGTCCTCGGCGCGAGGATGCCGCTAGAGATGGGCAAGACAGTCACAGACACACTTTCAGGTCAGCACAGGCCTGTTAGTGAATGTTGGGTATCCCATAGTTCCACTAAACCTGCTGACCCGTGTGTGGCAGACCGGTTTATGCGCTCTGATAGATGGCACTTCTTCGACCGCGCCAACCAGTAAGCACAGACCAGTCACCACCAAGTTTGATGTGTGTTGATGTCTTCTCCTTGAACTTGCTACCCCGTGAGTTTTGACCTGTCTGCGCGTGCTCGAGTGGTATGTCTCGCCCGCCTCTGTCGAGAGCCACCGCGTACATGAAGACTGGTAGTGGAGTTGATGTTTTTTCGTGGTGATACATGAGCAGGAGCATGGGTAGCCCAGACTGTGGAGGAGCAGTCGTGGGACGAAGAGGGTGAGGACGAGGGCATGGCCCAGCGGGTCCAGCACGATGACGGCACCAAGAGCGCGACAGACGAAGATGTTGAAGGGATCACGAAGAGAGCGTGGGAAAAATCCCAGACATCTTGGCATCGCTCGGACGTGTGCGTTTTTCCTTCGGCGAGGACCATCGACGAGCATCCTTGATCATTTGGCGAAGAATCCACGCACGAAACCGAAAAACACACAGGGAATGGACGTCCGAGCGATGGCCAGACCTGCGATGGCTTGGTTGTTAGGCACGGGGCCCCAGAAGTCCCGACCCGTTCCCTCGGGCTGGCTTTCCATCCCGACCCGTTGTTTTCTGCCAGCCCCGGGGCCCAGCGAGGGCCCTCGGAGCCCGAGACTGGGCGAATGATTCTCGCCGTGATTCTCGTCCACGACTCGCCGACTACCACATGGGGTGTGGTTGCCCATCGGGCGTTGAAAGTAAGTATTTTGGGGTCCCAGATTCCAATCTACTGTAGGCGCCTTCCTACCTCAATGATCGAGTGGCTTCATCTTTTCCGTCCGCTTTGGGGGGCGGGCGGGCACCCAATCTCTTTTCAACGCTTTCCTACTTCATGTCTCTGCCTACTTCTTCCGACCGATGGGTGCGGGTTGCGCTTGGGTGTGGCTTTTACGAGCGGCGCCGTGGGAGCTTACTGGGGTCACCACGCTGCGCCAAAGGTTTGATGAGGCCTCGCCGGGGCGCGGCAGAGACCTCCGTCGAGGTCCTCACCCTTCGGAGTCGCCAAACGACGCGAGCATGTGGAGGATTAGGAGGGGGAAGAGGATCGAGAAGGAGGAGAAAGAGGAGGAAGAGGAGGAGGAAGAGGAGGAGGAAGAGGAGGAGGAGGAAGAGGAGGAGGAAGAGGAGGCGGAGGAGGAGGAGCTGGAGGAAGAGGAGGAGGAGGACGAGGGACGAGGACGACGAGGACGACGAGGACGACGAGGACGACGCGGAGGAGGAGGAGGACTAGGAGGAGGAGGAGGAGGAGGACGAGGACGAGGACGAGGAGGAGGAGGAGAAGGAGGAGGACGAGGACGAGGACGAGGACGAGGAGGATGGACGAGACCTGGAGAGGAACCCCATCGCCACACACCGCCCCGGGGCGACGCGCCCAGGTGTCCGCGCCCTCCACCGCGCCGGCCGCGGCGGAGGAGCCCACGGGCGGGGCGAACGGTGTGCAGAGGCTCCTGGCTCCCCAGACCCCCTCGAGTTATGAGAAAATCGCGACGGGAGGTTTCGCATTATGTTTGGCCTCTGGGGGCCCTTCCCGGCCCTCGGGACCATCAAAAAACGACTCAAGACGGAACAGCGGTCCGGGGGAATGGGTCCAGACCGCTGGTGGTCGACGTCATGAAAAATCATGACGTCGAGGTCTGGGTCTGAGGGCACAAGCGGATGGTGGGACGGTCCGGGCTGGTGGGACGAACCGCCACCGGATGGTGGGATGAGTTAGGCCATTCGGCGGGCACGAGTGTACTCTGATACAGTCGGCCCGAGGTCCAAGATCGAGGTCGGTTCGGGTATGGTGCCCTGATGTTATTCGTGTCTGTTGGATGTTTTTGTGCGCCCTGGGCGAGGGTAACCTCGGTGATCTTGTGGTTTGGGGTGCTTTTGGCCGGTGGAGGCTCTCATGCTCTTGAAGGATGTTATTCTGTTCTAGGTTCGACCGTAGTGCTCATGCCACGAACACGGGGGCCGCAGGAGAGAGCGGCGACACCATCACCACCGGGGGGCCCGCCCTGAGATCCTGGCGTCGCAGTTTTGTTTCAAGGGACGTTCTCTTTTGTCTAGGAGGCCTCCCAGGTGGGCTCCGAGTCGGTGTGGTCGGAGGCTCGTGCCCCATCACCGATGCATGGGCGATGCGGAGCCCCATTTTCGCCTCGCCGATGGTGCGGATACATTGCCGACGTCGTCGATGCATCGGCGATGCGGTGCGATCCTCCGACCCTATCTGCTCGGACCCCATCTAAGAGGCCTCTATTTTGTTTCGGGGCCCGGGGACCATGACAGACCGATCCGGCTCGAAACCTGGCGCAGAAAGGTGGGTCCAGAGGTCTCAGGTCGTGATCGCCCGCGATGCTTTTTGTTTTATTCGCAACGACGGATCTCAGGGTCTCCCCGTCCCCGTCCCCAGAGGATCTGTTGCTTCCAATCCGAGCGTTTCTCTTTATTGGAGAGGCCTGACGGCCGGTGCCGCCGACCCTGATCGAAAGGGCTAGGAGTGGGGGGAGGAAGCGGAGGAGGAGGAGGAGGAGGAGGAGGAGGAGGAGGAGGAGGAGGAGGAGGAGGAGGAGGAGGAGGAGGAGCTTCCAATTCGAGCGTTTCTCTTTATTTTCGGCGGCAGTTGGGCCCGTCTTCGGGCCCGGGAGCCACCGGAAACGGACCCGGGGCGAGAAGCTACCGGTGGGGGAGGGGGGGCGGGAGACCTTTGGGCCGCGGATTGGAAAGTCAAGAGCGCCCTTCGGAGGGCACCAACTATACACCAACACCGATCCTGGCCCAGGATCACCCTGGGCCCAGGATCGGTGTATATGCCTTATTGCGCAAGGCAGGAGGGCGTATACACCGATCCTGGGCCCAGGGAGATCCTGGCCAGGATCGGTGTTGGTGTATAGTTGGTGCCTTCCTAGCCCTCGAGGGTGCGAATTTTTTCGCGCTTCGCGGTTCGGCTCCGATGGATTCGTCCGCACCCTCCTTTGATCCCTTGGGGGACGGCGCGAGGGCGCGAAGTCAGGGGCCCTGGCAGCAATGATCTCGGAGGATGTCAGGGCCCGTCCCTCCCAAAGTTCTGGCCTCCCCTCCTCCTCGCCCAAACTCCGTCCGCCGACCCTTCCGTCCTCAATCAGCTTGCGCTAGTCGGCGTCTGGCCCACCAGCATTCGGCACCTAGGGTTCAGACCTCATAGAGTCCTCGCCCATAGTCGTGATGATAATTTCCCCCCTGCGTACCAACCCCAGCAAATCATATGGCATAGGGATATCATCGAGTTGTGTGTTGACGAGATTTACCATGATGAAGCCAAGGTGTATCATGATGAAACAAAGATCGAGCATGAAACTCATGATGAAGTCAAGGTTTGCCATGACGATGTTTACCATGGGAGCCGTCATCTGGGGCTCTCGGCGACTACGACGACGGCGGCGGTGTGGGCCAGCATGCAGATGTCACAAATTGGGCCGTGGACAGAGCTCCATAGTGGAAACGATCCGAGTAAGGGTTGTGCCGAGATGGGTGTGGGCCCTCACTTGGGCGCTCCTACTAGGGCCGATGATTCCGACGACAGCGACCACGAATGATTCCGACGGCGACTCCGAGGACTTCGCCGACGATTTGGATTCCGATGACGACGGTGATGATTCCGACGATGTCTCCTACTCCGACGGCATTGGCGACACATCCGATGATACCGATTCTGATGGCTTAGACGACTTCGACTATTTTGATTCCGACTCTGGCAACGACGACGACTCCGACGACGACATAGATCATTCCGATTCCGATCACGATGGCGACGTCGCCGCTAACTGCACAGATCACGCCGACGACGCCGACGACTCGGACGACGACGCCGAAGACGCCGTCGACTACGACTCCGACGACGATGCCTTCGGCGACTTCTTTGACGACGTCGACTACGGCGATTCCGACGATTCTGACTTCGACGACGACGACGGCGACGTGACCCCGATAATCCTAGACGCTTCGCGTAACCCCACCAGCCCATATAGAAACGATGCCCTGACAGGTTGCCCTGATCAGGGATGTGGAGGAGCATGCAGTGGAATAAAGGACTGGGTAAGACCTGATACCCGAATAGGGGGAGGAGGGAGGAGCAGCAGGAGGAGGAGGAGCAGGAGGAGGAAGAAGGGGAGGGAAAGGAGGGTGGAGGAAAGAGGAGGAACAGCCGGGTGAGAAGAATTGTGAGGAGGAGGGGGAGGAGGGCGTGCAGAAATGGCCAGAGGCCTCTTTGGATGCCTCTGGAGTCTCTTCCCATGTTTCTCGAGAGCTCATTGCTGTCCTCTTGGGGCGCCTGGGGGGCTCTGGGCGGTCCAAGGAGGGGGCCTCTGGGGGGCGTCTCGGGTGCCTCTGGGGGGCTGCTGGGGGGCGTCTCGGGGGTCTCTTGGGAGCCTCTTGGGGGCCTTCCTCGCGCCCTCTCGGGGGCCTGTTGCGGCCATCTTGGGGCACCTCTTGGTGCCAGCTTGGGGCACCCTCGGGGTGCTCCGGGGCCCATCTTGGAGGGGATCGGCCAAGGCAGGGGGGGGCTCTCCACGGGAGCCCTCCCCGGGAGGCCACCGTGTGGCCCTCACCTTTGCAACGGCAGCCGTGTTCGTTCCTGGCCGGGGCCAGGCAGCGATCTTCTGGCACCCTGCGGGCCCCCCCGTCCAGACCCAGGGAGAGGGGGGAGGGGGAGGGGCAGACCCTTCCACGAATGGGAGGTAGGAAATTCCTCATGCTCTCCTGGCGTGCAGGACTTGATTCCACCCTGGCGTCTTTCAGCCTTCTCTTGCATGTTGCACCTGCCACCCTGGCCTTCCGCAGGCAGCTCAGCCAGCTTCCCATCAGCTGCAGCCCCGCCGGCGGCTGCTACTGAGTGCCGGCCCTGCCGCTTCGCTCTAGGCTCGCGCGTAGCCAATTTGATAGGCCCGTGGCCCGGACCTTTCAACTCGGCGCCTGCGCTTCCGCTTGCGCCCGCGACCAAAAAAAATACCCCACCAGTGGTAGCCGCGTTAGGCGTGGCCTGCCCCCGCTGCCTTCGCTTAATTCGTCGCTGCGTAGCCCGCTCTGACCTGACTCGCCTCCGGCGCGCTCGCCCGCGGCCGCTGACTAAACAAGTATCCCCACTAGCCTCGCTGTGGCTCCTACTGAGGCCGTAATTTAGATCGTTGCGTTGTTGCTTACCCCCACCAGCCCATTCCAAAACAGCAACTTTTGCGAAGCATGGTGACCGTCGTTGTTTTCGGGCGTACCTTCTCCTGCCCTCGCAAAAACACCGTCCTGTTCCTCCTACACCCCACCTGCTCCCCTTTAGCTCTTCCTTGTGGGAGGAGTGGGTGGGGGACGAGGCGGATGAGGAGGAAGAAGAAAAGGCGGTGGGAGGCGAGAGGGAGATAGCGGTGACGATGACGACGGCGATGACCACAAAAACGGCATCGACGACGACGACGACGACGGCGACCGCGATCGCGATCGCGACCGCGACGACGCCGGCGACGAAGACGAAGACGGCGACGACGACTACGACGACGACGACGACGACGACGAGGAGTCAACCATCAATGCCTTTTCTGGGTTTTCTTTCTGAGAGCCTCTTTGGAGACATCTTGGGGCTATCCAAGGGCCTTCTTGGGGATATTTTGGAGGTCTCTAGGCCCTTTTTGGGTCCCCGTGGTGCCTCTTGGGGCACCCCTGGAGCTCTTGTGGGGGGTCCTGGGGCCCTCTTTGGGCTCTTTCGGGGGGTCTGGGGGGTCTTTTGGTGCTATCTTGGAGGCTACGACTCAAAAAGGAGCGCGGCGTCAATTACGGTCCCCCCATCGGAACCGAACAAGTGGCCTTCGGGGGGCCCTGTTAGGCCGCTGTTGGGGCGCTCTTGGGCCCGTCTTGGGCCTCTCTGGGGCCTGTCTAAGGGCTGTCTTGGGCCATCTTGGGGCCACCTTGAAGCCTGAAGAGCCCATTGAAAGCGAAAATGCGAGAAGGGACACAAAATTGATTTTCCGATGGTTTTGAAGGATTTGGGCCTCTCGGGAGCGTCCTTGGGAGGCTCCGTGGCCACTTGGGGCCGTCTTGGAGCGGTCTTGGAGCCTCGTGTAGGCTCGTGAGGAGCTATCTTGAGTCATCGAAGGCTATCTTGAGCGATCTTGAATGTGATCTTGAGCTCTCTTGAGCTGTCTTGGCATCATCTGAGGCATGCGCTCTGACGACCCGCGCCCCCCCCTCCAGGTTGAACTTTTCGACGCGGAAGCACCGATGGACATGGTAACGCCACTGGACCCTACTGAATTCAACCTTGAACGATGGGGGCCGCGATCGATTAATTGTTGCGTGTGCCGACACTGCACGAACCTACAGTACGCCTCAAGCTTGTGCCCCGGCACACACGTACGTGATCAGCACGGTCTCACCGTGCCCCACCGCCCGCGGGTCCTTGCCCCCCCCTCCGCGCCCGTCCCTCCCCTGTTCCGTCGACTTCGCCCTCGAAGCGCCTATCGGCTGCCTCGACCGCGTCTTGGACCCAAATCTCAAGTCGGGTATGTTTTTCTACAGGATAATATTCAAGAATAGTTAGAGATAATCGGGTGAATATTTGCTGTGTTTTTGGTGGACTATTATTGTGCTTATTTTGTGGTTATGTTTCATTTGTCTCCCAAAGTCCGCCTGTAGGAGGACATGCCCGACCTAACCCAAGTCGCCGATGACAAAGAAGTGTGAGCACGCGCCCACTGGTTCCCCCAGAGGAGAGGCGCTGCGCCATCTGCTTGGAGGAGTTCGAGCCAGGGGCGACGCTGCGGTCCCTCTGGTGCGCCCACGCCTTCCACAAGAGCTGCGTCGACCGCTGGCTCGCGGACAGGGACGAGTGCCCCGTCTGCAGGGTGCCCCTGGACGCCGCTGGCTGAGCCTTCTCGCTGTCGCCGAAGAGGAACAAATTATACGAGCGCGTAAACGGTCGGAGCTCCGCCCAGATTATCTTCTTGGATCGGCGCTGGGCCCCCCCCCTGGCGGCGCTTCCAGCGCCGCCCCCGCCGCGCTCGAGGAGGAGGAGGAGGAGGAGGAGGAGGAGGAGGAGAAGGAGGAGGAGGAGGAGGATGGAGGAGGAGGAGGAAGAACAGGAGTAGGAGGAGGAGGAGGAGGAGGAGGAGGAGAAGGAGGAGGAGGAGGAGGAGGAGGAGGCGCGCCACAGATCTCGGTCGGTCGGTCGTCGGCGGCGTGGGGGCACGGGCCCGGCCTCTGGCGGAGTGCGGGTGGCCGGGCGCCGCTCGACGGGGGAGGCTGGGCGGGGAGGGAGCCGGGCAGCGCGACGGGCTCACCGCGGGGGTCTCTCTCTCCTCTCTCTCTCTCTCCTCCCTCTATTTCTCTCTCTCTCTCTCTCTCTCTCTCCTTCCCCCTTTGCTCGCCCGCCCTTCTCCCTCCTCCTTCGCCTCCCACTCCCCTCGCCCTCCTGGGCATGCGGTGGCTTGTTTTCTCGTCTTGCGCGGGCCCCGCCAGGATGCCTCCGACCCTCTCTCCCTCCCCAGGGCCAGCTGTTCATCCCGGGTCGTTCCTGGACGGCCTCTGGGGGGCCAGCGAGAGCCCCCCGAGGCAGAAGGTTGCAAAAAGGACCGCCCGTCGCGGTTCCCCCGCTGAGCGCCCAGCAGACGAGTCCAGGCGCCGTCGGGGAATCGAGCGCGGAAAGCTTGATGGGCAGATTTTCCTCCACCGCTACCATATGGAGGACGTGGGAGAAGAGAGGATGAAGAGGTCCTCCTCCTCCTTCTCCTCCTCCTCCTCCTGCTCCTCCTCCTCCTCCTACCTATGGTAGTGGTGGTGGAAGATGGGCCCATCAAAGTTTGTGTCGATGCCGCTTTCTCTCGCTGGATGCCCGCCGTGCACGCGCTGCTGAACACCCCACCCCACCTCGGCTCGCCAGTGCCGTGCCCCCTCCCTCCCGCTCGTCGGCGAGACGGGGAATTCATCCATACAGTCGAGGCTGATCAGTAGGTCGACCCTGCCAAATCACGAGTGCCTTGATGTATCGTGTCCCGTGTTTCGCGAGCCACGCCTTCTTCTGTTCTGTGGCAATGTGGCCTTCGGAAGGGTCTTGTGTCCTCTCGCGGGTCCTCTCCGCTCAGCCCCTGCTGTAACCGCCCGGTTGGGGGATCGATCCTCGAGGACCTTGGCAGGCGGTGGATGTGGGTAATGTCGAGGCCCAGGAGGGAAAGAAACATACAGACACAATTAATCGTCGATTCCCAGGAAAATATGGGAAACTATGGGGATTGGGGGGGAGACGAAAACCCAGAAAGTATAGGAGAATATGGGGAATCCTTTTATGTGTGTGTGTGTGTATTTATTTGTGTCCTGGGGCTCCTTCAGAGGCCCTAGTGGGGGGCACGTCTATCCATCATCATCCAGCGCCCGCCGAGGCCTCCGCAGATCGATCCCCAAGACGTTGGTTCTGGATCAAGTTCCGTCGGGCAAGCGCTTCTACAGGGGGAAGGCTCAAAACAAGTCAACCAATAGTCTGGGGACGATGTTCCCTTTTTCTTCACCATCCTCATGTATAGTTTGGCTATTTTGAATTGCTCGTCCAAAATCCGCCTGTGGGGGGACATGCCCGACCTAAGGGTACATCCCAACCTCGCAGGCGAGCGGGGGGGAGGGGGCACGTTACAGGCGGGCTGAGCTGGGGTGTGCACCACCGCCTGTTCGTCGGGCATCGAAGGAGACAACGGCTCGGAGGTCCGCGCGGGTTTCTCTGATCGGCGCCTGACCTCAGGGCGGCGCCTCCTGCGCCGATGCAAGACGTCCCTGCGGAGCTCCGCAAGCGTATGTCTCTGTTTATATAGTCGTGTGCTGATCCAGGGCAAGCGCACGTGCAAGGCCAAGGTCAAGCCCGCGCGCCCGCGGGCGAGCTCATCCTGGGCGCCGGGAAGGTGCTACATAAGTCGGGCCTGTCCCTCTAGACGAGGAACGTTCAAACATTTGTCAAACAATAGTTTTTCCTATTTTCGAGCATTTTGGGGGTACTTATATTTGTCGTCCAACATCTTCCTGTAGGGCGACACGCCCGACCTAATGCTAAATGCGTGCCGCCGTTCCGGGTCGCTTGGGGTGCCCCCCCAGATTGGGCGGCGACCTTTCGCCGACAGACACGTGCGCACACGCTCGAAGACATTACGCGCACACGCGCACACACATGCACACACACGCACACACAAAAACACACATACACACACACACACTACACACACACCCACAGACACACCACATTTACACACGCGCGCCACCATCCCAAGCACATGCACACGCACACGCTGGCAACACACGCACACACACACGTACACACACACACACACCACGCACACCGCAAACACACACACATACACACACCACACACACGCACACACCAACAGACACGCATTTCACCGCCATCTTCGTCTTTCCCCCCATTTGTTCCCCGTTTTCCGCTCTTGCCCCGTTCCACTTCTCTCTCCCTTTTTCCCTGATTCCCTTCTCGCGTATACGGACAGACATTACCCCCGCGCACGAACGCGCACGCTCCCCCCTCCCCCCTTCCTCGGCAGAGCCACCCCTGCAACACCCCCAGAGGCTGAAGCTCCGCCTCGAGGGTGTAGCCGAGGCTACTTCCAACTCGCACGACACGGACCCCCCCCTTCCCCTCCCCCGCGCCATCGAATCCCACGCTACCGGACCACCCCCACCCATCTTTCCCAAATTCTCCCTGTCCACAGGCGGGACGGGGGACCGGATCCCCCCGCCCCCCACGCTCCCGGAACCCACGCCACCGGACCCCCCCCCTCCCGCACCCCTATCCCGGCAGAGCCACCCCGACCGTTGGACTCTGCGCGCCATATGTATTCAAATGCGCGGGCACTCTTCGCAGCTCGGATCGAACAGTTCCCTATGTGATGTGACCCCCCACCCTCATCTTTGCCTTGTCGGCAGGAGGGGCCAGCTGATGCAGGCCGTTCCCTCCTGCCTCCCCTCCGTGCCTTCGAATTCCTCGGAGCGGCTTGATCGCACAAGCCCCAGCAGCCAGAGAAGACCACCGAGACCAGACGGAGCAGCGCAGCCCCACCAGCCCGAGCAGCCAGAGCAAACGGATGTTCGCCCTCCCACCGCAGACACGCAGACCAGGTAGACACAGAAGCGTTTGCATAACGTTGGTTGCGAGTCTGGGTTCTGCGCCGGCGTGCCCGTTCAAGCAGCCGCTACTTCTCTGAATGTGTCGCATCATTCCGGACGCTTGATGAAGCCAGCCGCTAGGCGTGGGCAAATGCAGGGACAGGATGGGGGAGTACGTAGAGCGTGTAGTAGACAGATAAGTACACAACAAACGTGTTGCAGTGAAAGCACTTCCAAAACCTAAAACAGACCCGGCAGTGAGCAATACCCACGGATTTGTTGGCAACGGCTCCAGCCCGTGAACAGAGAGCATGACTTCACACTCAATGCCAAAGGCGCTTTCCACGCCAACCAAGAGTATTTGCCATTCCGATCCGCGCAACAGAAGCACATTACAACAAATCTCAACTAGCAGAGCCAAGAGCAATCACACCAGAGAGACCACGTTGACATGCAAACAAACACATTCGTGCAAACGCGGCTGCAGCACAAAAGCAATCTATGATGCAAAACGCGTGTTCTCGTCGTGGTTGGTCTGTGGAGCCTGACACCAGAACCTCCTTGAATCCGTTACTCACCGCTTCACACGCGCACGCCTGGGCTCAAGGCGAATGCAGTGAATTATGATGCGCAGCGCAGCAATCAGCAACAAACGAAGCGATGCAGTGAATACGTCTGTGTTGAGGTCCTGGTGCGTGGAACGCCCAACCCTCTAATGAAACTCGTCGAAACACGAATCCCCGCCTCGTGAGCAACATCCTAGGCTCAAGCCAATCATGGCACAACAGAAGCTGAAGCGCAAGCTCATCCAGCGCGAACGACTAGATCGACTACATTTGCTGGTCGTGCTGGTCGTGATTGTCGAGTGGAGCGTCCCACTCACCCTGACCCCCATGCTAGTCTCCTCCTCGCACGCGGAACCCTAAGCTCAAGGTTGACGCAGTTCCAGCAGCGAAATACAGTACCGAGCTGATTAATTTCATTTTGAGTGTTTGTCCGCTTTGGAGTCAGTTGACGGCTTGGCGGGTTCCTTTCGTTCTATGTTTGCCGTGCCGCCGCGTGTGCCACACGTTTAAAGATTTCATGGGCCCATGTACGCACAGATGTACGTGCAATTACCCGCATTAATGCGATGAATTGGCTTACGCCGCACCGCCAACCTTTTTGGCGGTATTATGATTGCCTCGTTCATGGCAAACTAGATTTCTCGCCTAGCGGGTTGTACGTCTAAGGCGCGTAGAGCATTGGCATTTGGGAGAGTCTTCGGGCTCTGTGGAAGTGTCTTAGGATCTTGGGGCCTCTTGGTGGCGCCTGGAGGCGCATTCGGACGCTCTTGGGCAGTCCGGGCTCTTCGGAAGTTGTGTGGGGCGTCGTTCTTGAGGTCTTCTTGCGGTCTTCTTGGACCTCTTGAGGCCCTCTTTGAAGTCTTTCTTGAGATCCTCTTGGGGTCTTTCTTGAGGTCCTCTTTGGGTTTTTCCCAACCCTCCTGCGTTGGGTACTCGTTTTGAATAGAGCACTGCGGTCTCCACCTTCCTTCCTTCCTTCCTTCCTTCATTCCTTCCTTCCTTCCTTCCCGCCTCCTCTCTTCGCTCCTCCTCTTCTCTTCTCTTGCCTTTTACGTTATCTCTGGGGGGCTGCGATCTGTGAAATTGTCGCCACTTTCGGGGGCTGCTGGGGTGCCCAGCGGAGTGACGCCCTACGGGGACTCAGATTAGACCTCGCCATCCCTGGGGGCTGCGATCTGTGAAACTGTCGCCACTTTCGAGGGCTGCTGGGGGGCCCAGCGGAGTGACGCCCTACGGGGATTCAGATTAGACCTCGCCATCCTGGGGGGCTGCGGTCTGTGAAACTGTTGCCACTTTCGAGGGCTGCTGGGGGGCCCAGCGGAGTGACGCCCTACGGGGACTCAGATTAGACCTCGCCATCCCTGGGGGGCTGCGATCTGTGAAACTGTCGCCACTTTCGAGGGCTGCTGGGGGGCCCAGCGGAGTGACGCCCTACGGGGACTCAGATTAGACCTCGCCATCCCTGGGGGGCTGCGATCTGTGCTGCGATGTGCACCTCGCGCCACTTTCGGGGCTGCTGGGGGGCCCAGCGGAGTGACGCCCTACGGGGACTCAGATTAGACCTCGCCATCCCTGGGGGGCTGCGATCTGTGAAACTGTCGCCACTTTCGAGGGCTGCTGGGGGGCCCAGCGGAGTGACGCCCTACGGGGACTCAGATTAGACCTCGCCATCCCTGGGGGGCTGCGATCTGTGAAACTGTCGCCACTTTCGAGGGCTGCTGGGGGCCCAGCGGAGTGACGCCCTACGGGGACTCAGATTAGACCTCGCCATCCCTGGGGGGCTGCGATCTGTGAAACTGTCGCCACTTTCGAGGGCTGCTGGGGGGCCCAGCGGGTGACGCCCTACGGGGACTCAGATTAGACCTCGCCATCCCTGGGGTGCTGCGATCTGTGAAACTGTCGCCACTTTCCAGGGCTGCTGGGGGGCCCAGCGGAGTGACGCCCTACGGGGACTCAGATTAGACCTCGCCATCCGTGGGGGGCTGCGATCTGTGAAACTGTCGCCATTTCGAGGGCTGCTGGGGGGCCCAGCGGAGTGACGCCCTTCGGGAATTCAGATTCGACCTCGCCATCCCTGGGGGGGCTGCGATCTGCGACACTGTCGCCACTTTCGAGGGCTGCTGGGGGGCCCAGCGGAGTGACGCCCTACGGGGATTCAGATTAGACCTCTCCATCCCTGGGGGGGCTGCGATCTGTGAAACTGTCGCCACTTTCGAAGGCTGCTGGGGGGCTCAGCCGAGTGACGCCCTACGGAGACTCAGATTAGACCTCGCCATTCCTGGGGGGCTGCGATATTTGAAACTGTTGCCACTTTCGAGGGCTGCTGGGGTGCCCAGCGGAGTGACGCCCTACGGGGATTCAGATTAGACCTTGCCATCCCTGGGGGGCTGCGATCTGTGAAACTGTCGCCACTTTCGAGGGCTGCTGGCGGGTCCAGCGGAGTGACGCCCTACGGGGATTCATATTAGACCTCGCCATCCCTGGGGGGCTGCGATCTGCGAAACTGTCGCCACTTTCGAGGGCTGCTGGTGGGTCCAGCGGAGTGAGGCACCATGCAGATTCAGATTAGACCTCGCCATCCCTGGAGGGGGGCGATCTGCGAAACTGTCACACCTTTCGAGGGCTGCTGGTGCGTGCAGCGGAGTCAGGCACCACGCAGATTCAGATTAACTTCCGCCATTTCTGGGGGGCTGCGATCTGCGAAACTGTCGCCACCTTCGAGGGCTGCTGGTGGGTCCAGCGGAGTGAGGCACCACGCAGATTCAGATTCGACCTCGCCATCCCTGGGGGCGGCGATCTGCGACACTGTCGCCACATTTGAGGGCTGCTGGTGGGTCCAGCGGGGTGAGGCACCACCCAGATTCAGATTAGACCTCGCCATCCTTGGGGGGCTGCGATCTGCGAAACTGTCGCTACATTCGAGGGCTGCTGGTAGGCCCAGCGGAGTGAGACACCACCTAGATTCAGATTAGACCTCGCCATCCCTGGGCAGTTGCGATCTGCAGCGCTGTCCCTGGGGGGCCGCTCTATGGCTGCACTTCTACGTGATGCTGTGCAGGGCGACGACGATAGACAACCTATTGATGGTGCGCGACCCCGGCCTTGACTTTCTTGCCCGCGGCCCACCAGCAGACCTGGCGGAGAAAACTGCAGAAGTTCAGTCCCCGCACTGCAACGTGCAGGAAGGTGGCAGAGAAGCTTGCGAGAGAGCTAGGTATCGTTCGCTTCTTGCACTCGATATAAGCATGTTTGATCCTGTGATCAGGCAGCAGGCATGCGTTGTTCGAGCTCCTGCAACAACGAAGCAGTCTCTTGCTTCCTCCAACCTCTTGTATCATCACCGCCCTAGTCCTCCTGTCACCCTATGCATTCACGCTGCTGCTGCTGCCGCGATGGCTCATCGCCCCGTCCTATTAGGTTCGTCAGTCTCCTGTCCTTCGATCCAGCCCCCGCTATTGTTAACCAGCCTTGGGACATATTCCTCGTCTTATCGATTGCTGTCCTGAAAGACGTGCAACATTACGTATCACATGTAGCTTGTACTACACATCGCCGCGCATGCGCTGTCATTGATCCTGCTAATGTTTCCCTACTCCTCTTGCCACTTGATACCATTGGGTTGGGTACGTCGCAGGGTAATTTTCCCAACCCTCCTGCGTTGGGTACTCGTTTTGAATAGAGCACTGCGGTCTCCACCTTCCTTCCCGCCTCCTCCTCCTCTCTTCCCTCTTCCTCTCCTCTCTTGCTTCCCATTCTCCGCTTCTCTGCGATCTGTGAAACTGTCGCCACTTTCGAGGGCTGCTGGGGGGCCCGGCGGAGTGACGCCCTACGGGGACTCAGATTAGACCTCGCCATTTCTGGGGGGGCTGCGATCTGTGAAACCGTCGCCACTTTCGAGGGCTGCTGGGGGGCCCAGCGGAGTGACGCCCTACGGGGACTCAGATTAGACCTCGCCATCCCTGGGGGTTGCGATCTGTGAAACTGTCGCCACTTTCGAGGGCTGCCGGGGGGCCCAGCGGAGTGACGCCCTACGGGGATTCAGATTAGACCTCGCCATCCCTGGGGGGCGGCGATCTGCGAGACTGTCGTCACTTTCGAGGGCTGCTGGGGTGGCCAGCGGAGTGACGCCCCACGGGGACTCAGATTAGACCTCGCCATCCCTGGGGGGCTGCGATCTGTGAAACTGTTGCCACTTTCGAAGACTGCTGAGTGACGCCCTACGGGGACTCAGATTAGACCTCGCCACTTCTCGAAGACTGCTGGGGTGGCCAGCGGAGTGACGCCCTACGGGGACTCAGATTAGACCTCGCCATCCCTGGGGGGCTGCGATCTGTGAAACTGTCGCCACTTTCGAGGGCTGCTGGGGTGGCCAGCGGAGTGACGCCCTACGGGGACTCAGATTAGACCTCGCCATCCCTGGGGGGGCGATCTGTGAAACTGTCGCCACTTTCGAGGGCTGCTGGGGGGCCAGCGGAGTGACGCCCTACGGGGACTCAGATTAGACCTCGCCATCCCTGGGGGGCCGATCTGTTGTCGACTTTCGAGGCTGCTGGGGTGGCCAGCGGAGTGACGCCCCACGGGGACTTAGATTAGACCTCGCCATCTCTGGGGGGCTGCGATCTGCGAAACGCCACTTTCGAGGGCTGCTGGGGTGGCCAGCGGAGTGAGTGACCCTACGGGGACGCAGATTAGACCTCGCCATCCCTGGGGGGTTGCGATCTGTGAAACTGTCGCCACTTTCGAGGGCTGCTGGGGGGCCCAGCGGAGTGACGCCCTACGGGGACTCAGATTAGACCTCGCCATCCCTGGGGGGCGGCGATCTGCGAGACTGTCGTCACTTTCGAGGGCTGCTGGGGGGCCCAGCGGAGTGACGCCCTACGGGGATTCAGATTAGACCTCGCCATCCCTGGGGGGCTGCGATTTGTGAAACTGTTGCCACTTTCGAGGACTGCTGGGGTGGCCAGCGCGGAGTGACGCCCTACGGGGACTCAGATTAGACCTCGCCATCCCTGGGGGGCTGCGATCTGTGAAACTGTCGCCGCTTTCGAGGGCGGCTGGGGTGGCCAGCGGAGTGACGCCCTACGGGGAGTCAGATTAGACCTCGCCATCCCTGGGGGGCTGCGATCTGTGAAACTGTCGCCACTTTCGAGGCTGCTGCTGGGGGGCCCGGCGGAGTGACGCCCTACGGGGATTCAGATTAGACCTCGCCATCCCTGGGGGGCTGCGATCTGCGAAACTGTCGCCACTTTCGAGGGCTGCTGGGGGGCCCAGCGGAGTGACGCCCTACGGGGATTCAGATTAGACCTCGCCATCCCTGGGGGGCTGCGATCTGTGAAACTGTCGCCACTTTCGAGGCTGCTGGGGGGCCCAGCGGAGTGACGCCCTACGGGGATTCAGATTAGACCTCGCCATCCCTGGGGGGCTGCGATCTGTGAAACTGTCGCCACTTTCGAGGGCTGCTGGGGGGCCCAGCGGAGTGACGCCCTACGGGGATTCAGATTAGACCTCGCCATTCCTGGGGGGCTGCGGTCTGTGAAACTGTCGCCACTTTCGAGGGCTGCTGGGGGGCCCAGCGGAGTGACGCCTACGGGGACTCAGATTAGACCTCGCCATCCCTGGGGGGCTGCGATCTGTGAAACTGTCGCCACTTTCGAAGGCTGCGGGGGGGGCCCAGCGGAGTGACGCCCTACGGGGATACAGATTAGACCTCGCCATCCCTGGGGGGCTGCGATCTGTGAAACTGTCGCCACTTTCGAAGGCTGCTTGGGGGGCCAGCGGAGTGACGTCCTACGGGGACTCAGATTAGACCTCGCCAACGCTGGGGGGCTACGATCTATGAAACTGTCGCCACTTTCGAGGGCTGCTGTGGGGCCCACGAAACTGTCGCCACTTTCGAGACCTGCTGCGGGGTCCAGCATAGTGACGTCCTACGCGGACGCAGATTGGACACGTCATTCTACTTCGTCTATCCCGCATCTGCGATCGACTGTATGTGTGCGAGGAACTAGACATGGAGTGATTTGGCACTGACTGACGTCAAATCGTTGTGTGCCAGTGTCTCCTGGGGTGTTGCCTGATGTGGATGCAGCTCGTCGGCGCTGCGACTCGAGCTGGCGGTCGTCCTTCGGACCCGCAGAAACATCTGCTGAGCTCGATGAGCTAGGGGAACTACAGGAAAAAAGTGCAGGAAACGGAGGCCGGTCATGCACTCGCCGATACCTCGTTGCTTTGTCATCGTCTTTGCTGTTGCATGATCCTTATCTGGCCTGCCGGCGCCGCGGCTCGAGCTGGCGGTCGCCCTTCGGGCCCGCGGGAACATCTTCTGAGACAAGTGGACGCCGCCGCCTTACTTGCAGGCAGCGCATTGCATTCGCGGACAGCAGCATGGCAGACCGCAGTGAGATCCTCAGTCGCGTGGTGTTGCCAAGCCTGGTGGAGACGCGCGCGATCGACCTGAAGTCCCAATCGCGCGTGCACTGTACCTGCGTGGCGTTCAGGCACGCGCGTGATGCTGCTCGCTCCGCGTTCAACCAGTACGTCGCCAGTGCAACTTTGGACGATGGACAACCGATTGATGATACGCGACCCCGGCCTTGAGTTTCTTTCCCGCGGGCCGCCCGCAGACCTGGCGGCGCGCCTGCGAGCGTTCAGCTCCCGCGCTGAAATGTGCGGGAAGGAGGCGGAGAAGCTAGCGGGCGAGCTACGCCTCGCTCGTTCCTGGCACTCTAAACAAGTTTTATCATGTGGAACTTCTGCGACGACATGGCGCAGGCAGCGCTGCGGGTTTAGCTCGCACTTGAAAAACGCGGCAGTCTTCTGTCTCCTCCCGCCACTTTCATCGTCGTCCTATTCCCCGCCTCACCTTCTCCATGCACGCTGCTGCTTCCGCGATGGCCTTTCGCCCCCCCCCGCCCTCCATTCCATCCTTCTCCTACCCCTCGTTCCCGTGCCCGTTCTTCTTCGTTCCTGGGGCCTCAATCCTCGTTCTTTCGACCGTCGTCCTGTGAATCGTGCAACGCATGCGCATCCAATGTAGTTTGCACAGCAAATCGCCGCGTCTACACTGTCGTTGTTCCTGCGAATGTTGGCATACTCCTCTTGCCATTTGATGCACGTGGGTTGGGTACGTCGCAGGGTAATTTGAGTCCTCTTGAGGTCCTCTTGGGGTCTGCGGCCGTCTTGAGGTCCTCTTGGGGTCTTCTTGGGCCGTCTTGGGACTTTCTCGGGCCGTCTCTTGGAGGCCTCTTAGGCCTACTTGGGGCCCTCCCGGGCCGTCTCGGGGCCCTCCTTGAGGATCTCCAGCAATCGTCGAGGCCTCTCGGGCCGTCTTGGGTTGCCTGAAGTCCAAAATGGCGAGAACGGTCAACGCTGTCAAAACCAAAGAGTGATCAATGCTATGAGCTTCGGAGGTCCTCTTGGAGCCCTTTTGGGCCTTCTTCGGAGCATCCTGGTTCGCCTGGAGGCTGTGTTCGGTTTGGGGGGGCATTTCGGGCAATACTGAGGCCATCTAGAGCAGTCTTGCGGTCACGCATGCCCGTGATATGGCCCCTTGGGAAGATCTGGGCGCCTGTTGAAGGTTCCCATGGCCAGATGATTTCGCTGGCCCTGGCGGTGAGTCCGCCGGTCCTGACGGCCTGAAGACCACCCCTTCCAGACCGGCCATGCTGGGCTCCTCGAAACGGTGTTCGGGGAGGAGCAAACATCTCACATGCCGAGGATAGGCCACGCACAGAGGGGGGTATGGGGAGGGAGGAAGGCTTCTTTGAAACACCCCTTCTTCTTAGACGGCGCGGGCCTTCTCTGTAAAGGCCGACGCCTTCTAAGAAGCAGCCTCCTTCTAGGAAGCCGTCCCCCCTCCCTCATACCCCCCTCTTCGCGCCGCCAAGAGGAGCCCAGGATTCGGCAAATGACAGCGCCCTCTAGTGTTCCCCCTGGGGGCACCTGCCTCTGACGAAAACGAGGTTTCTCATCCAGTATGAAGGAGCAATGGCAGTGGAAGGTGAGGTGTGACATAGTTGGCTCCGACTACACCATCGATTAGCGATTTCGTTTCAGGTCGTACGCAACGCATTAGATCCCCACATTCAAGGTCGAAGAGCCTTCATACCGTATTACAGCCGATGAGCACAGGGAAAGTGTTGCACAGGTTTAGCGGCATGGCTGCCTAAGGAAAAGTGCATCCAGATCAAGTCCGCAGTAAATTGTGCGTGGTTTGGGTCGCATCGGGCTTTGTCAGTACGTTGGTTTTTAGTGTGAGGTCGATGATGCTTGTCTCAATTGCACGTCTGGCGGTATCTATCCCGTCGTCCTCGTCCGCGGTTCATGCGTCGGCCGCGTCGTCTCATCGATATGAGGAAAACGCACGTTGTTCTGAGCGGGCTGTCCATGCTTGCCTGCATGGTGCCAACCTTGACAAGCACCTCGATGTAGGTGGGCGGTGAAGAGAATCGCTCCCCACCCTCGGCCGCTGTTTTCGAGCGTCGGGGGCGGGGATCCCGCCGCAAACCCTCACAAAGCAAGCGCGTCGAGTCCCCATCCGTCGACCACTCGGAATCGCCAGCCCAAGTAATTGGCTCCGAAGCGTCAGCACCGCGCTTTCCTGCCCGCCCAGCCGGCCCTGGGTGGAATCCGAATCGTCATTGCTCAGTCGGTCGAGCTCCCTTGCGCGTTATCATGGGCGCACCCAGGTTCCTTCCGACTGTGTTATCATCTTTTTGGATTCCAAGACATTAGCTTGTCACCGCGGTGGATTTCAGGGCTGTCGCTATTTGGCGGCTGGTCTTGTTCAGTCATGGCTCGCTCTGGGCGTCCGACTGCGACAGACGCCCTGGACATCTTTAGCTGCGTCACCAAAACGCGAAGTTTGTCTTGTCGAGGGAGAGAGACAGCGGCTTGAAGTGGAGGGAACACCCCCGCTCCCCTGATCTAAGTCGGGCGTGTCCCTCTACAGGAGGAAAATTCAAAAATAGTCAGAAAATACTGTGGGGACGATGTTTTCCAGTATTTCTGTCATTCCCTTCATTCTTTTTAAGACGTTTTCGAATCTTCGTCCAAAATACGCCTGAAGGATGACATGCCGGACCAAATCCTACATGTTATCCTGATGCGGCCTGTGGCGGGCTGCGGAAGTGGCCAATGCGAAAACTCAACCGGCTTCTCCGCCTCCCCGTCTCCGCCCCCCTCCATTATTCCTCCCCTTGCACGCCTGGATTTGGCGACGTCCCGCTTCCCGACGACTTCCAGCCCTCACCCGAACGGCTCGAGTGGGAAGATCTTGAGTGCGGGCATGTTTCGCTGCGCGAAGTGTTTCTTGAGATCGTTCGAGTGCCGGGAGAGACCCAGGAACATATAGGCGTTTGGAAGGTGCGGAGTCGGTCAAATTGCATGAGCTAGGTTTTCTTTTTGTCATGGGTAAGACGTGCAAGCCCCTGATGTTTTGCACCAAGAGCGGGGTTCACACCAGCCGCAGGTGCCACCTTCTTGGCCTGATGTACTATCGGACCCCGGGGCCCTCAGTCGAAAGCGCCTTGAAGAGGATCCGAGAAGGCCACTACCCTCATTACAGAAAGTCTGCTGAGGGCGTCTGCTCTGTAGCACCTGTTCGAACACCTCCCAAGACGGTGCTCTTGGCCCCTCCAACCTCCACGACCGTTTCTGAAGGGCGACTGATCGACAACGGTCGGTTGCGTGAATTGGCGGAGCGCGTGAGAGCGCGGGAGGAGACCTCCAGGTGATAGCCGGGCTCCGACACGGATGTTCTGCCTCGGGCTGTTCGCCCCCCTCCTTGGCCGAGGTTCTGTGCACCCGTTCCGGGCGGGCGAAGATCGGCGGCCAGCTCGGGGGGAAGTGAGGGGGAGCGGGCCGCCCCAGACGGCCCATAAGTCATCCAGCTTCTGAGAAGTTGTCAGCGCCTCCCCCGAAGACGCACGATACTGCTCAGAAGGCCGGAGGGCTTCCGAGAAGCCCCGCCGCCCTCTGAGAAGGCCTTTTCCTTCTCGCTTCCCCCCCATCGCTCGCCGCCGAGAAGAGGCCGGGATGGGGCGCGGGCGGGGTGGCCCTGGCTGGGGAGCGGCGGCGGTCTGCGCGAGCCCTTTGCGGTGGCCACCTGCGAGTGCTCCAACACCCACCCCACGACTTCTGAGGAGGGAGGCGGGGTTCACTTCGCTCGGGAGGTACCGAACGAAGTGAACCTCACCTCCCACCTTAGAAATTGACGATGATGATGAGGAGGAGGAGGAGGAGAATGAGGAGGAGGGGGATGAGGAGGGGGAGGGGGGGGGGAGGAGGAGGAGGAGGAGGAGGAGGGAGGAGGAGGAGGAGGAGGAGGAGGAGGAGGAGGAGCGGTCGGGTTCGCATGCGGCCTCCCACCCTTTGCGGACGGCCCGCGGCCCCCCACCCCCGCCCCCCCGCGCGAGCCGCGCGCAGGCGTGGCTGGCCCCCGCCGGGCCCGCGCGGCGGGCGCGGCCCCGCCGCGGGGCGCCAGCGCCTCGAGGCGCGGCGCTCTCCCGTGCGCTCTCCTCTCGGGTCGGGCGAAAGGGGGGGATAGCAAAGGGGGGGGTTGAGAATCAGCTCGCGTAGCTGATTTTCCTGGCGCCTCCCGGCGCCAGGAGGCGCCCATGTATCGAGGAATGGGCCCCTCGGTGAGGCCGAAACCAGCTGCATGCAGCAAATTTCGTAACCCCCCCTTTCCCAATCCCCCCCTTTCGTCCGGCCCGATCCTCGTCCGGGCGCATGCGCGCGGCGTTGGCGCGCGGCGACGTTGGCAGGTGTTGGCGCGCGCGGCGTTGGCGCGCGCGGCGTTGGCGCGCGGCGCGCGGCGTTGGCGCGCGGCGTTGGCGCGCGGCGTGCCGCAGGTTCGCGCGGCGTTGGCGCGCCGGCGGCGCCGGCGAGGGCGTTCCAGGCCGAGGTCTGTTCGGCCAGACGTGAGAGTGACCTTTCGCCGGAGTGGCCTCTGGTGCGGGCCCAAGTGGGTCCTCCAATCGCCGAGCGCGCTGCGACATCAGCGACCTGCGCGCTTGGGTTTGGCTCCCCCGCGCCCCCCTGATGCCGCGCACCCAAGGTCACTCTTGCCAAGGGTCACTCTTGCGTGTAGTCGATCTGCGGACGCGGAAGCACCGGTGGACGGTGACGCCACCGGGCCCGGCTGAGAGCAACCTGGAACGATCGGGGCCGCGGTCGATTCAAGGCGGAGCGATCGACGCGGTGTCAAAAGCCTCTGCGCGCGTCGACGCTGCGCGAACCTGCCCTACACGTAAAGAGTGACCCTGCGATGAGGTGACCCTTGGTGCGGGCCCACCGGGGTCCCCCGATCGCCGAACGCGATGCGGCAGTTCGAAGAAAATAGCACATGAACATAAACTGTTTGCGCTTGGCGCAGATTTCTCGGATCCGCGCTGGGCCTCCCTGGCGGCGCCTCCGGCGCCGTTCGTGGCGCGCTCCGCGCGCCAGGGAGGGGGGTCTGGCGCAGATCCAAGAAATCCGCGCGGAACGCCAAAACTCAATGTTTATGGCGTTTTTCATTCTTCTATTCTCGCGCCCCCGTGTCCGGACGAAGGGGCGACTACACGTAAAGAGTGACCTTGCGATGGAGTGACCTGTGGTTTCAGTCGGGCACGTCCCTCTACAGGAGGAAAATGCAAAACTAGTCAACAAAATAGTCTGGTGACGATTGTTTTGACTTCTACTTCTTTTGGTTATTTTTGAGCATCCGTTGACTATTTTTTCAATTGTCTCCCAACATCTGCCTGTAAGGGGACATGCCCGACCTAATAGCAGCGTCTTGCGCGCTCGTGGTTGGTCCCCCCCGCGGCCCCCAAAGAGCCGCGTCACCAACGGTCACTCTTACCCAGGGCCACTTGCGTGTGGCCGAAGAGGGCGGGGGGGTACATGGCTCCTTTCGACAGGGCTCGAGTTAAGCGGTATTTTCGCGATTTCGCGGGGCGTTTTCGTTCTGGTTTCGTTTTGCAGCAGTGGCTGAGCGAAGACAGGACGAGGGAAAAACAACTAAAACGAAGACGGAAAGCACTGTTTTGCCCAAGCCCTGCATTTCGACTCCTCCGATTCGTTTCGATTCGATGTCAACGGCTCACGATCTCGCCTCGATGCGACTTCGGAATCTAATTTGGCCTCCGATGTCTCAACGGAA
>CAUYUJ010010780.1:175126-222626 GCA_963575745.1 Prorocentrum cordatum
GCGGATGCCGCGCGCCAGAGCGCCAGAGGGCAGTCGACGAGCTGCTCGGCCAGTCTGCAGGCGTCAATCTTCGCGACCCTGAGGACGATGAAAGCCCGACAAGCAAGTTCACAGCCCGGGCGCGCCTTCGCAACCCCGAAAACCTGCTCGCGGTGGTCAGGCGTGGATGCGCTATGCTGCGCGCTGGGTTGCGTCGCAAACACGCCTTTGCTCGGGGGGGGGGGGGGGGGCGCGTCGCCGGAAATTGGCAAATGGCCCAGACGCGGCACCAGCGGGCACGTCGGCGGGGGCGAAACGCACGCGGAGCAACTGCCCGACCCGACGCTCCGAGTCGAGGCATCACACGCACATGCGCAAGGCGCTGCAGTGCAAACCATCAACCATGGGCGCGGGCCGTGAAGGCCGCGCTGGACAGTTTCTTTTCGCGCGGGCGGCACCTCGACGAGCGTTGGCGGGCCTCGCAAGAGGTTGGCGGCAATGCGGTCCGTGATCGCGTCCACAAAGAGCCCGTTTCTCTATTGCTTGGGGCATGACGGGCGTCGTGGCTCACGGCCCCTTCCCCCGCCCCCCCCATATGACGCAACGTCCCCCCCCCAGTGCGTTCTGGGCACTGCCGCCGTGCGCGTCGTGATCCGCAGAGGTGTCTGCATAGGGGTCCGGTCCGCAGTCATCGCCGTCGTCGTCGTCGTCGCCGCCGCCGCCGCCGCCGCCGTCGTCGTCGTCGTCGTCGTCGTCGTCGTCGTCGTCGTCGTCGTCGTCGTCGTCGTCGTCGTCGTCGTCGTCGTCGTCGTCGTCGTCCTCGTCCTCGTCGTTGTCGTTCGTCTCTCGTCGCTCGTCGCTCATCGTCGTCGTGCGCGCGGACGCAGCTGGAGCTTGTTTTTTGTTAAGGGCTGATGACGGCAATCATCTGGGGGTGGGTGGAGGGGGCCGATGACGTCACTTTTCGCGCCGGCGGCGAGTGGGAATACCTAGGAACCGCTGGGGACGGGTACCAGCAGCATGTCGGTAGCGATCTGCATAACGCGTGTGTACTCCATAGTGCCTGCGTGCACCACGGCGCCTGCGTACACCACGCCGCCTATGTACAACACAGCAGCCGCGCGCATCACAGCGCCAATGTGTGACACAGTGCCTGCTGGCACCACAGCGCTTGTGTACACCACAGCGCCTGCGTACACCACATCAGCCGTATACAAGACAGCACCAGTTTACGCCACAATGCCTGCGTGCATTTAGCACGGCACCAGTGAATAAACCATTCTGCGGTGCACGCTGAGACGCGCACGCGCGCTGTAGTGCCGACCCGCACAACCGGGGGGGGAGGGCGAGGGATGATGATCATGAGGAGGAGGAGGAGGAGGAGGAGGAGGAGGAGGAGGAGGAGGGAAAGGAGGAGGAGGAGGAGGAGGAAGAGGGGGAGGAACATGCGGAGGAAAACGAGGAAAAGGAGGAGGAGGAGGAGGAGGAAGAGGACGAGGAGGAGGAGCAGGCGGAAGTGTAGGAGGGAGGAGGGACATTCGTCGCATTCTATTATCAGCATTTCCTGGGCCTGGCGCTTAGCTGTCCGCAGCAGATCCTCACCGACATGCTTCTTTTACGTGTCCTGTGCATTCATACACTCTGGTGTGCACGAACGCTGCGTTGTACGCGGATGCTGTGGTGCAGACAGGCGCCGTGGTGTGCACAGGCGCTGCGGTGCACGCCAGGGTTGTGGGGTAGACAGGCGTTGCGTTACACATGGCTGTTGCAGTGTACACATGCGCTGTGGTGTACACCGGCGGCGCGGTGCGCGCAAGCACTGCGTTGTACACAGGCGTTGCGTTGCACACGGCTGTTGCGGTGCACGCAGGCGCTGTGGTGTACACAAGCGCTGTGGTGCACGCGAGCATTGTGGTGTACACAGGCGTTGCGGGCAGATCGCCGCCTCCATGCTTCTCGCGTCGTCGTCGTTCGTCGCTCGTCGATCATCGTCGTCGTGCGCGCGGGCGCGGGTGTGGTGCCTGAGACGCACGGCGGGGGGGGGGGGTACGTCTTGCCACCCCCCCCCCCCCATGACGCCCCTCAATCATCGCCGATGATAAACAAACGCGCTCTATGATGGAACACAAAGTTGCGCGAGCGCAAGGCTCGGGGGCGCGCCCCGCGCACCGCGCCCGCTGGGCCCGCCGTGCTATGCTGCGCGGCGTTGCCGCTGCAGCGGCGATGTGCAAGAGTAGTCGACATGTCGCCGCAGATTACGATGCGATTGAGATGGCGGCCCTGCTAGACATGGTGTGCGCGTTTCGGGTCGACCATGGACTCTGCGCGCGATTTGTACCCCTCGACGTAAGCGGCTGTACTCCAGACTTCGTGCTGCGAGATATTATGCCGGTGCACCTCCTATTGTTGGGGTTGGGGTTGTTGCTAGTGTTTGTGACACGAATCGAATGGCACTCGCCAGCCAAGTGTATAGTTACCGCTTCAGGAACGCAGGGCCCCGTGAGCAGACCAGGCCTGGGGCGGCGGACCAGTCGTGCCCCGCGGGGTGGCAGTCAGCGCTGGACCGCGCGCCGCGCGCCGCATACCTCGGCGCCGAGATTGCAGACGTTCTACGGCTGCGCACTTCCCCAAGGTGCCCGACTGAGTCGGGCGCCTCTTCGGGGCGCTTGCGGCAGCCCTGGTCGCCCGACCTTGCTCGTCAAAAAGCGTAAGCGATGGATTTCCAAGACAACGAAGCGCCCGGTCGCAGCGTTGCGCGCCGCCGCACACGGCACCAATGTCTAAATCGACGACGCAGTGGGCCAGATAGTGATCAGTCGCGTCGGTATTCTATACTCCAACGCCGAGTCTGCGACGGCCGTAGAGGCGCGTGTCGCTGAAGATCCCCATTTGACATATAGTGGGAATCGTCTGAACTAGCGGGCCAGGGGTGCTCGAAGGCTGTCAGCGCGCCAACAGACGGCGATGCTGACGCGGCCTCGAAGCATCTCCTCGGGCGCACTTCGGCTGGCCGCGCAGAGCGCATGACGACAGCGCGAACGTAAACGAAGGCACGCAGACAAGGACCCCCCCTGCCACCGCAGCGCCCGCCTGCGGGGCCGCGCAGCCGCGCCAAGGGGCATGGTCGGACGCTTCCGACGTCTCCATGTCAGGGCGTCTGGCGGCGAAGGACCTCGGCGCGCGCCCGTCTGCTGCAGCCGCTTCTATCCGATTTGCCCACAATGGGCTTTTTGGGGCCCGCAGTCGCGTCGCTGGCCATGAGCGCCTGGGGGCATCCGCCAGCCACGCGCAGATGCCACCGCAGCGAGCAATGTCGTGCTCTGGACTGGGTCGCGACGTCAGAAGCCGCGATCAGCGGACCTGCGGACCTGCGCTCTCGCTGCCGACGCCCGGTGGTGCGCCGATGTCGATGGCGACGAGACGGCTGGCCCATCGCGCCTGCACGCGGTCATTCGCAGCAACTGGAGGGCCCCGCGGTCGCTGGCATCTTTGATGACGGGGCGGCATCGAGCTATCTCCGCGACGCGCGCCCCGCGCAGGCCTGCGTCTCCGCTCCGGCCCGCTGTCGGCGACTGACCCCGCTTCGAAGGCGACGCCGTCCAGTGCCCGTGCCGCAATTGCCTTGTCGTCGCGGGCGGAGGTGCAGCGGCGCGCCCGTCGCGTTTTCGGCGCGCTGATAGAGGCCTTCTTGATTAGCGTGGGCACTTGGTTGTGCCGCCTGCAACTGGGTCCACGCGACTTCATCGATTTGCACGGTTCCCTGAGGTAGAGCTGGCCACCGACGCGCCGAAGGAGCACCATGCCACTGCGACGACCTACAGCATGTCTCTCGGAGCGCGCGCATCTCTGCAAACTCCCGGGGGCCATCGCTTGAAACTCGGCAAAGATTGACTTCGCGGTCGCCCCAGAGACGGCCCCCGTACCGCGCGGCATTGCGAGGGTTCTCGAGGCCGCCGGGGCCGAGAGCGAGACTGGCCAGGAGGCCCCCAGGCCTCCGGGATTCGTTCGCGAGGTTCAAACGCTATTGGGTCGGCCGGGGGAATTGAGGTCAGGGGGCATGCCGATGGATCCGGATATCCAGCCAATTGGGGCGACAATCTGAGATGATTGTGCAGGTGCTCCTTTGCCGCTCTCGCCGCTTCCATGGCGCCCCTGGCCCCTCGCCGTCCCCCGCTTCCCTGTCTTGCCGCCCCCCGCATTCCATCGCCCGTCCTAGGAAGCCGGCTCGGCATGCGCTGGGGCGTTCGCTGCTTGCCCGAGGCCGCCGGCCCCTTCCCGTTCTGGCCCTGCGACAGAGCAAAGAATTTGTTTGTTCAGGGGCGGGGCATCCAGGTGGGCCGCGTCGGCCGCTCCGCCCCGCTTTCCGCTTGAAGAGGGGGCAGTGGCTGGGGGGGCATGGGATTTGACCGCGACTGACGTCGCTTGCTCGCGCTTTGCCCCTCCAGTGGCCGCAGACGCGCAAGTAGACCGAGACCGAGATGTATGTGTATATGTATGTATGTACGTGTGTGTTCGTGTTTGTGTGTCGGTCGGTTTGCCCGTCAGTCAGTCAGTCTTTCTGCCCCTGATGTGGGCGTGTACGCATTTAATGTTGCATGCATGTACGTATGCATTGTAATGCCATGTGGGGTTATGCTATGCATTGAAATTCGACGTATTGTAATGTAATGTATATGTAATGTATAGTTGCAGGTGTTTATGTATATGTGTATGCGGGGGTGCAATCTGCACCCACGCTCACATATGTATATTTGCGTGTATATAAAACTATATACAGACATGCATACATGTCTGCACCTAGCAGGTATGTTCGTGTCCGTATATATGCATGTATGCCCTTACGTATGAGTGTATGTATGTTTGTGTGTATGTATGTATGTATACATGCACGACCATACATATGGATGCATCCGGGTATGTACGTTTGTACGCATGCAGTCACGCATGTATTTGTATACGCATATATACATGCATACAAACATGTGTATTTGTATTTGTGGTTACGTGAGTATGGACGCATGTGTGTAGGTATGCATGTATGCATGTACGATAGTATGCATGCACGAAAGACTTTTTTACAGTAATGGAATGCATGTGTGTGTAGTTGTGTATGTGTGTCTGTCTGCCTGCCTGCCTGTTCGTGTATGTATGTATGTAAGTGTGCTTGTATGCACTGTTTTGTTGTGTAAAGCACGGTATTGAGTTCAGGTGCTGTATTGCACTGTAATGCGATGTAATGTAATTCGATGTTTTGTGTGTACATTCGTGTGTGCATGCAGGCATGTCTGTATGTATGTATGTGTATATGTATGTGTGAATGTACTTGTGTATGTATGAATGCCTGTGTGCATGTCGGTCGGCCTGCCTGCCTGTCTGTTTGCCTGCCCGTTTGCGGGTATATACTTATGTAATGTTGTATGTATGTGTGTATGCAAGTGTAATGTGATGTGATGGATTGTATATATGTATGTATGTGTATGTGTGCATGCACGCATGCATCCACGTATGTATGTATGCATGGATGCATATATGATTACATGTTGTACGTCTGTGTGTATGTATGTAGTTGCTTGTGTTTATTTGCATGCATGGCTGTTTGTATGTATGCACGCGCGTATATGCGCATGCATGTTTGTAAGTATGTATATATGCACGCATGCATGCAGAGGAATATGTCTATAACATTACTTTTATGTATATAATGATGTCTGTGTGCAGGTATGTAGGTGTGCACGTATGTATGTACGCCGGCACGCATGCACGCCTCGCAATACAATGCAATGTAATATAATGTAATGGTTTGTAAAATATTAGAATGGAATGCGATGTAATGTATGTATGTATGTAAGTCTGTATGTATGTACGTATGAATGCATACATACATACATATATATATATATATATATATATGCATACACCTGCGCATACAATCATGTGTGTACTCGTGTGGTTTGCATCGGACCCCTTTTGCCAGCACCGGACCCCTTTTGCCATGGGGACATTTTCTCGCAGTGGACCAACATTTGATTGCCCCCAGGCCCGATAACAGCCCCCCCGTGCCGAACAACGCCCCGGCTGAATACATGAGTCATCGAACATTTGGGCTCGCCGCTCGTCGGTCGCCGCTTCTCGAGGATCCAGCGTCGCGAAAAACTGCGCCATCGTGAGCACTCAAGACTGGAGCCCCATACCAACTTTGCGTTGCATTTCTCGGGCCACATCAGTCCGTAAGGGCCCCAGTGCCCGAAACATGCCATCATCGTCCGTTGCGAAACGAATCCCGACGCCAGAATCTCAGGGCAAACCGTTTGCGCCGCCCGAGGGCTCGTCGCTCGTCGTGGCCCGTTGGGACCTCCTGGGTCCTGCCGCGCGCCGTCGTCGTCGTCGTCGTCGCCGCCGCCACCGCCAACGCCAACGTCGCCGCCGCCGTTGCCGTCGTCACCGTCGTCGCCGTCGTCGTCGTCGTCGTCGTCGTCGTCCAGGGCACCCCGCGCCCTGGGCCGCGCCGGCCTCCGGCGGGGCGCCGCCCGCCGCCGGGGCCTGGCGGCCCGGGCGCGTGACGCGGCGCGCGCGTGTCGATGGACCGCGGCTCCGCCCGCCGAAGGGTCGCCCGCCCTCCGTGCGGGCCGGACGGAAGGGGGGGAGATAGGGAAGGGGGGGGGTTACGAAATCTGCTGCATGCAGCTGGTTTCGGCCTCACCGAGGGGCCCATTCCTCGACACGCTGCCGCATCCGGCGCCAGGAGGCGCCGGGGAAATCAGCTACGTGAGCTGATTCTCAACCCCCCCCTTTGCTATCCCCCCTTTCGCCCAGCCCGATCCCTCCCTGGCCCTCGGCTCCCTCCCTCCTGCTCTTCTCAGGCACGTGCGGTTCGAAGCACATCCGTGGCGTTCGGCTCTGCGAGTTGGCCCCAGGTCGCGTCCGGTGCCTTCGCGTGGCGGTTGGGGGGCTCCGGCTCTGGCCGCGGCCCTGTCGTGGCAGCAGCTGCTGGATGTCGAGTTTGAACGAATTCGACGTGCATGGTTTTAATGTGCTGGGTTTGGGATGGAGTTGTTTTCTACTGCGCTCGAGGGATGCCCATAGGGTCTGAAGTGCTTAGCTTAAAGGGGCCGGGCAGTGCAAAGCGCCCCGGGCGGTTCCCCCAGTCCCCGCCCCGCGGTTCCCCCAGTCCCCTGGGAGCTTTAGCTTTAGCTTTAGTTTTAGCTTTAGCTTAGCTTTAGCTTAGCATTAGCATAGCTTTAACTTAGCTTCAGCTTAGCTTTATCTTAGCTTTATCTTAGCTTCGCCTTAGCTTTAGCTTAGCTTTAGCTAAGCTTTAGCTTAGTTTTTGTTTAGCTTTAGCTTAGCTTTAGCTTAGCTTTACCTTAGTTTTACATTAGCGTTACCTTAGCTTTACCTTAGCTTTACCTTAGCGTTAGCTTCGCTTTAGCTAAGCTTTAGCTTAGCGTTAGTTTAGCTGTAGCTTAGCTTTAGCTTAGCTTTACTGTTACTACTAATGCTGCTTTCCTAGGGGCTCCAACTCCTAGGTAGGGTCGCACTGGGATGATTTTCTACTGCGCTCGAGGGATGCCCATAAGGTCTGAAGTGCATTCCTGCCGTTCAGGCCTCACGGAGCAAAATCTCAAGTTTACCAGGTCCGTCCACGTGGTGGTACTCGTGCTTCGGGTCGGCGCCACCTGTGGTCAGTGGTTTTCCTCGCCTTCATTCTGCTGTTCGAGGTAGCTGGTTTTCGTTCATGTTTTACCTCGTTGCTCACGGGCGCAGGTATACATATTTTGGTTGCCGCCGGAGACTTATCCCACGCGCGGGAAAATGCTGAGGAGTTCTAGGTACGTCCAATATGGTGAAGGGCTGTTTCCGAAGTTTTCTGTTAATGTTGTTTCCAAGTGGTGGGCCGTGAGGTTTTACGGAGTCTGTTGTTGGTTGTGATTTCCAGGTGTACGTTGCGCTGCTTACAGAGTTTCCTGGTTGGGCCGCGGTCTTTCACACGCGCTTTTTCTGCGAGGTTAAGTTTGGCGGCCGTTTTCGTGGAGTTCGTCGTCTTCCAGTGCGTGCGCGCACTCATTCGCGTCGTCTTCGTTGCTCTGGAGACTTATCCCACGCGTGGAAAAGTGCCGAAGGACATGAGGTACTCGAATAAGGTGAAATTGCTTTCCCCAAGTCTGACTTCGATGCTGTTTTCCCTACCTAGGCTCTGCCTAGAAGGGTTCTTACTGTCTTGGCTTAAAGGGGCCGGGCAGTGCAACCCGCCCCGGGCGGTTCCCCCAGTCCCCTGGGAGCGGTTCCCCCAGGCCCCTGGGAGCTTTAGCTTTAGCTTTAGCTAAGGCTTAGCTTTAATTTAGCTTTAGCTTAACTTTAGCTTAGATTTAGCTTAGCTTTAGCTTAGTTTTAGCTTAGCTTTAGCTTAGCTGTAGCTTAGTTGTAGCTTAGATTTAGCTTAGATGTAGCTTAGCTGTTGCTTAGCTTTAGCTTAGCGTCAGCTTAGGTTTAGCTTAGCTTTAGTTTAGCTTTAGCTTAGCCTTAGCTTAGCGTTAGCTTAGATATAGCGTAGCTTAGCTTTAGCTTAGCTTCAGCTTAGCTTTAGCTTAGCTTTAGCTTAGTTTTAGCTTAGCTTTAGCTTAGCTTTAGCTTAGCTTTAGCTTAGCTTTACTGTTACTACTATTGCTGCTTTCCTAGGGGCTCCAACTCCTAGGTAGGATCGCACTGGGATAATCCAAGTTGTGGGCCGTGGCTTTTCACAATGTCTGCTGCTTGGTGGTGGCTTCCCGGTGTGCGTTGTACTGGTTCAATGGGTGCGCCGTGATATGTCATATTCGTTCAGTTCTTGAAGGTTGTTTTGCCAACCATGGTATTTCATGGAATTCGTCTTCCGTTGCGTGCGCGCGCTCATCCATGTCGTCTCGCTGCTCCGCGGGCTCAGGGCACATGCGGTGTAGTAATATGACATCGTCATCGATCCCAGTCCCAGTTTCTCCTCCTGGTTCTTATCCTCCTCCTCTTCCTCTTCCTTCTCCTCTTCCCTCTGGAGGGGGGTAGGAGCAGTGCCGTGGAGCACCCCAGGCGGCACACCCCGCTTGTGGGGCGGCTCTTGGCTTGTGCGCATCCCGCCAACAGGGCGACTTGACCGACAGCACGCCTTTGAAGGTCACCCATATCCTGTTTTTGAGTGTCTCGATGCCCGGCGCGGGTCTGCGTTCGCAGAGGGCTTCTGATTACAGTGGACGCAGGGGCCCAGGGTTTCGCTCGCTCGCTCTCCTCCTCTTCCTCTTCTCTTCTTTCCTCCTTTTTCTTCTTCCCTCGTTCCCCCCCTCCCCCCTCGTTCCCTCCGTCCCTCCTCGCCTGCTGGGCTGCAGGAGGGTCGATCTCAATGTCAGTGCCAGTGCCAGGGGTGCCCAATGCCAGGGTGCGAGCTAAACAATGTGCTGGCAATTTCGTGGGCAGCTTTCAGGAAAACGGAAAGCACTGTCTAGCTCGCGCCCTTCCCGATGCAGTCGCACAGGGTCGTCTGAGGATTTTCCCTCCTCCTCCTCCCTCCTTCCTCCTTCTCTCGGGGAAACGTAGGACTCGAGTAAGCCGGGAGTCGGGTTTGCCGACGATTTTTAACGAGCGCGTCTTGGATGTTGACAGTCCAGTTTTCGTGGGATGTTTGCAGCGGAAGCTCGCGTCAAATTTCAGATTTGGGTCTCGTCATTTTCGTTGATGGCCCCGTCAGGCCAACCCGAGTCCCCCGCACCCGAGCCTTGCGTCTTCCCGATTCTCCCCCCGCTGGGCTGGAGAAGGGCCGGCTCCAAACACAAGTGTTAGCCAGCGTGGGCCCCAAACAGTGCGTTTCTAGCGCAATCGACGCTGTGCGGCCTGGTCGCATCTTGGAGCCCTCTGGGGAGCCCTGGGGGCCATCTTCTTGGAGATCGATCAAACAGGGGGGGGGGGGGGCTTAATTGGCCCCCCCAGGAGGCCAACATTGGCCCGACACTGGAGTAAAATCAAGGCTGTCCGCCTTCTCGCCGAGGCCTTCATGGCGTTCCAATCGGTAAACATCCCTTCCAGGTCCCGGGGAGTGGGGAGGGGGAGGGTTAAACCCCTTCCCGAAGGGGAAAAAGGGGGCTTGGAAGAGGAAGCGCTCTGAGCCACATACGCCCGAAAGTGCGGGTGTGATTAGACCTGGGCATCCTTGCCGGGCTGTGAATTGCGAATTAGACGGCACTTCGAGGGCGGTGGATGGGGGCCAGCGGATGGCGTTTTACCACAGGTTTCGATTAGACCTCGCCATCCTTGTGGGGCTGCGAACTCCTAAACTGACGCCAGTTTCGAGGTGGGCCCCTGCTGTAAGACGCTCGCCGAGCTCGATGACCACATCGACCGACGGCTTCGTTGTCATCGAGCCACATACCTCGATACCGCTCGACTTGCGCAGACATCAGGTCGCCCGTTCATCTCCCAAGCCGAGGTCCTGACGTCCACGGCCTGCCAGGGCCAGACGACGCACCACGGAAACATTGTCGACGCCGGACGCAAGGACGCGGAGGACTTGCGCAGGCTTTGGCTACATCCGTACGCGATTTTCTCCTAGGCCGCGAAGGTCGAGAACCTTTCGATGCTCCGGGACCCTGGGCTCGAGTTCCCTTTCCGCGGGCGGCCCGCAGACCTGGCGGCGCGCCCGCGGGCGCTTGGCTTCCGCACTGACAGTTGCAGGCAAGTAGAAATCCACGAAGATGGTGGGCGAACTAATTAGCAGGGCGCCAGGCATATGTTGTCCTCTTCCCCCATCCTCCGTTATCTCGCTGCTGCCGGGTTTTTGTTTGTCTTCGAACCCACTTTTGCATTTTTCGGGGCTCCCGTTCCCGTCCCCTTCCTCTTCGGGCCTCAGGCTTCACCCCGCGTTCTTCCATATGCGAGTCGCGCAACGCGCGCGCAACCCATGCAGCTTGCGCAACAAAGCACGGTTCCTGCGTTGTCGCTATTTTTATCAAGCTGGACTAGCCTTTCCAAACGTTCGATGCAGATGGGCCCGGTACGTCGCAGTGCAATTTCAAACCCGGCGTTTCTCTTTGCGTTTTGCCCCCAGTGGCCGCTTTTTGGTCCCGAGGACATCCAAACATGGATCCGGGACGGAAAGCTACTCCCGGCGAGGCGGTCGGGAGTTCCCCCCCAAAAAAGAAAACGCGTCGTCAGATAGTCGGGGATTGCTCTACAATTCCTCTTCTCCCCCCTTTCCCTCTTCTCGATTGGCTGGTGGTGTGGCGTCGGCGTGCACCGCAGGTGTGGCCCCTGAGAGCGTCATTCGTGGCGGGCCTGCCGGCATCCCCCACGTTGGAGGGCAAATCGGGGCAACGACAGGCCTTTTTGTTGCTGGTGGTGCCCCCCACCCTTTCGTCGCCACGGCTGGGTCCGCACAGGATTGGATTTGGGATTGGTCCAGGGATCATCTCCGGTGCCGGGCCAAGCGGGAACGCCGCCGTTGGGTCGAGGGGTTGAGGTTTGCGTCCGACGAGTGCGATGCGATGGCCCGGTCCGGTACACTCAGAGGGTGAGGTCCGGATAAGGATCGGGGGAGCGTAAGACCCGGGTTTGCCAGGACTCGGGTTCGCCATCGTTTTTTGACGACCGCGCCTCGGATTTTGACGAGGAGGAGTTTCGTGGGATGTCTGCAGCGGGAGGCCTCGTCAAAATGCAGGCTCGGCCTCGTCATTTTTTTGACGACCTCGTCGGGCCAACCCGAGTCCCCCGTACCCGGGTCTTACGTCTCCCCGAAAGGAGGGGGAGGATGGTCGGAGCCAGGGTTGGACCGATTGACGATGGCGATTCGCATTTGCACCGACTTGCGCAGTCCGTGCCCATCACGACTCCGATGGGCCATCTGTTCATGGTTGTTTGTGCGTGGTGTGGCGCGTTTCCCCGCGCGCCTCTTGAACATGTAGCCGTTGCCAGATGGTTGCCCAGTGGGCAGTTGCAGTGACATCTGACGTATATCGCATTGGCGTACCTTGCGCACTTGTAACGTCGGACATTGAACAAAAAGGCGAGCGGAGTGAGGGGGTAGCCGTACCGCCTACGATTTAGCCTTGTTCGGCTTGGTTCGGCGGGCCACGTCTCCAGGTTTGCCGCTCCGACACGGCAAGCTTCTATCACCCATCGTGCGATGTTGTGCCCGAGCCTTGGTCGTATTGTGACGGCGGCGGCGGCGACGAGACGGTGGCGACGACGACGACACAGACGAAAACGACGACGAACACGACGACGAGGACGACGACGACGATACAGACGACGACAACACAGACGACGAAGACGACGACGACGACGACGACGACGACGACGACGACGACGACGACGACGACGACGACGACGACGACGGCGGCTTCCAGAGCACGACGATGTGGCGAATGGGGAGGGGGTGGGCGCCAGCGGCGGGTGCAGGTACGGCGTCCTGGAGGAGTCGCCCTCCCCGGTCGTGAGAAGCGAGAGGCCGGACAAACTGTTCGACCAGCACCCCCGCCCGAGCCCCCCTTTCTTCAGAGGAAGGCGAAGGCTTAGCCGGACTGGGATCGGGATAGATAGTTCCTAAGCGTCCTGGGGTGTTCTCAGAGCGTTCCGGACGGTTTGCCATGCCCGATGCATCAACTAGAACCGCCAGATATCAGAGACCCCCGATGTTCAAGAGTATAAAAAACGCTCCTACCCTGGTTTACGAGGCGCTGTGCGCTGAAACTCCTGTGGGCTGACAGGGTAAACCCTGCGTGATGTGCCGCGTCCTGGCAGCTCGAGGTTTTGGGGGTTCCCAGGAGGTTTACAGACCACGCATTTGTAACCCAGGGTAGGGTCGTTTTTTATGCCCTCAAGATGTGTTGTGGTCCGATTGTGTCCTCGCCCTGGTTCCGTCCTAGAGGAGGGGACGGGTACGGATGCCACTGCTCGTGCCTCGTCGCCGCCCGCGCGGCCGCTCTGCTGCAGCAGCTAACTCCAGTGGTTTCCCCACCGCCTGGCATCGCTCGGACGTGTGCATTTTTCCTTCGGCGACGACCATCGAAGAGCGTCCTTGATCATTTGGCGAAAAAGCCACGCACGAAACCGAAAAAAAACACAGGGAATGGACGTCCGAGCGATGGCCAGACCGTGGCCGAGCCTTCGGAGCAGCCCGGGGAGCGCTTTCTGAGGAGGGCGACGTCGATCTGACCAGGGAAAGCACTAGCGGCATTCGGCGACGAGTGAGAAGGAGGGCGAGCCACAGGACGAGGAGGCAGGGGCAGAAAGTGGAGAAGAAGCAGACGAGTGGGTGGTGGCGTAGTACTGCGGAGGAGGAGGAGGACGAGGAGAGAAGTACAGGGTGGAGGATGAGGCGGCAGGAGCCAGGCCTCCCAAAGGGGGCTCGAGTGGGTACGAAGCATCGGATGATAGCGCCGCGTCGCCGATGCACCGGCGATACGGTGACCCCATGCAATCTGGCTCCACTTGGAATGCTTCCTTGTGGGGGGAAGGAGAGGTATACGAGGGCCGTGGGGTGGAGTGAAGTGGGGGAGGAAGAGCGGTGAGGGGCAATGCTGGGAGGAGGGCGAGGTGAAGGGGAGGGGACGGATGGGGAGGAGGACGTAAGGAGGACCCGGAGAGGGAGAGTGAGCGTGGGGGAAAAGCTGGAGGAGGGGGAGGGGAAGGCGGAGGACTTCAAAAAAAAAAGGAGGAAGGGGCGGAGATTGAGATATTTCGAGGTGCTGCGCGCGCCCCCCCGGTGCGGCCTCGCTCCTCCGTGTCCACCGCGCCGCTCGTCTCCGTGGCCATCTGCTGTCGTGCGTGTGCGCCCTCCTCACCACCCACCGAACCACCCCAACCCAACCCGAAGGCTCAGATTTACCCTCGATTTCTAGTTGGGGGGGGCCCGGGAACATCGAAAAAACACATATGGAGCCCATACCCCCCCCAACCCGAAATTCGGGTCTTCGGGTTGGGTTGGGGTGGTCTGGTAGGTAGTCACCTCCTGGAGGAAGCGGAGGGGGACGGCGAGAGCCAGGAGAGCGACGCGGAGGGTGAGAACCACGAGAGGAGGGGGGGAGTCGGAGAAGGAAATGGTGCCCATACCTCCACCCGTCCCTCGTTTCCCCCCGTCGGGGCCTCTTGGGAGGTCCTCGTCGCCACCGCTGGATTCGCCTGGCAATCCTAGTCAGAACGCACCCCAGGACAGGTCCGAGGAGCAGCGGTATGGGTACCTTTTCGGTCTCCCCAAGAACGACGGAAAGGAGAAGGTTGGAGCAGAACGGGGAGCACGGCGACGGAGGGGAGGAGCCGGATGCGACGAGGCCTTCGCTGCGGAAGTTGTTGGGCATCGCGTAAGTGAAATGCCCCACAATTTGGTGCGCAGACAGCCGCAAGTTTGTTTTGCGGACCGCGTGTATGAAAATATCGAGTGGCCTTCGGCCCATCCTGCCACCGTGCTTGGGTTGTGGGTATGAAGCCTATTGGATATTCGTTGGGATCTCGTGGGCGGTCTCTCGTGGGCCTCTTGGAGGCAGTTTGGACGCCTCATATGGGGCCGTTTGGGGCCTCTTTTTAGGCCTTTTGGGGGCCTCTTGGGGCCTCCTGGGGCCTCCTGGGGCCTCCTGTCTTGGGGCGGAAGGCTCGCGTTGTCGGTTCGTGTTCCCTCTCTTGCGCCCCTTTTGGGGCCGCTTTGGGGCCCGCTTTGGACCGCTTGAGGCGCCTCTCGGCTCGTCTTGGGGCCCTCTCGGACCGTTTTGGGGCCCTCTTGGAGGCCGTCTTGGGGCCGTTTTGGGGCGGTCTTGGGGGCCTCCTCTGGCCGTCTGGGAGCGTCGGGAAGGCGACGAGGCGAGAGCGCATACATCCTTCAAACATCTAAGGCGCATCAATGATTTTCTGGAGGGAAAAACACAGACACAATTAATCGTCGATTCCCCAGAAAATATAGGAAAGTATGGGAAGTGGGGAGGAAGACGGAAAACCCCAAAATATTGCAAATTATGGGGACTATGCTTATTTGTGTGTGTATTTATTTGTGTGTCCCAGGGCCCCTTCAGAGTTTGCCGTCGTGGGGCCCTCTTGGCCCCACGAGGCCGAAGTTCTGCCAGACGGGCCTCCCGCGCCGCATGTCGCAACCATTCGAACGCCGCTGCGCGCGTGCTGGGTTGTGGGGGCGCGATCCGCGTCAAATAACGCCATGCGAGCCGCTGTCGCGCGTCGTCCGCGCGCGCATGTCGAACTCTTTGTCGATATTCATCACCGACGCGAGGGCGCCGTCATCGTCGTCGGCGTGATCAGCTTCGTCGCCGTCGCTGGCCGTACCGTCGTTTTTGTCATCATCGCCACCAGCATCGCTACGATCATCGCGTCTACCTTTGTCGACGTTGCCATGTTACCGCGCCTGCCCAAGTCGCCGACCCGCACGGGAGTGCACGTTGAGAAGTACCCAGCGGTCAGCGCTAATTATCGCTGCCGCGCCAGTCACGCCAGACTAGCTGGCAGCTGCGCGCTCGAGCATGAGCGCTTGCGCGGCCTCGGCGATGCGATGGTCAGCGCCGAGCAGTCATCGCAATCGCCGCTGCATGGGTTTAGCAAGTCGCGGATGGGTTGGTGGGATGATTGCGCCAGCAATGGAGTTGGCAACTTCAAGCTAGGCAGGGATAGTTCTCCTTTCTAAGACAGTAGTAACATCTACCCTCATACCCTCCCACCTCCCCGGACGTGAGGGACACCCTTTTCGCATTGCAATTTGCACACGGTTTTGTCCCATTGTCCATCCTGAACATGACTTCGTATCACCCCAGCTAAACCGGCACCCCCCTTCACATTCTCTGGCCAACTATACTATGCGCGCGCACTCGTGCAACACATGGGACGAACATCGCACGGTCGCGTCGTCGCGGGCGCATGCTGAGTTTGTGGGGAAACGCACGGTTTCGCAAGGATGTCAGAATCGAGTGCCCCGAACACCTGCACATATATACACAGAAGATCTGTTTTTGCCCTTGTATAACAAGAGGAACAGGCATCGCCCTGAGAGCACAACCCTGCGCGAATGCTTGCGTAACGCCGCGTAAGAATCGCGTAAGGTCAGGCCACACGGCCGTTCCTGAGGAGTCGTAGCCCTACCACTAACCACGGGCACAGTCGTCCTGAGAACAGTGCCCTGCGTAAATGCCCGCGTAGTGCCGCGTAAAAATCGCGTAAGGTCAAGCCACGCGGCCCCTCTCCGCAAGATTCACACATATTCGTATACATACATACACTTGCGCTCGGGCTCTTGCAGCCATGTGTGCTTCCACGTGGTCATAAATTGCTAACGAGCGGGCCTCTCGCGTGCGCATGTCAAAGTAGCGCGAACTTGCGCGCGTGGTGTCGCAAGAACCCTTGCAACAGATGGGACGAAGTCCGCGCGCGCATGGTCGTATTGAAGTCGTTCAACAGGCTTAGGTGTCTTAAAAATTCGAAATCGAATGCTCCGAAACATATAAAACACATATGGCTCTGCAGCGCTAGTTTTCAAAGATGACTGCGCCCGCACTCCTGCGAATCGTGAAGAAAACCATAGGTGTTTCAACATGTTCATGGAATTCTGCCAAACGGGCCCCTTTCGCCGCACGTCGCGTGGTGGCGGGCACGATCCGTTTCGCATCATACCACGCGGGCCACTCTTGCGCGTCGGTCGCGCGCGCATGCCGAACTCCCTCCGAAACTTACACCACCGACGCGAGAGCGCCGTCACCGTCGGCGTTATCAGCATCGGCGCCGTCTTTGGCCTTGCCGCCGTCGTTTTCACCATCGTCACCATGTTCGCTATTATCATGCTCGTTTCTACCGTTGTCGACGTCGCCATGATACCGCGCCCGCCCACGTCGTCGAGTCGCACTGCAGTGCCCGCTGGGAAGTGCCCAGCGGTCAGCGCCACCGCGGCCGCGTCGGCCGCGCCAAACTATATGGCCGCCGCGCGCGCGAGCATGCGCGGGCCAGCGCGGCCGCAGAGATGCACCAACCAATTCCAAACTCTCATCGCAGTCACCGCCGCATGGGTTCTGCAAGCGGGATGATTGCGCGAGCAGTGGACTGGGCAATTTATTGCGAACGGAAATTAATTCTCCTGTCTAAAAGACTAATAGATTCTACCCCCCCCCGGACTTATCGGTTACCCCGCGCGTGCGGTAAAATACATATGATTCTGACCACATGTCCATCCTAAATACGATTTCGTACCATCCCAGCCAGGCCGGGTTCCCCCCCCCTGCGGTTCCCTTGTAAGAAACACTATGCGGTGACATTTTTTGTTCCAACATAACACTTTGTCACGAATCCCTTGCAACAAATGGGACAAAGTGCGCACGCGCGCGTCGTGGCGCGCGCATGCCGAAATCCTTGAAAAACTCTCGGTTCCGGAGAGATTTCAAAATTGAAATTCCAAAAAACATACAAAAATACATGGTTTCGCAACACTGATTCAAAGAGAAACTTACGCGCGGGCTCTTGCGAAATCTTAAGAAAACCATAGGTTTTCCAAGATTTTCACGAAATGCTACCAAACGGGCTTCGCGCGCGCATGTCGAAATCTGTCGAACGCTCTTGCGCGTGTGCCGGCGCGAGAATCCTCTGCAAAAAATGGGACGAAGTGCAGACGCGCGCGTCGTCGCGGGCGTATGCCGAAATCTTTCGGAAACCTTCGGTTTCGGAAGAATTTTTAAATCGTGCGTCCAAAAAACATACAAAACACAAGGTTTCGCAACATGGGTTTCAACAAAATTGTGCGCGCGCTTTCTTGCGTCGTCGTCGTCGTCGTCCTTCCTCCTCCCTCGTCGTCGTTGTCGCCGTCGCCGTCGCCGTCGTCGTCTTCTGTCTTTCCTCGTCGTCTTTGGTGGCGTCGTCGTTTCCGTCGTCGTTGTCGCCGTGGTCGTCCTTCCTCCCTCGTTGTCTTCGTCGGCGTCTCGTCGTTGTCCCTCTTATTTCGTCGCCGTCGTCGTCGTCGTCGTCGTCGTCGTCGTCGTGGTCTTCTCTCCTCCCTCGTCGTTATCCTCCTCCCTCGTCGGCGTCGTCCGTCGTCGGCGTCTCGTCGTCGTCCCTCCTATTTCGTCGCCGTCGTCGTCGTCTTCGTCGTCGTTGTCATCGTCGTCGTCTTCCCTCCTCCCTCGTCGTTGTCGTCGTCGGCGTCGCCGTCCTTCCTCCTTCTTCGTCGTTGGCGTCGTCGCCGTCTTCCCTCCTCCATCGTCGTTGTCGTCGTTGTCGCCGTCGTCGTTTTTCCTCCTCCCTCGTCGTCGTCTCCGTTGGCGACGTCGTCGTCGTCTTCGTCGTCGTCGTCGGCGTCGTTGTCGTCGTCGTCGGTGTCGTCGTCGTCGTTGTCGTCGTCGAAAACATTGGAGACGTCGTCGGTGTCGTCGCAGTCGCTGTCGGCGGCGCCGTCGTCGTCGATGTCGCTGTCGTCGTCGGCATCGGTGTCGTGGCCAAGTGCCACGCAGTACCTACCGTGACGGTCTTGTCTGAAGATGTCTTGCGACCAAGTTGCGGGTGGGAGGGTGGGATGTTTGCACGAGCAGCGGAGAGGACAGCTTCAAGACAGTCGAAGTGGATTCTCCTTTCTAAAAGACTAATAGATTCTACCCCCCCCCTGGACTTATCGGTTACCCCGCGCGTGCTGTAAATCATATATGATTCTGACCACATGTCCATTCTAAATACGAATTTCGTACCATCCCAGCCAGGCCGGGTTCTCCCCCCTGCGGTTCCTTGTCAAATAACACTATGCGGGGACATTTTTCTTTCTAACATAACACTTTTTCACGAATCCCTTGCAAAAAATGTGACGAAGTGCACACGCGCGCGTCGTCGCGCGCGCATGCCGAAATCCTTCAAAAACCTTCGGTGCCGGAAGGATGTCGCAATCGAGTTTCCGAAAAACCTACAAAAACACATGGTTTCGCAACATTGGTTTGCTAAAAAAACTTTCGCGCGAGCTCTTGCAAAATCTTAAGAAAACCATAGGTTTTTTTTTTCAAGATTTTCACAAAATGCTACCAAACGGGCTTCGCGCGCGCGCATGTCGAAATCTGTCGAACGCCCTTGTGAGTGTGCCGTCGCGAGAATCCTCTGCAAAAAATGAGACGAAGTGCAGACGCGCGCGTCGTCGCGGACGTATGCCGAAAACTTTCGAAACCCATCGATTTCGGAAGGATTTCAAAATCGTGCGTCCAAAAAACCTACAAGAGCCCAAGGCTTCGCAACACGGATTTTCAACAAATGCGTGCGCGCGCGCTCTTGCGTCGTCGTCGTCGTCGTCGTCGCCGTCCTCCCTCCTCCCGCGTCGTCGTCGTCGTCGCCTACGTCGTCCTCTGTCTTTTCTCCTGTTTGTCGTCGTCGTCCTCTTTGGCGTCGTGGTCGTTTCCATCGTCGTTGTCGCCGTGGTCGTCCTTCCTCCTCCCACGTCGTCGTCGTCGTCCGTCGTCGGCGTCTCATCGTCGTCCCTCCTATGTCGTCGCCGTCGTCGTCGTCGTTGTCGTCGTCGTCTTCCCTCCTCCCTCGTCGTTGTCGTCGTCGGCGTCGCCGTCCTTCCTCCTTCGTCGTCGTTCGCGTCGTCACCGTCCTCCCTCCTCCTTCGTCGTTGTCGTCGCTGTCGCCGTCGTCGTCCTTCCTCCTTCCTCGTCGTCGCCTTCGTTGGCGTCGTCGTCGTCGTCTTCGTCGTCGTCGGCGTCGGCGTCGTTGTCGTCGTCGAAGTCGTCGGAGACGTCGTCGGTGTCGTCCTAGTCGTTGTCGTCGGTGTCGTCCTAGTCGGTCTTAACAGGTTTTGCAAACCAAGTTGCGGGTGGGTGGGTGGGATGTTTGCGCGAGCAGTGGAGAAGACAATTTCAAGTTCAGCAAATTATTTGCGCCACGTAGATTGCACCAGGTAGACTCGACCACGTATTTGACACCGCAGACAGTGCACCACGCACATTGCACCGCATATAACGCACCACATAGATTTCATCGCGTATATGTCCCCATCAGCGCTTGCACTGAAGGGGTCCCAACGGAGATTGAATGATTTGACGAAAGTGCGGGGCCGATCTCGGTGGACGGCTGGGTTCCCAGGTTCCCGCGTCAAGGTTCCCGTGTTTCCGGTAATTGGTTCCGGGCTGATTTCAGTGGGCGGCGGAGTTCCCGGGTTTTCGGATTCCCGGGTTTTTGGTCGATCCTTTTGTCGATCAATCTCACCATCGATCTTTGTATCCACGTTTCCATTGATCCCACCATCGATCCCATTATAGGTCTTGCGAGCAATCTCACGATCGATCTCATTGAATCGACTTCATGATTGGTCTCACGATCTTACTATCGTCTTTACGATCGATCCCACAATCGGTCTCACTATCGACTGTGATCACAGTCGATCCCAATATCCGTATCACGAATTTTCAAGCCATCCACTGATTGTGGTTCTTTGGTGTAGTTACAGTTCGCAGCACGCCAGAATGCACTGCTTGGGCCCACGCTGGCTAACATAGTTCTGGTATTTGGGGTTGAGGTTATTGGATGCTTTTGGAGGCGTTTGTTGACATTCGAGGTGCCTTAGTGGCCTCGATTGGTAACACTTCGGACAATTGCTTTGGGTGGGGTCCGGATAGCGGACAGGGACCGTTGAGGGGGCGCGTTTGTTGGTGAACTGTGGAGTTAATTTTCGGGCCCCGTTCCGATCGAGACGGCCCACGACAGAATATAGTTTCCAGGGGTGGTGCCGAGAGCTTCAGAGCTCCACATCGTGAAACATCACGACGTCGGAAGTCTGGGATTCTGTCCACCTCCTGACGTTACATCCCTCCTCTTCCTCATCCTCCTCGTCCTCCTCGACCACCCCCCCGCGAGCCGTCGCCCATCCACATCCTTCTGCGCCTCTTCCTCTTCCTCTTCCTTCGTTTTTCCCTTCCACCAGAGCGGCGGAAATGCGCGGTCGGTCTTGTGATTGTGTGGGCAGTCGCGCGCCATTTTCCCGCGTAAGGCCGCACGTGAGCGCCCCTGCCGGCATGTGGTTGCTATGCCATCTCCGTGCGACCCATCACTTTGCGTCGCTTACTTGCCCTTCCGTTGCCTCCTCCTCCCCCTCCTCTTCTTGGACCTTCCCCTCTTCCTCCTCCTCCTCCTCCTCCTTTCCCTCCTCCGTCTCCTTCTCTCCTCGTTCCTCTATGCCTCTTCCGCCTTCCCCCCTTCCCCCCCCTGGTGCGCCCGCTGACGCTTGGATGCCAGCGCGGGCGCAGGCTAGTCGCGGTGGTCCAGGCAGCGGACCAGAAAAGAGGTGTCGACATCTCGGCCTTCTGGGTAAACCAAGGCCCACAGGAGCAGGAGCATGAGCAGGAGCAGGAGCAGGAGGGCGACATCGGTACCGAACTTCACGCCAACAGCTCACAGCTCACACAGGAGGAGGAGGAGGAGGAGGAGGAGGAGGAGGAGGAGGAGGAGGAGGAGGAGGAGGAGGAGGAGGAGGAGGAGGAGGAGGAGGAGGAGGAGGAGGAGGAGCGAGGAGGAGCGAGGAGGAGCGAGGAGGAGCGAGGAGGAGGAGGAGGAGGAGGAGGAGGAGCGAGGAGGAGGAAGGAGGAAGCACAGCGGAGAAGCGAGCAGGACGCGACTGGGGAAGCAAGGGGAAGCAGGGAGCGACTGGGGCCGCTCCCCTCCCTGGCCCTCCCCGTCCTCGCCCCGCTGCTCCTCGTCGCCTCGTCGCCGACCCGCTCCTCCTCGCCCTTCTCCTCGGTCTCCCGCTCCCGCCTCTCTCGTCGACGCACTGCTCCTCCGCTCCCCCAATACGTATCCCCACTCCCGCCTCCCATTCCCATCCTCTTTGTCCTCCTCTTCCTCGGCTCTCTTCCCTATGCCCCTCGGGGCCGCCTCGCTCCCTTCGCACAGCCCTCGCTCTCTCCCGCACTCTCCGCCCTCCTCCCGCCTTGGGAGAAGCGCGCGAGAGGAGGTGCGCAGAGAGGGCGTGGCGCTTGGCAGGCTGGGACGTCGTCGTGATCATCACCGCCCTCTCTCGGCCGCAGCTGGCGTCCATCGCCGAGGCGATCCACCTGAAAACGAAGAAGGACACCCTGCGCCTGCGGCGCTTGCTGGTGCAGAGGAGGAAAGTGGAGAGGTGCTTTCCTGGAGGCGGGGGAGGAGGAGGAAGGACGAGCACGATGATGTTGTGTGTTTCTCCACGCTGCTATCACAAAAAAGCGGCCGCAACTGCCGTTAACTAGGCCTCCGACAGAAACGCAATCGGGGGCCGAGGCCGCGCCCATGTCCTGCGGGTTGCGCAGGGGGGCCCTGGGAGCGCAGACAGCGAGGACGCTGCAGCAAGGAGCAGCTCAGCGGGTTCGAAGGGGGCTCGCCGCAGACGTGCGGAAGGTCGCGGCCCCAGGCCCTGCCGGCGCATCGGGCGCCGCGGGCGGCTCGGGAGGTTTGCGGCCCGCCGTCGGGCGACAAGACGCGGCGCCGCGCGGTCGGAGGGCTCGCGATTCCGCCCGCAGGGCGAAAGTGCCGCGCGGCGCCGGCGCCGCCGCCCGCCGCGCGGCGCACCTGGCGCGGCTGGGCACGGGCGCGGGGGAGCAGCGGGAATGCGCAAGAAGGCGCGCGCTCTGCCCGGCTCTTTGGCCCAGGCAATGCCGGGCCCAATCGGGCATCGGGCCGCCAGCTCTGCGCGACCGGACTTGCAGGCAAAAGGAGCACGATCCATCATTGCTAGTTTCGTCGCCGCCACTGGCGCTTGCCCTCCGCGGTGGCCCAGCGACGCTTGCGGCGGCAAGCAGAACGTAGCGGCGTCATGACAAAATAGATCAAATCATAACATCACATAGCATATCAGAGCAGAGCATCATATAACATAAGGACAGGACACGACATACCACAACATAGCCGATCATAACACGGCACACTTTGGCAGGGAAGATCATATCATGACATCGCATGTCAGAGCATATCATAATACTAGAGCAGAGCAGAGCGACGACGAGCATGGCAGAACGCAACATGACACAACATGACATGACACCACAGAGCACGAGTATGACAGAACATGACATACCATACCATAGCAATGTCGCGGCAAACATAACAGAGTATCACATAACATGCCCGAACATAACATGACACAACACAAGACGACAGAACACGACATAACCGAACGCAGCCCATCATAACATAACACACATGTGCAGACCATAGTATTAATGGCACGACATTACAAACCATATCATGACACGACAGCTGATCGTAGCGACACTTACTAGCATATCATGCCATCATGTATTATACAGAGCCGATGCGTCAACCAACATAGCACCACAGGACATACCATAACAGAACATGACAGGGCATTCTACATAACACATAACACAACTGAGCACAACATGGCACACCTTGACACATCATACCATATTATGATAACGTCAGCTAACATATCATGCCACGACAACATAGCTTAGCGACCCATACTAGCGGAGCAACTCATGACACATTTGCAGAACCGAGCCGTCAGCAAACAAAACATCACATAACATGCCAGAGCAAAGCACGACAAATCATATGGCGACACATCGCAGCACAACACATCACAACCGATCATCGCAAAGCACACCATGACATAGCATTTCAGAACATAGCATGACGGCACTACATCATTTTTCATACCACGACAGCAAAACATAGCGATACATAATGGCGCCATAACAACTAATGTGTTTTATTGGGCCGAACCTTCAACTGCACCGCGGAGCAGAGCATGCCATGACACAGCCTGGTATACCATATCATGTTATAACATAGCAGAGCGCCACATTTCAGATCACACCACAGCATCTCAAATCGTACGGTGACAGAAGTGATCAGACCATAACGTAATCTAGCAGAAACATACAAGTGCGGAGGAACATCATAACAGACGGCGCACTTAACGTCACAGGCGTCACGACGTCACGCCGGCCCGCCGAGAACACAAAAGGACATAATAGAGCACAACATGGAAGAATGTGACTGCATGGAAGACGGTTGAACAGTTTTTGAATTCAGGGACGGCAGTTGTCGACCAATTATGCGACCGCGCGCCGTCGGGAACAAACGCCTGAGGTTTTGGTGGGGATCGTTTTAAGCAGAAATTCATTTGGATCGCTGGGCCTCCTTCCCCAGCGCGCGGAGCGCACCAGAGGCGGAGCCGCAGGCGTCGCCAGGGGACCCCACCGCCGATCCGAAAAATCCGCGCGGACCTCCGAAAGTTTATGCTTACGTTTTTATTATGATAAAGGACTCGCGGCTGGCGCCACCGACCCTAAAGGGAGGACTCTCGCTGGGGCCCCCGATGGCGCTACCCTTCGGGACCCGCCGGGAATCCCGCGGGGCGGCCGCAGGCAGGGCCTCCCTGGGACCCCCGCTGGGGACACCCCGGAAGGAGTGGCTCCCTCGCCTCCCTGCCCACAGCCCCCCCCCCCCGGGGGCCCGCCAGGTCCTCGGGGAGGGGGGCAGTATGATCCGTGACCCCCCCTTTCCCCCTCTTTTATCATTGCTCCCTATCAGTACACACCCCCTCCCCCAGGCGACCTGCAGCCAACCTCAACCAACGAGGACCCTCTCCCCATCCCTATCGAAAAACAATGTGCAGTCCACTTTGGGGAAACATCTTGGGTCATGATCGGGGGGGGGCGCGAGCATTTTGTATTGTTCCAAACCCTCCGTCGTTGGGTTCGTTCGACAAGGGTGTTTGGGACCGACGCGTTTTCCGATGTGTATTGCCACGTGCGCGGGCACACCTGGCGCACTTTTGCGCGTACCCCGAACGTGGCGCACCTGACGCGGGTGGAGCGTGCGGCACACATGGCGTACGTGGATCACATGGCGTATCTGGCACACCAGGCGTGCCTGGCACGTTTGGGCCACAGGGGGGGTACCTGGGCGCGCGTGGCGCGCCCGGCGCGTGGCGCGCCTGGCACGCGTGGCGCACCTCGCCCCAGGGTTGCGCGCATGGGGCTTGTTTTTGTTGCACTCATTGTCAATCGAACAACGACCACTGAACATGCTGCGGCTCGGGTGCGATTTCTCTGTTGGGAGGGCGGGTGGGAGTGAACGAGACGGCTTGCGGGCGGGGAGAGTGTCTTGACCCCCCCCCTACCCCCCCCTCGCCCACGCCCCCACGGCCCTCCCCCCCGTCAGGGAGGCCCGCCACTCGTCCGCGCAGGCGCCTCGGGCCCCTGGGTGCGCGGACGCCCCTCGGCCCAGCTCCCCTCTGTGGCGCGCCTGGAGCTTGCGCACCCGCCGTCGGGCCTCTTCCGGAGCCGCGTGCCCACGTGAGCGACGCGAGGAACACAGCTTGTGGTCCAGGCGTCAACGCGCTCTGAACAATCTGATGGGCCTGTCTTCCACCACCACCATCATAAGTTAGAGGGGGAGGAAGGTTGGGAGCCCCCAGACCCCGAGCATGTTCTTCGGGCGGAGGACAAAGGGTGAAATCTGAAATGACGTTTCGATGGACGTTCGAGGCTTGAAGCTGCAAGAGGTGAATCACGAGACGGATTGGTTTTCGAGGTGCGCAAGCCCAGATGGATTTCACCTTGAGCCCTCCACCCTAGGAAAATTCTCAGCAAACCCTGTGGTGCGAGATCCAGGTGGTGACCTGGAATCCCCAAAGAGTCACCGCCGGATTTTGGAGCACGGGGCTACCGCCGGGATTTGTGACTCCTGGGCCCACCAGCGTTCGGGACATTTCCGAGAAAAGCTTCACCGGTCCCCAAACCCGGTGGCGACACCGAATCTCCCGAGTCTCACCGCGGGATGTTGTCACCACTACGTTTGTCAGGAGAGAAACAAAAACACACAGACACAATTAATCGTCGATTCCCCGGAAAATATGGGAAAATATGGGCAGCGGGGGGGAAGACAGAAACCCAGAAAATATGGGAAAATATGTGGAATGCTTTTATTTGCGTGCATTTATTGCGTGTCCTGGGGCCCCTTCAGTTTGGGGACCTTCAAGAAAGTGGGCTCGTGTTCGCCGACGTTGGTGCGCAAGCTGCCCGCGCAAGGATGTTGCGCGTGAGCGCCCTCGCTTCCAATGCAGCGTGCTGCGCCGGCGGCCCGCGCAAGCCACCGCGTGAGGAGGCCATGCCATCTTTCTCGGCCTCCTAGATGGGGTCGGAGTAGATTCAGGAGGGGAAAATACACACAGACACAATTAATCGTTCACTCCCAGGAAAATATAGGAACATATGGGAAGATATCGGAAAATATGGGGGACATTTTTAGTTGTGTGTATTTATTTGTGTGTCCTGGGGCCGCTTTATAGATGGGGCGGGAGGATCACGCCGCATCGCCGATGCTTCGCCGATGCGGCCCGACGTGCAGCCCGATGTGCTGCACGTCGATGTCACCGATGCATCGCCGACGTCGACGATGCATCGCCAGTGCTTCATCGATGCATCGCCGAGGCATCGGCAATGTGTCGCGATCCTCCGACCCCATCTGCCCCGACCCTATCTAGTAGGCCTCTTACCTAGCGTAAGCCGACCCCATCCACTCCGACCCCATCTGGGAGGCCTCCTACCTGGCGTAAGGCCCGCTTCTTCTCGCCGCTCGCGTGGCTTCGGCCGTGCAGGCCCCTCCGCGCGCCAGGCCCCGCGAGCGCGGGCGGGCCCGGCCCGTGGAGGACGGGCAAACTTCGACGAAGCATCGCGGGTGCACGGCCGATGCATCGCCAGTGCACCGGCGGTGCAGCGCGATCCTCTGACCGCAGCTGCTCCTCCGACCCCGTCGAGGTGGCCTCTAGGAAAAAGGGGTGCCGAATCTGCTGCGTGCCGCGGCTGATGCGCCACTCTGCACCCCCCCTCTCTCGCCCCCCCCTTGCTGTCCCCCCCGCCCCTCGTCCGCTCCGGCAGATGCAGTGGGCTCCCTGAAAAGCTCCACACAAGGCGGGGCTGATGGAGAGCACCCGCTGGCTCTGCTTTCAGCACCGCCTTCTCAAAGCAGGAACGGGGTTCCCGCTTGACACGTCCTGAAAGCGACGACGCCCCAAAGTACGGGAGGCTTCTGCGGCCGAATAAATCATCAAATCGACACCGAATGTGGAATCACTTCCGATGGGCTTTTCGACGTTCCATTTTCTAGATTTTGGAGCCTATTTGGAAGGAAGGCCAGCGCTACAGCGGAATCACCATGTTTAAAAACCCAAGGGAAAACCCGTGTCCCGGGAATCTAGTGCGTAAAAAACAATACGCGGAGAGGGGGCCCGATATTTTCTGGATGTCGTCAGGTGAGAGAGGAGAGTCGCATTCGTATTGTGACATTGTGGAGGGAGGGAGGGAGGGGAGGGGAGGGGAGGGAGAGGAGGAGGAGCAGGAGCAGGAGGTGGAGGCGGCGGCGGCGGCGGCGTCGTCGCACTCGCAGCCCGGCCGCCGCCGTCGTCGGGGACGGGGGGCGGGCCCCGCCCGCAGCGGCGGCGGCCCGCGCGGCGCTGGCGCCAGGACCTCCGCCTGAAGAGGCCGCCGCGCGCCCCGCCGCGCAGGGCGCCGCCCGGAGCGCGCGGGGCGGCCTCGCCCGCCCCGCCAGAGGCTGGCGCGGCCAGCCCTCCCCGGCTCGGCCTCGCCGCCCGCCTTCCTCCCTGCCCCGCCCTCCACAATTACTCAATATGAATACTATTCTCCCTCTTCCCCTGATGACGGTTTGAAAGTGCTCGACCCCCCCTCCGCGTATTGTTTTTTACACAGGTTTCCCCGGAGTAGGGTTTTCGCTTGCATTTTTTTCAAAATGCTGCTCTCGCTGAGGCGCCGGCCTCATTTTCGGGCCCCGCTCGTTCCGAATCGTGCTCCCGCTGCAGCGTTGGCCTCATTTCCGTACTTCCGCTCGTTCCGAATCGTGTTCCCGTTGCAGCGCTGGCCTCATTTCCGCGCTTCCGCTCGTTTCGACTCGTGCTCCCGCTGCAGCGTTGGCGTCATTTCCCGTGCCATGCCACGGCATGCAATGCAATGCCAGGTTGATACTACGCTTTGCGGTGCTCCCCTACGCCATGCCACGCCGTGCTCTACAATGCATCGCGTACCCTTTCGGGATAATTGCCCTGTCGACATCCGACTGTGCCAGTAGAGAGGAGATCTACGCCATGGTAAGGGATGGGAGGGAGGGGTAGGATGTCAGATATGACGCGAGCGCACTAGCTTGCCCCCCCCCCCCCCCCTCCCCTCCCCCCCTCCCCTTCCCCTCGCCTCTTCCCCCTCGCATCGCCCCCCTCCCCCAGGCCATGCGAAGAATGGGGCCGAAGCGTCCGCGCGCATGTGGCTAAATGTGGACATCGCGCTTTCGCGCAAGGCATTCAGTGCCACTGCAACCTCAATGGCGACGCCTCGAATAACGTGGCCCCCAGGCGAGCGCGAAATCCATTTCCAAGCATTTACGCTCGGACTGTAGTATGGCTGCCGATGTAGTGTCCTCCCTCCTTATTCGTCGGCCCACCCATCGATGATTTCGCTTCCTCTTCGTGCTGATGCTGGTGATGCTGTCGCGGCTGCTGCTGTTGTTGTTGCTACTCATCGTCGCGTCCTTCTCCTCAGGGAGCCACCGGCCCACGCGCAGCGCCGCAGCGCCCCTCTTGCTCCCCACCACCCGTCGGTGTGCCAGGCTCGAGCAGCCGAACGGGCCTGCACCTGTGCCGCCGCGCCCGCGTCGGCCCCGCTTCCACGCGGAGGCCCCCGGCGGCTGTGCCAGCGTGGGACAAGCCATGGGAGAGGGGCTCTGCCGGCAGCCGCGATGTCGAGGATCGGCGCTCTGCTCAGGCTCGGGGGAGCGTAAGACCCGGGTTTGCCGGGGCTCGGGTTCGCCATCGTTTTTTGACGACCGCGACTCGGATTTTGACGAGGAGGAGTTTCGTGGGATGTCTGCAGCGGGAGGCCTCGTCAAAATGCAGGCTCGGCCTCGTCATTTTTTGGACGACCTCGTCGGGGATTTTCGAGTCCCCCGTGCCCGGGTCTTACGTCTCCCCGACAGGCGCTTCCAGCTGCCACCCCGGGCGACCAGGGCCGACCTGAGGGCCGCGTACCTGCAGCAGGCGAAGCAGCTGCACCCGGACGTCGCGGGGAAGTCCAGCGAGCAGTCGTTCCGGGAGCTCAAGGATTTTTGGGCGCCCGAAATCAAGGGCTCCCTCGAGGGCGCGAGGTTATTCGCGCTTCGCGCTTCGCGGTCCTCGTTCCTTCTCCTCCTCCTCCTCGTCCTCCTCTTCTCCCTTTGGGAGGGCGGCGCGAGAGCGCGAAGTTATTCGCGCTTCGCGCAGCGCGAAGCGCGAAGTTGGGAGCCCTAGGAAATCGGCACGGACATCAATATTCAGTACAGTACCCAGTAACAAATGTTGTCCAAAACCGACAGCGGCCACTGTTGGGCAGGCGGTTTGTTGTCTTCAAAGAACAGCGTCCGCGGCGGCGCGGACAGCGAGTCCTGTTCAAAAGCAACAGGAATTGCTTTTGGGCATCGTACCCATTCTTTCCGTACCTGGGCATCGTACCCATTCTTTCCGTACCTATACTTCGGAGGCGGGAATTTATACATGACCACCGCTTGGAGGCTCAATTTTCGGGGACCTCGCAGGCGGTGGATATGGATATATTCGAGCCACCAGGGGCCAACATATATACATATCCGTCGCCAGCTGGGGCACCAGGGCGTCAGTTCTCAGGCGGTGGATATGGGTATATCTCCGCCTCGCAATTTCGACCGTCCCGAAAGGAGGAGTACGAGGAGGCCATGGAGCTCTTGCGGAAGGGCCCGGAGGCCGCCAAAACCTTCGAGCGGAAGTACCCCGCCGAGGCGCGGGCGCCGCCGAGGCGGCCGGTGGCATGGAACGTTGCTTGGGGAGGAGGAGGGGGAGGAGGAGGGGGGGGAAAAGGAGGAGGGGGAGGGGGAGGAAAAGGAGGATGAAAAGGAGGAGGAGGAGGAGGATCAGGAGGGGGAAGAGGAGGAGGAGGAGGAGGACGAGGAGGAGGACGAGGAGGTAGACAAACTGCCTCTTGGGGCCCTCGTGGGAGGCTCTTGTTGTGCTGTTGGGCGCTCTTGGGCCGTCTCGGGGCTTTTTGGGGACCCTCTTGGGGCCTCAAAGGCGCATCGGAAGCGAAACGGCGAGAAGGCACACATCATTAATTTTCCTTCGGTCTTTGATATATGTTTGCCCTCTGGCGGGGCTTGAGGGGGGTCACATCACTTGGTACCATCTTGTGACCCTTTTGGAGCATCGGAGGCCCTCTTGGTATCATCTTGCAGCATCGGCGAAAAAAGGACCGTCTGACACCTCGCGGCCCCCGAAAACAAAAACCTCAGGGAGGGGCAGGGGAGGGTACCCCTCCCCGAAGGGAAGAGGGATCTTGGACGAGAATCTTATATATATATATATATATATATATATATATATATATATATACACATGTCTATATATATATGTATAGCTAGACCACCGTAGCCCAGGCATGCCATCGCGTGCCCCATGAGGATTTGTGATCCCCCGCTGGGGCCTGGGCACCCCTGTGGCACCTTACGGCGCTCACGTGGTCGACGAAAGGTGCGCCCTTCGATTTCTCATATTAGAATCCCTTACCGTGCGTGTCTGCTGCGAACATAGCCTTTGGGAGGTCCACGCGGACTTTCTCAGATCTGCCCTGGACACCCCCATGGTGGCGCGCGCCCCCGGCGCCGCCGCTGGAGCGCTCCGCGCGCCAGGGAGCGGTGCCGGCGCCGATGCCAAGAGACTTGCGCGGATCCTCGACAGGTTATGCTCATGCAGCCGTCCTGACGCCGACGCCGACGGCTCCGACTCAGAAGCCTGGCGAAGGCTGGCAAACCCGTGGCTGCTAAAACGGAGTTCCGGGAAATGGTTATTTTGCGCCGATCTTTATTCCGGGAATTTGTTTTTGCCTTCCGGGGTGACCGTTTTGACAGCCACGGGTTTGCCAGCCCTCGCCCAGCTTCCGACCGACGCCGACGCCGACGACGACGACGACGACGACGACGGCGGGAGGAGATGGGTTCAGGGGAGGATGCCTCGACCCCCCATCGCCCCGATGGCCCGCCCCGCCCAGGATCGTGTGGTTTCGCTGCCAGGGGGCCCACTGCAGATCGGTCGGCGGGCCTGGGGCTCCTCAAGATACGACTTCCCGAAAAAAGACGAACCAACAACACACACCCATACCCATAGGGGGGTCGGAGAGGGCTATGGGTGCGTGTTGTCGGATGGGGGTCCCCGCTCGAACGGGAGCGTTCCCCAGGGTCCGACAACCCGCACCCATACCCATAGCCAGTCCTCCTCACAACGACCCCCTATGGGTATGGGTGCGTGTTGTTGGTTCGTCAGAAAAACGACTGCAGCATCGCGAAGAATCACGGCGGGAGCCCCAGACCCCATTTTCCTGTTGAGTTCTTTCGAGTGGGCGCGCCCTGCGATGGCCCCGTGGCCCGAGGCCGGGCGAAGGCACGCGCGGTGCGAAGAGATTGCTTGCAGCGCCCAGACCACAGGGGCTGTCTCTCCCCCTCCTCCTCCGTCCTCCTCCTCCTCCTCCTCCGCCTCCGCCTCCTGCTCCTCCTCCTCCTCCTCATCCTTCTCCTTCTCCTCCTCCTCCTCCCCCGTTGCGAAATAAATGATGTCACTGCTGATCTGTAAGCACGTATGTTAATGTGCTGACCTTTGCCGTGCTCATGTGGGCTTAATCCTGTTCAGGGCTCTTGAGTTTGGGCGTATCGGGGGGTACCCTTGCAGGTTCCGCTAAGTAGATATGTTTCTCATCCATTGCGGATAATGGTGATATCAGTGCTGTATCACTGTTGACACAACCTCGCGGTTATCATTGCACTACGACCCCGCTTCGCAGTATTGGGTCGACATTGATAACGGAACTCACTCGATCACGGCAGCGTGCGTGATTTCATAGGGCCCATCGTAACCATCACAAAAGTTCGCGAACCTCTTTACGCTTGTCGCCACCAGCATGGCGACTACTGGAAGAGCTGCTGCAGCCAGCGGTGAGGACAATATCGCTGGGGGCAAGATCCCAGCTCCCGTCTTCGACAGCACGAGCAAGACAATGAAAAAACTTCCGCCAGGAGGTCGCCATTTGGCAAATTGGCACCGAGGTCAGGCCCACCAAGCACGGAACGACGCTCTTGGCGAGCCTAAAGGGCAAGGCCGAGGAGGCGCGCGAGGAACTCGACTTGGAGACCATCACGGGCGACGACTTGGGGAGCATTTTCCCGAGATCGAAGTGCTGGAGTGCTGGAGACCCCAGCGCTATCTGTGACTCTCGTGAAGCTTACTTGTGTCTGGCACAACTTCGAAGTGGCCCGCGGCTTCAACAATCGGTTCGATGGTGTCGCCATGAAGCTGAAGGCCAAGGGCATCCAGGTCCCCGATGAAGTCTTGGCCGACCTCTACATCAAAGGGGCCGGCTACCACCTGAGCGCGCAGCCAGTGTGCCCAATGCGGTCGGGAGCAAGTTTAATTCTTCGAGGATCCAGGAGCAGCTCATAATCAACCTGCCCCAGGTTCGGTCGTGGACGGCAACGGGGACCACCGCGACAAAGGACGCTACGGAGGTAGCAAGAAGGACCACAAGCAGGTGTACGCCACGGAGGCCTCCGACGACGAGCGTGGGGCCGAGGTCAGATACGACGGCGCCTCGTCAGACATGTCTGACAAATTCGACGACGACTTGCCAGACGAGCTGCAGGGCGCGATCGATGACGCGAAGGAGTGCGCGCCAAGGACAAGCTCAAAGAGGCAAAGCACGGGCGCGGCCACTTCGCCGAGCGAGACGGCGGGCCTCCGCAGAAGAAGGGCGACGCCAGGATCGCGAAGATGAAGGCAAGGACGCACTGCGGAGCTTACGGCCGGAAAGGCCACAGGCTCGGTGACTCGCAGTGCCTGAAGAAGCATGGTCCCAACGCGAGGGCCGACGTCCCTCGCAAGGGAAGCCGCGATGCGAACCTCGCCACGCACGACGGGGTCGGCGACCCGCAGGAGCCCCACGTGGCAGGGATGACAGTCGCGGCGGTCTACCAGCAGGAACAGGGGGCGCGGCGAGAGCCAGCAAACAGAACAGATGCTGCGCCAGGCCTCAAAGGTTCCCGAGGAGGTGGCTGCCGCCCACTTCTATTGTAACGAGGGCGCGCAGTGCCTCATGGCAGCGACGGGCTCGGCGCCCGTCTACGTCAGCGTCGAAGAGCTACTTGAGGAATCAGGAGGCACGCTGGCTTTCGACACCGCCCATCCGCGGCGCGTCGGGGGCTCGGATTGGCACAGTCTGGCGCAGCGACATCAAGAGGGAGCTGGCGGTCTTCAACATCGGCCCCGTCAAGTACCCGAAGAAGGAGCCGTTCCGTTTTGCAGCGTCAAAGGTCGCGCGCAGCCTCGCGGCGGCGCTGGTCTTTTGCTCGGCGAACGGCAAGGCGTTCGCCGTCGCGGTTCACCGCCCGCATCAGTGCAGCGCCGCGCCTGGACTGTTGAGCCGCCAGGCCCAGAGCGAGCTGGGCATCGTCTACCACGCCAGGGTCGACAAGCTGGACATCAAGTCGATCAACGAGCGCGACGTCCAGATGGGCCTGCGTCGCGCTGGGCATCCGACGCTGGAAGTTACAGACTTCACCCCAAGCAATAAGCACTTTCAGGACGTCTCGGATACCGAGACCGAGGTCCGCCTGCACCCCTTTGCGACCTACTGCGCTGAGACAGCAGCGGCCCGCCCCGCGCAGCTGGTGGCGCTCGAGTGCTGCGACCAAGGTTTCGACGCCGCGGAGGCCGGCGAGTCTCCGTCGGAGACTGACTGCAGCGAGCTCGACGTCGCTGAACTGTTCGAGCAGCAGGTGCGCTAGGCCATGTGCGCGCACAAGCTATCGCGACAAGTGTCGTCGGGGTCAGATGAAGCATGGGGAGTCATTCCAACGTTATCCAACGTAGCAAAGCTCACACAAACAGATCATAGGCTACATGGAGCTTTACTAGATAGTGAGCCTCAGCCAGGACGCGTTCGATTTCAGCAGTCAGCAAGCGGTAGCGAGCAACGAGAGCAGCCATCAGCGCGCAGTCATCGATTGGCATCTCCACCGCAGCCGTCCGGCTCGAGATCAACTTTGGCTCCACCAGCGAGCGCGACGCGTGCCGTGGCAGATCCAGCCACCGCAGCTTTTCGCGATCCAGCAGCCGGTGCACATGCCCCCACCGCGCCAGCGATACACGACATCTCCCTGGGCGACGAGCCGGGAGACCAGCCATTCGAGCGCGCCGACGCCGAGTACTTTCCGGCCGCCAGGGATTGCCGGCATGAGGATGCCAGAGCTGCAGGCAGAAGTGGAAGGCGACGAGTTGGACGTGCGCGGCGCCACGCGCGATCAACTTCGAGCGGTCCTGCGCGCGCTGAGGGCCGAGGGGCGCGACGACGAGGCGCAGGACTACATCCCGGGTTTGGACAAGATGTGCAGGGAAGAGCTCCAGCAGTTATGCAGGGAAAAGAACATCGAGTTCGACCCGAGGACGACGGTGCCGGAGCTGCGGCAGCGCCTGAAGTGCTGGCGGGTCGAGGATGCCGCCAGCAGCGCCTCGAGCTTGGCGGCTCAGCCGAGCTCGCAGATCAGGGGGTGCGACCAGATGCGCCTCGGCAAGTACCCGACTGCCGACTACCCCTGGGCGATCAAGAACGACATGGGGTACGTTCAGTGGGCGGTCCTGGAGCTGGACATGGGGCGAGCAAACCCGATCTGCACGCTTCGCCAGGTGGGCGAAGGCTCGCGGAGTCAAGCCGCTCCCGCGGGAGAAGGCCAAGGCCGCCGTCGAGGCAGGGATGGCCGAGGTCGAGCCTCCTCCTCCCCCCCGTCCTTCCCCCCCTCCTCCTTTTCCTTCTCCTCCTCCACCCCTTCTCCTTGTATATAAGTCGTTCCTGTCGCGCCCCGAGGCCAGTGTAGTAGGGCGGGCCGGGCGTTTCGCCTGAGACTTCCTTACCACGTATGACTCTGAAGCTGAGGAAGTGTCAACTGTTTCACAGATGGACGGCGGACCGCTTTCAAACCTTTGCAAGGGCTTCACGGATTGAGGGCGGGTGGTTTTCAACATGTGGTTCTCGCCTTAGTGCCGCGCGCACTCGTTTTACAAATTCGCAAGAGCTTCACGGTTTGAGGGCGGGTCGTTTTCAACGTGTGGTTCTCGTTGTAGCGCCGCGCACATTTAAACCACAATCAATAGTTTCACCGATTGAGGCATTTAGTTTTTCTTTTTTCTTCAAATTGTGGCTCTCGACTTAGCGCCGCGCATAATCGTCATTTGATTCAAAAATGCGAGAGTTCCACGGCTTCCCACGATCAACGAACCAGAATTGGCGTTTTGGAAGGATTCAGGATTATGTGGGCGCAACAGTTAAGTCGATTCGCTCTGTTGACATCGCCCAAATTGCGTTTTGGCACGGTTGTGGACCGTCAAGACGCAGCAGTCAGGTTGATACGTGGCGCTGCATTCCGAGAGCAGGGTTCTGGAACATCTCAAGATCTTCAATCCGTTGTCTTCCAGCGAGGCAGTTCCTTCAATGGAAATGAGCCGTTGTAGGGGCCTACGAAAAGGGAGTTTGGAGGGATGGTTAATTCCAACAGCGCTGATGACTCTTGGGTTTCCGCTGGTCCTCTTCCTCCTCCGCCTCCTCCTCCTCCTCCTCCTCCCCCGTCCTCCTCCTCTTCCTCCTCCTCCTATTCCTCCTCATCCTCCTCCTCCCTCCTCGTCCTCCTCCTCCTTCTCCTCCTCCTCTTCCTCTTGCTTCTCCTCCTCCTCCTACTCCTCCTTTTCCTCCTCCCCCATCCTCCTCATCCTCCTCCTTTTCCTCCTCCTCGTCCTCCTCCCTTCCTCTTCCTCCTCATCCTCATCCTTTTTTTTTCTCCTCCTCCTCCTCCACCGTTCCTCTCCTCCTCGTCCTCCTCCTCCTCCTCCCCCCTTGTCCTCCTCCTCCTCCTTCCCCTCTTCCTTCTCCTCCTCCTCCTCCTCCTCCTCCTCCTCCTCCCCATCCTCCTCCTCCTCCTCCTCCTCCTCCTCCTCCTCCTCCACCGTCCTCCTCCTCGTCCTCCTCCTCCTCCTCATCCTCATCCCTCGTATTTCTCCTCCTCCTCCACCCACCTCCTCCTCCTTCCTCATCCTCCTCCTCCTCCTCCTCCCTCCTTCGTCCTTCTCATCTCTCCTCGTCCTCCTTCTCCTCCTCCTCCTCCTCCTCCTCTCCTCTCCTCCTCCTCCTCCTCCTCCTCCTCCTCCCTCCTCCTCCTCCTCCTCCTCCTCCTCCTCCTCCTCCTCCTCCCTCCTCCTCCTCCTCCTCCTCCCTCCTCCTCCTTCCTCCTCCTCCTTTTCCTCCTCCTCCTCCTTCTCCTCCTTCTTCTCGTGCTCCTACTTCTCTTCCTCCTCTTCCCCCCTCCCCCCCCTCCTCCTGCTCCCCCCTCTGCTCCTCCTCCTCCTCCTCCTCCTCCTCCTCCTCCTGCTCCACCTCCTCTGCTCCTCTCCTCCTCCTCCTCCTCCTCCTCCTCCTCCTCCTCCTCCTCCTCCTCCTCCTCTCCCCCTTCTCTCCTCCTCCTCCTGCTCCTCCTCCTCCTCCTCCTTCTCCTCCTCCCCCCTCGAGGTGGCAGGACAGCCACTTCCACGCAGGCGCCGGCTGGCGCCAGGCGCAGCGCCAGCCGCCGGGCCAGGCCGCGCCCCCGGAGCCGCAGACGGCCGCGCAGCGCGTCCCTGGGGGGTCCCAAGGTGGCGACGCGGCCCGCCCTTGGCCTTTATGATGTTCCAACATATTTTAGCTCTGATCATCAGAAACAATTTCGAGCACCAAGAACGTGCCGAAGCTTGGGTTGGTTTGCACGTGCCCTGCCCTGGGAGGCGATACTGGTTCGATACTGTTTCGATGTTTTTGCGGGTGTTCGAAATTATTTCTGGGATGTGGTTTTTAAGCACGAGAGGAGCAACATAACCCTGGCCAGCGTGCTCGCGCGGAGGGCGGGTCTCAGATGGTCTCCAGACGTCGCAGGAGAAACCACGCCATAAACATAAACTTTTGGCGCTCCGCGCGGGGTTCTTGGATCCGCGCTGAGGCCCCCCCCCCCCGGCGACGCCTCTGGCGCCGCCCCTGGCGCGCTCCGCGCGCCAAGGAGGGGGGTCCAGCACAGACCCAAGAACTCCCCGCGGAACGCCAAAAGTTTGTGTTTATGATGTTCTTTCTTCTAAAACAGCCCAGGACGCTTCCGAAGCGCCCCAGCCTAGGGCGGGCGGCTCCACGAGCACTTTCGAGATGGCCCCGAGGGGCCAAAAGCAGCGGTGTCCATATGTTTTCTGGACGGTGCTAGTGGTCTCGCTTTTTCGAGCGTCCGACGCTCCAAGACAGCCCAAGAGGCCCCCCAAAGCTTTCCAACTTGTGTCCGAGCAGATCGGGTCGGAGGATCGCGCCGCATCGGCGATGCGGCTCGAGGCGGAGCCCGATTTTCTCCACGCCGACATCGCCGATGCATCGCCTCCGAGCAGCCCGACCCAATCTACTCGGACCCCATGTGGGAGGCCTGTAATGGAGGAGGTCGTCCTGGAGGGACACAACCCCTGAGATCTGGGCGTCGAATTTTTGTTCACAGCGGGCGGTTGTGCCTTGTCTCTGGCCCCAGGACTCTCACGGATCAGTCCAGCTTGAAAAGCGTTCGCGATGTTACAATTCAGTCGGGCCTGTCTTTCTACAGGAGGAATATGCAAACATAATCCAAAAATAGTCAGGGGACCATTCTTTAGTATTTCTGACAATTTTTGAGTTTGTTTGGACTGCTTTTTTATTTTTCGTCCAAAATCCTCCTGTAGGGGGACATGCCCGACCTAATGTTACAATTTTCGTTCTGCAATGTAGGATCTCAGTGGAGAGAGCGCATCGTGGAGCCATCCGTGCCGTGATGGCGGCCTCGCGAATTGGGGGCACATTCGTGTACGTACATGGGACTTCGCTGATATTGTTTAAGCCTTTTTGGTGCCTCGGCGGGCCATGAGACGTCGTACTCTTTTGTCGGGCCGGACGAAAGGGGGGGATAGGGAAGGGGGGAGATACGAAATCTGCTGGTTTCGGCCCCGCCGCCTGGCCCATTCCTGGATACATGGGCGCCTGCCGGCGCCGGGAGGCGCTGGGAAAATGAACTACTTGAGCTGATTCTCTACCCTGCCCTTTGCTATTCCCCCCCTTTCGTTCCCCACGATTTTTCTCACCCCCAACGCGTTTCGAGATTTTGGCATCCCCGGGACCGTCCAAAGATGACAGTGGCGAAGGGCCCAACCATATGCAGGCGTGAGTGCCGCAGTTGTGAGTATCGTCGTCGGTGGAGCTTCTTACGGGGGCCCGAAGCCTGTGAGTGGTGTGCCAAAGTGGGACGGCGGCGGCACGCGGGCGCTGCCACTGGGGCCTTAGGTGGAGTCTCTATGGGGCCACGTAGACGACGTCCAGGCACTTCCAGCGTGCGTGCCGCCAAACGCCATTGTCGTTCCACCACTGCGTGTATGCCGACGGCCAATACTTTGTGAAAATGCGTGTCTCCACGTCATACACCGACGTGAATGACGGCGTGCCCGCATCATCCTGCGTGGCCGCCTTCGGGGCTGGCGCCGGGGGTGCGCTCGCTCCGCCGGCAGCCGACATTGGTGGCGCGGACGCATGCGAACCCTGCCGTTCGGGCCTCGGGTGGAGCTCCCTATGGGGCCACGAAACGTGTGAGCGGCGTGGCGAAATGAGTGGCGCGAACGCGGGCGAACGGTGCCACGGGGGCCTTGGGTGGAGTCTCTATGGGGCCACGAGGCGTGTGAGGGGTGCGCCGAAATGAGTGGCGCGGACATATGCGACCGGTGCCAGTCGGGCCTTGGGTGGAGCTCCCTAAGAGGCCACGAAACGTGCATGGGAAGAGCATGCTACGCATGGCGAATAGCATGCTACGCAAGGCTATGATGCCTGTTTTCATTCTGAGCCGGCTATGATGCCCGCTCGTGCCCACCCCGTCCCGTCTTCACGGACTTCGCATCGCATCCCCCTATGTTGGTGGGATGGGAAGACGGGCCACCACCCTCGGCATTGCACGCACGGTGCCAGGTTCATGGGGATTTGCCACCCGCGGCCCCTATGATAGGAGCTACGGATGGTGTGAGGCCGAAAGGGTTGGCATGGACGCATGTGGACGGTGCCGCTGGGCTCTTGGGTGGAGCTCCACCGAAGTCACGAAATGTGTGAGGGGTGCGCCGGAATTTGCGGCGCGGACGCATATGGGCGGTGCCATTCGGGCCCTGGGTGGACCTCCTTATGGGGCTACGAAGCGAATGAGGGGTGTGCCGAAATCAGTAGCGCGGACGCATGTGGACTGTACCTGTGGGGCATTGGGTGGAGCTCCATGTGGGGCCACGAAGTGTGTGAGTGGTGTGCCGAATAAATTTCGCGGTGGCATGTGGAAGGTGCCACGGGGGCCTTTGGTGGAGCTCCATACAGGGCCACGAAACGTGCGAGGTGTCTTCCGAAGATTGGCGCGGACGCATGTGGACGGTGCCGCTGGTCTGTTGGGCGGAGCTCTCTAAGGGGCCACGAAACGTGTGATGGGTGCGCTGACATGTGTGGCGCGGACGCATGTGGACGGTGCCAATCGGGCCTTGGGTGGAGCCCTCTATGGGGCCATGCAGCTTTCGCGGGGTGTGCCGAAATGGGTGGCGCGGACGCATGTGGGCGGTGCCACTGGCGCTTTGGGTGGAATTCCTTTTGGAGCCACGAAGAGAGTGGGGTGCGCCGAACTGCGTGGCGCGGACGTAGTGGACGGTGCCGCGGGGGCCTTGGGTGGAGCTCCTTGTGGGGCCACGAAACGTACGATCGGTGCGCCGAAATGTGTGGCGCCGGCGCATGTGGACGGTGCCATTCGGGCCGTGGGTGGAATTGCAAATGGGGCCGCTCAACGTGTGAGTGGTCTGTCGAAATGGGTGGCGCGGTGGCATGTGGACGGTGCCGCTGAGGCTTTGGGTGGAGCTCCCACTAGGGCCACGAAGCGTGTGAGGGTTCAGCCGAATAAATTGCGCGGGCGCGTGCGAACGGTGCCATTGATACCCCGGGTGACACCTTTTGGGGCCACGAGGCGTGCAAGTGGTGCGCCGCAAAGCGGGGCGCGGATGCATGTGGACGGTGCCATTCGGGCCTTGGGTTGAGTTTTTTATTGGGGTTGCGAAGCGTGCGAGGGGTGTGCCGACATTGGTGGCGCGGAAGCTTGTGGACGGTGATTGTGGGGATTTGGATGGAGTTTCCGATGGGGCCACGACGCGTGTGAGGGGTGCGCCGAAATGTGTGGCGCGGATGCATGTGGACGGTGCCGCTAGGCCTTTGGGTGGGGCTGCTTCTGGGCCCACGAAGCGTGTTAGGGGTGTGCAGTAATTAGAGGCGATGGGGATGACGACGATGACGACGACGATAATGATGATGATGATGATGATGATGATGATGATGATGATGATGATGATGATGATGATGATGATGTGTTGATGATGATGATGATGATGATGATGATGATGATGATGCTGATGTGTTGATGATGGTGATGATGATGACGATGACGATGACGCTGTTGATTACGATGATGAATGATGATGCTGATGATGATGAAGCTGATGATGATGATGATGCAGATGATGATGATGCTGATGATGCTGCTGATGATGATGATGACGCTGATGTAGATGCTGATGATGGTGACGGTGATGATTATGCTGATGATGAGGATGGTGATGATGGTAATGATGATCGTGATGACGATGCAAATGGGGATGGGGATGATGACGATTATGATGACGATAGCGATGATGATGAGGAGCAGGAGGAGGATGACGATCAGGATGAGGATGAGGATGAGGACGAGGCTGCTGTTGGTGATGGTGATGGTGCTGATTATGATGATGAGGATATGGATGATGATGAGGATGAGGATGATGATGATGATGAGGAGGGTCATGAGAATGATTATGATGGTGTTGACGATGATGATGCTGATAATGATGATTGTGATGATGATGAGGACGATGACGATATTGATGATGATGCTTATTATGATGATGCTGGTGATGCTGATGGTTCTGCTGCTGATGATGATGCTGCTATCGATGATGACGATGGTGATACTGATGCTGTTCATGATGATGATTTCGGTGGTTGTAGTGATGATGGTGATGGTGCTGGTGGTGGTTATGATGATGATGCTGATGCTGATGCTGATGCTGCTGCTGCTGATGATGAGGATAGTGATTACGATGATGATGCTGATGATGAGGATGAGGATGAGGATGAGGATGAGGATGAGGATGGGGATGAGGCTGTCGAGGCTGAGATGCTGATGATGATGGAGTAGGAGGGAGGAGGGGGAGTCGGAGGAGTGAGGGAGACGCTGGGCGCTGTCTCTTCAAAACGAGGACCGGACACCACAGGATGGTTGGGAGCAATTGGGGATGACGAGCCCGTCCCTAGGACGCGGTCGAGAGGTCCATGGGCCGATGATGCGAAATGATGAGGGCCCTGTCTGAGTCCAACCCCCTTCGGGTGCCTCGAGGACCGCAGAAATGGCACGAACGATCATTTTTTGGACGTCTTCGTACTATCTCACCCGCGGCGCCCAAACAGCGGGCATCCCACATATCCGCCTTGAATAGGGCTTGGTCCTTTACCCTCTACAGGAGGAATATTAAAAATAGTCTAAAAGTAGCATGGGAAACATTTTTCTAGATTTTGTTTAACTATTTGGGTGTACTGTTCTGTATTGTTCATTCTTCGTCCAAACTCCGCCTGTAGGGGGACAGACCCGACCTGATCCTCGCCCTATGGGGCATGTGCCCCCGAGCCATGGCCATTGGCTTGCGTCCTCGGGCGTGCGAAGTCCCCGCCGAGCTCGCACAAAGTCACTGCCCAGTGCTTTGGCTGCAGCGAACGCAGCATCATCCCCATCCGAGCCTCCGATGCCCCATCCGAAAGGGGCTGGGGTCGACCTGAGCGGCGTTTTTGTTGCGATTTCCGTGGGCGGTCTTCGCTTCGCGGTTTCGTTTTGCCCCAGAGGTGGATTGAGGACAGATCGGGGAACAACGAGAACGAAACGAAAACGGAAAAAAATGTCTAGGTCGATCCCTGGAAATGGGGTGTGCACCGATGGGCAGACAGAAGCGGCGTTTGGGCGATTTCGTGGGCCGCTTTCGTTTCGCGGTTTCGTTTTGCGGCGAAGGTGGACGGAGGACAGGTCGGGGAACAGCGAGAACGGAACGAGAACGAAGAAGAGTGTCTAGGTCGATGCCTGGAGAGGGGGTGTGCACCAATGGGCAGGCCCGGGGACGCGCGAGCGACGCCCACAAAACCTGCGGAGCGCCCGAGGGGGGAGCGAGAAAGAGCAGTCGGGGCTCGAGAGACGGGGGTCGATGCGAGCGGGGAACAGTCAAGGCGCCGGCTCCTGCAGGATCCTGCAGAGCCGGGGATGCATGAACCCGGCTGTGGGTGCAGGATTCTGTAGGGCAGCTACAAAATCCTGCAAGGCCTGACTGACCCAGGTCTGGATTGACCCAGGTCAGAAGGTCCCCGAAGCAGACCTTCTCGGAAGGCGGCGGGACTTCTCAGAAGACCTCGCGCCTTCTGGGAGGTTTTCGGTGTCTTTGGGGGAGGCTCAGGAAGCTTCTCAGAAGGCCAGGGGACTTCTGAGCATTCTGAGGAGGCCGTTTCCTTCTCACGTCCCCCCCTCGCTCACCGCCGAGACACGTGAGCGACGCCAGAAAACGGGGTCGTCTGCGCCGACATTGGCGCGTGAGCTGCCCGCGTAAGGTTTCGCGTAAGCGCCCTCGTCTCCAATGTGACGTGCCGTGCTGGCGGCCCGCGTAAGCCGCCGCGTAAGATCGCTACATCATCTCGCGTAAGGCCCGTTTTTGATCGTCGCTCACATGTGTGATCCGCGAGGGTCTGACCTCCAAGGTGCCGTTGCGCCAGGGTGGCTGCGGGCTTTCTCGGGGGCACGGGCTGGGAGAGCTTCGGGGCGGGTGCAGCGGTCCAAACCCAGACACGCAGTGTCTTGATTTTTTGGTCCATGCGCGCGCTCACAGGGAGTCCCGTCCTTCTCCCAGGGCGCAGCTTTTTTCATCTGGAGGGCCCCCAGAGGCCGAGCATAGCGACACACCACTCGCCGTGATGGCATTCCCAGGGCCCGGAGAGGGCCCCCCCCCCCGAGGCCGAACGTGGCGAAGCACGGCCCGCCGTGAGCTCTTTGCGGCGCGAGCACGTCTGGGGACAGCCCCACCCCCCGGGGGGGGGCGGGGCGGGCGGGCGGGCCCCGCGCGGACGCCCCGTGCGTCCGGAACATGCTCGTCGTCGCGGGCAGCGTGGTCGGGCTGACCGTCCTCCTGAGCGGCCTCAGCTCGCAGCCGGCCGGGCCGCGGCAGCCCCAGCCTCGGGGGCGCGCCACGGGGGCGCCGGGCGGTGAAGAGTCGCGGGCGGGGCAGCTCTTGGGGCCCGAAGCAGGACCCCTGTAGGGGGCCTCCTCCCTGATAGGGGCCTCCACTCTGGTGAGGCTGGTCCACAGGGGCGGCGGGAGGAGGAACCGCCGGGTCTTTTGTCCCCACATGCTTAGTGGGGTTCCGGTTTTCTTCCCTGCCGCGTCGCACCCGCGTCTCCTCCCCCCCCCCAACACACACATACACACATACACACACATACACACATACACACACACACACACACACTTACACACTTACACACTTACACACTTACACACTTACATACTTACACACTTACACACTTACACACTTACACACTCACACACTTACACACTTACACAGTTACACACTTACACACTTACACACTTACACACTTACACACTTACACACACACTTACACACTTACACACTTACACACTTACACACTTACACACTTACACACTTACACGCTTACACACTTACACACTTAAACAGTTACACACTGACACACTTACACACTTACACACACTTACACACACTTACACACACTTACACACACTTACCCACACTTACACACACTTACACACACTTACACACACTTACACACACTTACACACACTTACACACACTTACACACACTTACACACACTTACACACACTTTACACACACTTACACACACTTACACACACTTACACACACTTACACACACTTACACACACTTACACACACTTACACACACTTACACACACACACACTTACACACACTTACACACACTTTACACACACTTACACACACTTACACACACTTACACACACTTACACACACTTACACACACTTACACACACACACACTTACACACTTACACACACTTACACACACTTACACACACTTACACACACTTACACACACTTACACACACTACACACATACACACACTTACACACACTTACACACACACACACACACACTTACACACACACACTTACACACACTACACACACTTACACACACTTACACACACACACACTTACACACATACACACACTTACACACACACACACACTTACACACACACTTACACACACACACTTACACACACACACACTTACACACACACTTACACACTTACACACTTGCACACTTACACACTTGCACACTTGCACACTTGCACACTTGCACACCTGCACACTTGCACACTTGCACACTTGCACACTTGCACACTTGCACACTTACACACTTACACACTTACACACTTACACACTTACACACTTACACACTTACACACTTACACACTTACACACCTACACACTTGCACACTTGCACACTTACACACTTACACACTTACACGCCTACACACTTACACACTTACACACTTACAAACTTACACACCTACACACTTACACACTAACACACTTACACACTTACACACTTTACACACTTACACACTCACACACTCACGCACTTACGCACTTACACACGTCCACACTTACACACTTACACACTTGCACACTTGCACACTTGCACACTTGCACACGTGCACACTTACACACTTACACACTTACACACTTACACACTTACACACTTACACACTTACACACCTACACACTTACACACTTTCACACTGACACACTTACACACTTACACACTTACACACTTACACACTTACACACTTACACACTTACACACTGACACACTGACACACTGACACACTGACACACTGACACACTTACACACTTACACACTTACACACTTACACACTTACGCACATACACACATACACACATACACACATATTCACATACACCCATACACACACCACACACACATCCCCCCTGCCCCGTCTCCCCTTCCTCTCCTCCTCTTCGTCGCCTCACCCGCGTGCAACACATGCACGGCACATACATGAGACACGCGTTCTACATACAGCTGCACGCATGCACACACGCAAAACACATGCGTGGCAGGGCGTGGCAGGCGTGCCAGGCGCACTGCATCATACACCCAAGACGTATGCGCACGGTCGCCCAGGGCGTGGCAGGCGTGGCACTTTCTCGACGCCACAGGGGGTGCGCTTGGGGGTGGGGGGTGCCATGCGCTGCAGGTTCGCAGGGCGTGACAGGCGTGGCACTTCCTTGACGCTACAGGGGGTGCGCTGGGGGTGGGGGCGTTATGCGCTGCAGGCTCGCAGGGCGTGGCAGGCGTGACATTCCCTCGACGCCACAGGGGGTGCGCTGGGGGTGGGGGTGCATGCGCTGCAGGCTCGCAGGCGTGGCAGGGTGGGCGAGGGGTGGCAGCTATTCCGCAGGCGAGGCATTCCCTCGACGCCACAGGGTGCGCTGGGGGTGGAGACGCCATGCGTTGCAGGCTCGCAGGGCGTGGCATTTCCTCGACGCCACATTGGGGTGCGCTGGTGGTGGGGGCGCTATGCGTCTCAGGCTCGCAGGGCGTGGCAGGCGTGACATTCCCTCGACGCCACAGGGGGTGCGCTGGGAGTGGGGGCGCTATGCGTTGCAGGCTATCAGGGCGTGGCAGGCGTTGCATTCCCTCGACGCCACAGGGGGTGTGCTGGGGGTGGGGGCGCCATGCGTTGCAGGCTCGCAGGGCGCGGCAGGCGTGGCATTTCCTCGACGCCACGGGGAGTGCGCTGGTGGTGGGGGCGCTATGCGTTTCAGGCTCGCATGGCGTTGCAGGCGTGGCATTCCCTCGGCGCTATGGCTTGCAGGCTCGCAGGGCGTGGTAGGCGTGGCATTTCCTCGACGCCACAGGGGGTGCGCTGGGGTGTTGCGCTATGCGCTGCAGGCGGGTGAATCAAGCAAAACACGACGATACGAGGCCTCGATCAGTGTTGACAACCTTTGCTGTTGGGCATCGTGCAGCTTTTCCGATACCCATAACCCAGTGTGGGCGTGTCGAGCCGGGGTTGCGGAATCTGGGGAGGATATCTCAAGCAGTGACGAAGCGTCCTGGCGTGCCCATAGGCTTCCCAAGCAATGTTCTAGGAGCCTTTTATGCTTTCAAGGAAATGTCCTTAGAACCGTGCTGGCTGGGACTGTTTTGGTTTATCACAACGGGTGTATGTTCTAAGGACATGTCTTTGTTCTTAGAACATTTCTGGTTCTAAGAATATTTTGTGGTAGGCCTATAGGAATGCTGGGACGGTCGGTCCCTGCTCGAATATTTTTGGCCGACTCGCTCCGTCCTCGGGGGGGCGGGCCCTCCATGCCAGGCTCGTCGTGGTTCTAGGCCACTCAGTGTCGGATAAGCTAGGGTCGGCGGATCGCGCCGCATCGCCGATGCGGCTCGATGTGGAGCCCGATTGTCTCCGATGTGGCGCGATCCTCCGACCCCATCTACTCGGATCCCACATCCAGCAGGCATCTGTTGGTTTGAGGTTTTCGAGCGTTCTTCGGCGTCTTTCCATTCTCGAGATGCTTTCCTCCAGCGGCTGCGCCTCGCCGAGGGCGTCTCGTCCCGAGGGGCAGCAGTAGGGCTGAACTATGACCCGAACGCCAGGGGGCGCCGAGAAGGAGGGATAGGCTCAGCGGGGGATGCGTAGACCCCCAATCGCCCATCGCCCACTTATCGGCGACAGGGGCCTGGTGGCCCATCGGCCCTGGTTCGTGCAGTTTCGCTATCGGCTTCCCACGGCCGATCTATCGGCGATGTGACGTATCGCCGATTCCATGTCGATGTTTCCCCTCTGAAGCTGGTCCGGCCTGCGCGCTGCCCCCCTCGGGAGTCTGGCCGAAGGGGCGCGCCCACCCCGCCCGCCGATCGAGGCTCTCCAGGGGCGAGGTCCCGTGCCGCGTCCCGTGGCACGTTCCCCGACGCGTTCCCTGGCGCGCCCCCTGACGGGTCGCCTGACACGTTCCCCCGCACGTTCCGTAACGAGTCCCTCTGGCACGCCGCGCGGCGCGTCACGTGGCACGTCCCGTGGCGCGTCTATCGGCACGTTCCGCAGCGCGTCCCCTTGGCACGTCCCGCGGCGCGTCATCATGGCGCATCCCCTGGCAAGTCCGCTGGCGCATCCCTTGGGACGTTCCGCGGCGCGTCCCCCTGGCATGCCCCCCTGGCATCGCCCAATTGCATGTGCAATGGAGGT
>CAUYUJ010010780.1:225126-280126 GCA_963575745.1 Prorocentrum cordatum
GCGCCAAATCCATAGATAGCTAATCCATGTTTGCGCGCCCCCGATACTTGGGCGGGCTGTCTTTGCGCATTCCGAAGCACTACCACTCCTGCAGTTTTGTCCCCATCCCCCTCGCGTGAAAGAAATATGACGACAGGTGTTTCGCTATTTTCGGCCCCCACCGGGCCTGGGGGCCGTCGACGGAGGACCCTGAATGAAACAAAGGTATCGGGGAATGGATCTAGACCTCTGGGGGTCGACGTCATGATAAGATCATCACGTCGGGGGTCTGGGTCTCTAGGCCTCCCAGGTTGGGTTCGAGTAAATGGTGTCGGAGGATGACGCCGCATCGCCGACACATCGGCGGTGCGGGCCGATGCGGAACCAGAATTTCTCCACGCGGACGGCGCCGATGCATCGCCGACGTCGCCAGTGTATCGCAGATGGATCGGCGATGCGGCGTGATCCTCCGACCCCATCTACCCGGATCCCATCTAGGAGCCCCCTCGGGAGAATCTTGTCCTGCAGTCCGTCATGGAGCCGAGCGCCTATCAGCCGAACATTTATGTGACCGAGGTGATCGAAATTGTAGTGTGATCGGAATTGTGAAGGACAGTGACGTAACACTCTGGTGCGTTTGGAACACATGGGCTGCAGTTTCGGTCACACTCGGGCAGATGTTCTGGCACAGGTTGGGACATTACCCCCCCTGATGGAGACGAGGCTACGTGAGGTTTGTCAGGCATCAGGAGTTGCAGCAGGCGCAGCGCCTTCTCGGAAGGGTGCTGCTGCCGTTCGACCAGCTCGACGACGAGGGTGCAGGAAACTGAGTCACGACTCCGAGGAGGGTAGCACAGCTTCGAGCACGCCCTCTGACGGGGAGTGCTGCCGTGGCGGCGCATGAGAGGCGCGGGCGGAGAGTCTAACCTAATCTAGCTTCAGAAGGGTGCTCGAAGCTGGGAGGGCTTTTGAAGAAAAATTGGCAGCCTCGAACTTATCCCTATCCCTAAGATTGACACGCCCAAAGGCGATGACAAGCTTAGGGATGCGCCCTCAAAAATAAGGGAATCCCTAAGATTGGCTTCGTGGTGAGGAGATGCCCAGCATAGGGATAGGGATATGTTCCAGGCTGTGTTTTTTTGTTTTAAACTGTCTTCTTGGAGCACCCCCCGCCTTGTTCAAAGGCACCCTTGGCGCCGCAGCCTTCGCGCGCGCCCGCCCAGCCTCCCTCGACCTCCAGCGCGTGATTGAACGCAAGCAAATGTCGCGTATGGCCAGGACCCCGCGTAAGGGGACCCGGTTAGTGGTAGGGCCCTGGGGCCCCTCAATTGGCCAGAATCACTAAGCCAGGTTTGCCGTAGCTGGTGTTTCTCGGGTGACGGCAGTTCCGGTTAGTGGAAATGGGGCGGGGGGGCGCCCCCGGTACAAATCACTAAACCAGGTTCCACTAAACCCAGTTCTGCCAACGCCCGAAAATGATGTGGTCCTTGTTGGCGGCGGGAGATCGCAGCGATGGCAGGGGCCGAGAGGTTCGAGGATCGAAATTTCATTATTTTCTTCCCCGGAAAGGGCTGGGGCCCAAGGTTCTCTTTTCGTAGGCCTACCCTCGGAATCGACCTGGGCAGGGCCAGCTGCGTTACTTTGCGATAAATAACGCGGTGGGAGTTGTATTCCCTTTTGAAAAAATGCGTTTCGCGAGTGCCCGCTCGAGGATAATCCGCTTTGGCGGAGTTATCGGCGATAATGACGAGGCTCGATTCGTTGAACAATTCGTTTCGCGCGTGCCCGATCGAGGAAAATGTGCCTCAGATGTCGGATCCTTGATAAGTAACGGAGTCCGCATGCGCGCGCTTTCCTTTTGTAAAAGACGAGGTGCCAAGCGTTTTGCGGAGAACCCGCGATACACGCGAGGTTTGGAGGCCCAGAATTTTTTCCTGAGAGTCAGACAACTATGCATTTCGCGAGCCCGCTCGAGGATGGCGCGCCCTGCCCGCCGAACATCTGAGGATGTCGCGAGGGAAACGCTTGCATTGCAGAACTTGAGCGGCCTGGGCGCCCCAGGATGACCACGCGGTGCTGGGGGCGCGGAGGCGACGCAAGTCACTGGGGAACGCGGCCCTGCGAGCGCGGACACTGCGTCATTCACGCGGGAGCGCGGCCCTGGGAGCGCGGACGCAGCGCAGTCTCCACGGGATCGTGGCCTAGGGAGAGCGGGCGCGGCGCCGTTTGTGGGGCATCCGAGGCCCCGGGGGCGCGGACGCAGCGCCACTCGCAGGGGAACGTGGCCCCGGGGGCGCCGACGCAGTGTCGGCCACGGGGGATCGTTGCCCCGGGGGGGGGCGGGCGCAGAGCGAGTTGTCTGGACTCGCTGCCCCCCTGGGAGCGCGGACGCAGCGCCATCTGCCAAGAAACGCGGCCCTGGCGGCGCGGACGCCATGACTTTGCAGAGGCTCGTGGTCTTGAGAGCGCGAACCCCGTGCAATTCAAGAGGGATCGTTGCCCTCGGGGCGCAGACCCAACGGAAGCTTCCAGCTTGAGAGCGCGACGATTGCGTAAATCACGGGGGATCGCGGCCCTGGGAGCGCGGACACCGCGCGATCTGCGCTGGATCGTTTGTCTTCTGGGGGGGAGGGCGATGGGGGGAGGCAGTCCGAGCTTCTTGGAGCAGCACAGAAAAGGGCTTGCCTGGGAGCGCGGAGGCTCCAGGTACTCCGCGGCGCGTCCATCGGCGCCTCCCGCGCCACGTCCCGTGGCACGTTCCCTGGCGTGCTCCCTGGCATGTCCCTGGGGCGCGTCGCCTGGCACGTTCCCTGGCACGTTCCTTGGCGCGCCCCGTGGCGAGTCCCCGTGGCACGTCGCGCGGCGCGTCCCCTGGCACGTCCCATGACACGTCCATTGGCACGTTCCGCAGCTCGTCCCCTTGGCACGTCCCGCGGCGCGTCCCCATGGCGCGTCCCTTGGCGCGTCCCTTGACGCGTCCCTTGGGACGTTCCGCGGCGCGTCCCCGTGGCCTGTCCCCCTGACATCGCCCAGTTGCATATGCAATTGAGTTCCTTAGAAACAGACCCATGTTTCACAGTTCTCAATCCCTTTTTCCGGGTTCGCGGGTCGATCATGTTGGATCTCTTGGGAAGGGCTTTAGGCCATGGATGGATATGCTTCGGAGTTCTTTTCCGAACGCGCCCCAGGACACGTCCGCGCGTCGACGCTTAGGTTTGGGGTCCCGACCTCCTTCCTTGGCGACTTCGAAAAAGTCTCAGGATATTTGATACGCTGCTTCTTTTGGCCCCCCGATTTTAGCATCTGCAGCTTCTCGGCACCCTTTCAAAAACGATCCGGCATGTGAAGAGTGCATACGGGGACGGGGTCCAGAGGTTTGGTGCCTGGCGACTCGATACCATCAGGTTGCCAGAGGCTTGGGCTTGAGCTTTTTCTGTGGTTCCCGGGTTTTTTTGTGTTTGCGGCTGTTCTCCGTCAGCCGCGTCTCGTCGAGAGTTTTCTTGTGAACCCGGATTTGTCCCGAATGGCCGCGGGGCCGGAGTTGTGGCCGGGCGGAAGCCAAATTATAAGAAACGTCCTTTCATATTTGAGCGCTTTGGACGAAATCACCACGGGCATTCCTGCCCCGTTTCGAACCCCAGAACGTTCACGGATCGATCTGGTTTCTGAGAAATTCGAGTGCAACAGCGACCGTTGTTGTGGCAAGATGTTGCACATTTGCCTCGGCGTCGGATCCCCAGTTTCAAAACGATTGGAATCACGATTTGAAACAAGGTTAATCGAGATTTCACTCATTATTTTTGCCTTGAAAAGAAAGTACACTGTTTGAAATTTCGATTTAAAGTTTTCTATCCAGGTCTCCAGCTACTACAAGAGTCGCAGCAAGAAGAGCACGGTGCGGGTGCACAGCGGGAACAACGTCTACGAGGGCGAGGTCGACTCCCTCAAGAGCAGGCAGCCCGCCCCGACGGAGGCGCGGGGGTCCGAGCCGAAGGCGGACTGAGGTTCCAAGCTGTGGAGATCACCGTTGCATTAAGTCGGGCATGTCCCTCTACAGGAGGAATATTCAAGAGTAGTCGAAAAATAGTCTGGGGACGATGTGTCGATCGTTACTTTGACTTGTTGTTTGTTATGTTTTTCAATTTTCATGTTTCTTCCAAAATCCGCCTGAACGAGGACATGCTCGACTTAACCGTTGCATTGTGCTTCCACCAATCATGGCGGCATGTGTGGCAGTCTCGCATCCGAGCTGCGAGTCTGTGGCATCTCTCCCCCTTCGGTGCGAGAGTCCTTGCCGCAGTCGTTCCATCCATGTTCAGAGAACATGTATCCTCTTCGAGCTACCTACGTCCCTCCGTCCACTAGTTACCAACCTCATCCTCATCCTTCCCTCCATCCATCACCTAGAGACTGTTGGGGGGGGGGAAGGGATCGGTCACGTCACGATTCGCGCCAGCGCCGTTTGGGAATGCTCGGGAATGGCCGTTTCGCAGACGGCGCCGGCGCCAATCGTGTCGTGACCAGAGGAGGGAGGGGGGCGGCGGGCGGGGACGGACACGGGCGTTACCGCGAATACTGAAACTTGGGCTCTCATTTCCCACCGCATCCTGATCACTCAAGAGGCTTACGCCATTCCGCGGACCCCCAGAAGAGGTAAGGAGTCAGCGGTTCGCCATGCATTTGAGACTGATTGAAGCTTCTGTTGGCAGTCCAGTGGCCTTCGGCCGATCCCACCGCCGCGCGGGCCTGAGGGTCAGAGGGTTCGCAGGAACCAGCAGTGGTCTCCTGGGAAGCCTCTGGGGTTCTTCTTGGAGGCAGTTCTGAGGCAGCTTGGGGACCGTTTGGCAGCCTCTTACGGATCTCTTGGGCCTTTTGGGGCTTCTTGGTGGTCTCTTGGGCGCCTGCTGGCGGTCTTGGGGCGGCGGGCTCAAGATTTCAAATCGTTTTCCCCTTGGGGACCTCCCTTGGGACCTTCTTGGGGTCCTCTTGGGCCGTCTTGGGAGCATCTTGGAACGTCTCGGCTCCCTCTTGGGCTGTCTTGGGCCCCTCTTAGGGGGCCTCTAAAGGCGTCATGGTGCGATCTTGGGGGTTTCTCGGGCCGTTGTGGACGCCTGTGAAACGAATCTGTTGAAAATGAGCGCTCTCCTGTGGGATTGGGCAGATCTTAGTCTCTTGGGGCGTTTCAGAGGCTTCTTGGGCCGTCTTGAGGTTATCTTGAGTGTCTCCGAGGCCTCTTCGGCGTGCTGGAGATTGGGCATCGTGGAGGCCTCTGAGCGTAGATTGGGAGGCTCTGGAGGCCCCAGGGGTGCGCCGAGGAGCTCGGAGACCCCCGCCCAGGCCTTCCCCTCGGGGCCCCCGCTGGGTCCCCCCTCCCTGATCGGATGTCGGACCCTGGCGGAGGGGGAAGACTAAAACGTCGCGAAGATCGGGACAAAGTCGGATCGGGATAACTCGAAATCTCTGAGAATCGGCGGGTTTGGAGGACGTATTGGGCGCCGCGGCCACTCCAGAGCGTTCCGGAACGCTCTGAAAGCGCTCTGGAACGCTCTGGAGCGATTTATCCCGATCCTAGCCCTGTTTTAAAGACAGGGGGAGGGGGACAGCCACACGTTTCACACACCACGTCAACCCCGGCAAGCCCGGTGCCGGCGGATTACTGCCATCCTACACGTCAATTTTCCCCCCTCATTGTTCTCCTTCTCTCTCTCCTCCAGGCTCCTTGCGTCTTTCGTCCCGCTTCTCTGATCAGCATCATTCCTCTTCCTTATTCCATGTTCTCCATTGGCATCTCCCCTCTTCTTCTCCTCCACTGCCTCCTCCTCCGCCTCCTCCTCCTCCTCATCCTCCCCCTCTCCTGCTGGACACCTGGGCAGTGAGCCCATCCGAGATCCGAGGTGTGAATACGAGCTCTATCCTCAACGGTCTGAGGCCAAAGCTCTGAACACCAGATCTATGTATCGTGAGTGTGCACTGTTGGTGTGACAACTGCTGGTTGTGTACACTGGTCGCGTGTGCGCGTATGTGTGTGGTGTGTGTGCGTGTGTGCGTGTGTGTGTTTATGTATGTTTGTGTGCCATACTTCAGTCTGGGATCTCACGACAGTTGCTGGATCCACTCGTCAACTCAGTCGTGCAATTGTATCTCCGCGTCCTGGAGGTTAATAACGCGCTCGTGCTCCAGATCGACATCGGACGAAACATTATATTGAGCCTGCAGAGCGGGAGTCACGGCGGTCTCCCAGGGGGAAGCTTGCACGTAGATGTTGCAACCATTGGGTGTTAGGGGTATTGCCTCGACGAGGGTCGGTACGAATCGTTGCGATGTGTCAGGGTCATGTTGGCGTCCTGTGGGGGGTCGAGCGGCCTTGGAGTGCAGATCACTAGTCTTTGTACGTGCCCCAAGATATTATGGGGTAGGAGATGCATGAAGGGTGTGCCTAATCGAGGCTTTCGCAGCCGTCGGGGCGCAGATCACTAGTATTTGTACGTGCCCCTGAAGCTGCCACGCACATGGGCCTAGCCCTGGTGGCGCATGCCACTCCTTGTATTACGCGCCACAGGAATAGTCATAGAAATTTGCCCCATCGGAGCATCTTCGGGCCAGCGGAATGCGCGAAGCCCCTCTTAGCATGCTTTACGCATATCATCTCATCATCCTCAATATCATCATCGTTTCAGATTCTACCCTCGGCGCCTGACACGGCGAATCGAAGCTGCCCTGAACCGTCTGGGGCATCAGCTGAGGGGTCCTCGGAGTCCAGGAGACACGGAGTGCGTGAGGAGTGTGCCGAATTGAGGCTCACTTCAGCCGTCTTGGGAGCTGGCGGTTCGCCACCAGAGATCCGTGGGGCACGACATGCGTGGGGGGCGTGCCAAACTGAGACCCCGTCGAGCAGTCTTTGGGTTAAGGCGGGCGCGTCCCTCGTAAGCATCTTGGACAAATTATGTTTGAACTATTCATTTTTCGCTCAAAATCCGCCCGTAGGAGGACACGCCCGACCGAATATTTGCGGCCAGCCGACCTTCTATGCTGCGCGAAGCGCGTCAGGGGGTTGCCGAACTGAGGCCCCTAGGAGAGGTGTAGCGCGAAGCGAAGCCATCGCGTTTTGCGTGTCTCAGAGGACGAGGGGCGCAGGACACGCGGGAGGGGTCCGCCGAAGCGAGGCTTCCGCAGTCCCGCGGGCGCATCTCGCTCCCGTCTTGAGGTGTCCCGTGGCCCTCGCGCGGAGGGCGTTGTTCACTTCGTAGTTCTGCGCGCCCCAAGGGGACAGTGCGGAAGAAGACCCCGGCGGAGTGGGCGACGCCCGTCTTAGCATGCCGTGGAGGTCAATCCACAAGGGACCTCCCACAAGAAACTCAACCCTGAGACTCCTCCTCCCCCCCCCTCCTCCTCCTCCTCCTCCTCCTCCTCCTCTCCCTCCTCCTCCTCCTCCCCATCCTCCTTCTCCTCTTCCTCCTCCTGCTACTCCTCCTCCTCCTCCTCCCCTCCTCCTCCTCCCCTCCTCCGCCCTCCCCCTCCTCCTCCCCCTCCTCCTCCCCGAAAAAGTGTGCAATCACGAGTTTTAAAAGGTTTAATATGTATTAAACAGTCTTGAACTTGTACCTGCAGTGCTTCACCAATGAAAAAGTGTTTACTCCAGATAAGACCTCTCTACATCTGAAGCGCCCCTCTGGCGACCGTGTTGCCTCTTCTCCATCTCTGCGGTGCATGCTCGTTTCACTTCCTGGGCCCCGTGCTCAAAACATTCTCGCCCTGGGGCCGGCCATTTACGGAGGCGCAGTCGCTCCTTTCATTTGCCCTTTCGGTTTTTTTGTTATCGGGGGTTACTTCCTGAAGTTGCGCCGGTCTCTGCAATCGACTCATTTTCAAATCCACTTCCACAGTCTTTCACGTTATGGACGACGCTTCGTCAGGCTGCTCAGGGGGGTGGGTCTTGTAATTTTAGTTATGCCGCCCTCCTCTCGCCCTGCTGTCTGATTATTGAGCCACCCGGTTATTGAGCCACCTCTCCTCGCTCTTCAGGCTTTCTTGCTCCGAAGGTTGTTTTGTTGGGGCTGCTGGCTCTCAGGTTACGTCGGCTTCTTTCAGATACGAGCGCTCTCTTGCTATGCATCCCTTCTGCACTAGTTTTGCAATGTTTCTGGCTCTGGAGGCTTATTTTTCCAGCTCTGCTGGCCTGTCTGGTTTTCGAGGTGTTTTTTTCGTTCTGCAGGCTTGCTGGTTCATTGTGCATGCTTCTCTTGCCCTGCAGGCTTTCTGGCTCAGGTCGCTCGTCACTCTAGCTCTGATCTAGGGCGATTGCTTTGCAAACGCTGCGGGCTTCCTTGTTTCTTCGGTTCCTTCTCCAGGGTCTGCAGGTGCTCTTTTCAACAGCAACAACACACATGCAGTTTGCGCTCCCCTGCAAGAGTGGTTAAATCCAGAGTTAACACTTTTTTCGGGATCTCCTATCGGAGGGTTAACTTTGGAGTCAACACTTTAACGGTATTTCCGGTCCGAGGGTTAACTCTGGATTAAACAGTTTACGCAGTTGCCACCGAGAGGTCAACATTGGCTCAAACGATTACGACTTTGATCGATCTGAATTCGCATGGTCCAGAAGCCTTCTAAGTCGGTTGGCAAGGCCGCTAAGAGGCTTTGAGAGTCTCCGAACAGGTGTTCTATATGTCCGCAAGAGATCCCCAACATGCTCCCGACTGGTTCAAACTGATTCATGTCTGCTCTCCTTCGTCACTGAACTAGTCGTTTAGTTCCTCCTGCCAAGGAGGCCCGAAGACGCCAAGATAACGATGTTTACTGGAGGAGGCGGAGATGACATATGATGACGGTGAGGATGATGAGGTTGTTGATGATGATCATGGTCTTGGTGCCGGTGAAGATGACAATGCTGATAGTTCGGAAGGGCGTTATGACACTACGGTGATCCCGCGACCCCCTGATGACCATCAAGACGACACTAAGGCGGCCCTTCGTTCCCGTGACGATCACAGGGTGACCCCGAGACAGCCCGAATGAGATCGTCAGCTGCGGGAAGACCCCATCACCTTGTGGCTGGCCCTAAGGCTACCCTGGAACAGCATCACCAACCCTATGACGATCCCAAAGCGATATCAGGACCCTACGGCGACCCCGATATAACCCCAATGCGACCCTCCAGCGACTTCAAAATGACCCCAACGCGACTTCTGCATATGATCTCAAGGCGTCCCCGAGGCGTTGTGGAATCGACCTGATGGCCCCTTTGACGAGCCCGAGAGGCCCACCCTCTGACCCGCAAACAACCCGAACGCGATCTCCAGCAAAACCCGACACGGCCGCGGATTGGTTAACAAGGCCGCGACGCTCAAGGCCGTAAAGTCCTTGGACCGCCGAGGAGTTTCCAGGCGACAGGTTCGGTCATTCTGCGCCCCTCGCTCTCCATCTCTCCCTCTCATGTTCCTTGTTATGCGTCGTTTGTCTTGATATCGTCGTTGACATCTGTGTATATGCAGATAGCGCTCTCTTCATCATTATTTCTCTTGTCTCTCTCTCTCTCTCTCTCTCCACGTATAGATATGTTCGCATGTAAGTGGCGTTGGATGCCTCCCTGTCGTTAGGTCTATGTTTATCAGCTTTATCTTTCTCTCTCTCTCTCTGTATCGCGTCGCTCTCTCCCTCTCTCTCTCTCTTTTTCTCTCTCGCTCTATTTGTTCTGCCTATCTCTTGCGATGCGTTTGCCGTCATGCTTATCTCTCTTTCTTTATATTTCTCTTTTTCTCTCTCTCTCTCTCTTTCCCTCTCTCTCTCTCTCTCTCCGTTGCTCTTTCTCGTTTTCTGTGTTATCTCTTTTTGTTCCTCTCTCTCTCATTTTTTCTCGTCGTCTCTTTGTTTCTCTCTTACTCTCTCTCTCTCTCCCTCTCTCTCTCTCAATCTCTCTCTCTCTCTCTTTCTCAATCTCTCTCTCTCTCTCTCGGTTTCCACCTCCTCCGTCTCGGCCTCCTAGGGGGTGTCCGAGCGAAAAGGGTTACCTATAGATTCTAGACGCTACGCGTAATCCCACCATCCCATGGGGAGCAGAAGGAAGGAAGAAATAAGAGACGCACATATTGAAACCGAGCGGGCAACAACGGTGACTTGGGAGATTTCTTGCGGTGAAGGTTGCATGTGTTGCTGCTGGTGTTGTTGTTCCTGCTGGTACTGCTTCTGCCGCTGTCGCTGCTGGTGTTGTTGGTTCTCGACCAGCGAAGGCCCAGGCGAATGGAAGTGATCGGGGAAGTGGGGGATCACACAGAGTAGCCAAGGGTTCGGGAACCTGTCTTATCCAAGACGGCGAGGATGGAGGAGGAATCGGAGGAGGAGGAAGAGGAGGAGGAGGAGGAGGAGGAGGAGGGGGAGGGGGAGGAGGGGCAGCAGGTGGAAAAGGGGGAGGAGGGGGGAGGGAGGGGGAGAAGGAATAGGCGGATGAGGAGGAGGAGGAGGAGGAGCAAAAAGGGACGAGGCCTCTTGAATGCCTTTCTCGGAGCCTCTTGGGATATCTTTTGGGCGCTTCTTGGAGGCAGTTTGGGACGTCTGGGGGGTCTCTTGACCGTCCTGGAGAGCTCTTGGGCGTATTGAGTGCCTCGGGGGAACTTCGCGGGGCCGCCGAGGACCCTCATTGGGGGCCTTTTGGAGGCCTTTTGGGGCTATCTTGGGGCCATGGAGAGGAGGAGAGGAGGAGGAGGAAGCGGAGGAAAAGGAGGAGGAGAGTAGAGATGAGGGGACCGGCCCATCCAGAAACGACGCCCAGGCGAGTTGAGGTGACCAAGGAAGTGTGGGAGCAAAGAGGGGGACAGCGGAACCGAGCGCTGGAAGGATGAGGATAATGATGACGCTGAATGGATGGATTGATGGATGGATGAGGGAGGGCGGAAAAAGACGATGAATATGATGAGGAAGAGGAGGGAGAGGGGGAGGAGGAGGAGGAGGAGGAGGAGGAGGAGGAGGAGGAGGACGAGGAGGAAGAGGAGGAACGGGAAGAGGAGGGGGAGGAGGAGGAGGGAAAGGCGGAGGAGGAGGAGGAGGAGGAAGAGAATGTGGAGAAGAAGGATGAGGAGGACGAGAACCAGCAGAATAGCCAGACACATCTTGAATGCCTTTCGGATGTCTCTCGGAAGTTTTTTGGATGCCTCTTGGGGCGTCTTGGGGGTATCTTGGCGATCCAGGGGGGCTCTTGGGCGTCTTGTGCGCCTCGGGGGGGGGCCCTTTGGGCCGCTTGGGTCCTCTAGGGGGCCTCTTGGGAGCCTGCTGGGGCCATCTTGGGGGCCTCTTGGGGCCTCCTGGGCGCCTCTTGGGGCCATCTTAGAGGAGATCGATCAAAGAAGAAGGTGGTGGCAATTACCGCCCCCCCTCGGGAGCCTGTAAAATCGCCTATTGGACCCCTCTTTGAGCGCTCTTGGAGCGCTCTTGGGCGCTCTTGGGGCCGTCTTGGGGCTCTCTTGGGCCCCTCTTGGGGCCTCCTTGGCCCCTCTTGGAGCCATCTTGAGGCCTCGGACGGCCATCGGAAGCGAAAAGGCGAGAAGGCACACACCAGCGGTTTTCCTTAGGTTTTTGAAGGATTCTGGCCTCTAGGAGGCCTCCTTGGGGGGCTTTTTGGCCTCTTGGAGCCGTCTTGGGGCGGTCTTGGGGCTTCCTGGAGCATCTTCGGAGCCATCTTGAGGCATCTTAGGCTATCTCGAACCATTTTGGAACTCATCTTGGGCTCTCCGAAGCGCTCTTGGAACCGCATTGGGCCATCTTGGACGCTCTGCCGACCAGCGGCCCCCCCCGTCCAGGTCCAGTGGAGGGGGTAGGGGGAGGGGTCAAGACCCCTTCCCCGCCCGCAAGCCTTCTCGCTCACTCCCACCCGCCCTCCCAACACATACGTAGCACCCGAGTCTGGCCCGAGCGTCAGCATATTCAGCAGTCGTCTTTGGATGGGCAGCTACTGGGGGCGAATCCGCCGCCGCCGCCTCCGCCGCCGCCGCCGCGCCGCCGCCGCCGCCGCCGCCGCCCGCCGCCGCCGCCGCCGCCGCTTCCGCTTCCGCGCCGCCGCCGCGCCGCTGCCAGACCGCCGCCGGCCGGCGCGCCCACCGCAACCGCCGCCGCCGCCGCGCCGCCGCCGCCGCAGCCGCCGCCGCTGCCGCCGCCGCCGCCCCCGCCGCCGCCGCCGCCGCAGCCGCCGCAGCCGCCGCCACCGCCGCCGCAGCCGCCGCAGCCTTTGCCGCCGCCGCCAAGTGTACTCTGTATTGTTTTTTTCCCAACCATCCTGTGGTGTTGGGTCCTCGTTTTGAAGGGACGGTGCCCCGCGTTCCTCCTTCCTTCTTTCCTTCCTTCCTTCCTTCCTTCCTTCCTTCCTTCCTTCCCTCCCCCCCTTCCTCCCTCCTCCCCCTCATTGCCTTTGCTCCCGGCACACCAGGGCAGCGTTTCGTGGCCCCACATGGAGTTCCACCGAAGGCCCCAGTGGGGATGGGCGCATGCGGTTCCCCCACCCAGGGCAGCGCTTCGTGGCCCCAAAGGGAGCTCCACCGAAGGCCCAAGTGGGGGTGGGCGCATGCGGTTCCCCCACCCAGGGCAGCGTTTCGTGGCCCCATAGGGAACTCCACCGAAGGTCCCAGTGGGGGTGGGCGCATGCGATTCCCCCACCCAGGGCCACGTTTCGTGGCCCCACAGGGAGCTCCACCGAAGGCCCCAGTGTGGGTGGGCGCATGCGGTTCTCCCACCCAGGGCAGCGCTTCGTGGCTTCATGGGGAGCTCCACCGAAGGCCCCAGTGGGGGTGGGCGCATGCGGTTCCCCCACCCAGGGCAGCGTTTCGTGGCCCCATAGGGAGCTCAACCGAAGGCCCCAGTGGGGGTGGGCGCATGCGGTTCCCCCACCCAGGGCAGCGCTTCGTGGCCCAGCCTCAATCGGGGTGTTCGCGTGCGTCTCTCCCACCCAGGGCAGCGTTTCGTGGCCCCATAGGGAGCTCCACCGAAGGCGCCAGAGGCGCAGTTCGCATGCGTCTCCCCCACCCATGACAGTGCTTCGTGGCCCCAGAAGGAGATCCACCGAAGGTCCCAATGGCGCAGTTCGCACGCGTTTCCCTCGCCCAAGGCCGCGCTTCGTGGCCCCATCGGGAGCTACACCGCACCCCTCACAAGCTTCGTGGCCCCATAGGAGCTCCACCGAAACCGGCACCCACAATGCCCACGATAAGGGTTTATCCTGGAGCTAACCCCCTCCAAGGGCGAATTCCTTGATGCTCGCCCGGCGGAGGGTTAACTCCAGAGTAAACCTTTTTTAGCTCCTGATTGCCGCCGCTTTCCCTCCCCCCCCTCCATGTCGTCGTCCTCCTCCTCCTCCTCCTCCTCCTCCTCCTCCTCCTCCTCCTCCTCCTCCTCCTCCTCCTCCTCCTCCTCTCCCCCCCCATCCCCCCCTCCTCCATGTCATCATCCATCGTATCATTTTGTCTCGAAAGCCCACACGGCCAGGGCCCGCAGGCGGGCCCGCCGAACTCCATCGCTTCGCCCGCTCCGCCAGCCCAATCTCGCAGCTTCGTTGGCACTAGCCCGCGTGCTCGCGGGAGACTGTCGTGGGGCCTCGTGGCTCTCCCTAGGGGGCCTTTTCGGGGGGTCTTGGGGCCTTTGTGGGGTAACGAAAAATTGCTTAAACATAACAGTTCGGAGGTCCGCGCGGATTTCTCGCATCCGCGCTGGACTCCATTCCCTAGTGCGCGGGGCGGTTCCAGAGGCGCCGCCATGGGGCCCCAGCGCCCCGAACTTCATCGCTTCGCCCGTTCCGCCAGCCCAATCTCGCAGCGTCGTGGGGACTTGCCCGCTTGCTCGCGTGGGCTGCGGGGCCTCGTGGCACTCTCTTGGGGCCTTTTCGGGGGGTCTTGGGGCCTCTGGGCACCTCTGGCCGAGAGCGGTATAACATTTTTTCCCGTCACCGGGGGCGCCTGTCCCAGGGCGGCTGGACAATATATATTTTGACGTGTCACCGTAGGGGTGTAAACTTTTCAGCCGCCCCAGGACAGGCGTCCCCGACGGCGAACAAGTTTATTTCTACCGTTCTTCGCCCGTTAATTCTGGGAGGCGTCGGGGCAAGTGCTTGAGATCTCAATCCGGGCTCCCCCTCTTCGGCCCCCGTTGGGGGGTCTCTGGGGCCGTCTTGGTTATGGCAACCTCGGGGCCTTCGGGGGCCGTTTTGAGAGCCTTCCTGGGCTGTCTGGGTGCGATATGTGGTGTTTCTTCGGCCGCCTGGAGCGTCGGAAGTAGGGGAACGAACAACAACATAAACAGAATAACTCGGAGATCCGCGCGGATTTCGCGCCGCCCCTGGCGCGCTCCGCGCGCCAGGGACGGGGGTCCAGAGCCGATCCGAGAACTCCGCGCGGACCTCCGAGTTTTTATGTTTATGTCATTCTTCGTTCCCCTAGAGAAGGCGAGAGCGCTGAAATCCTTCAAAGTCACACGGGAAATCAACGATTTTGGCCTCACGGGGTTTCTTTGGAAGCCCATTGGCCAATTGGGATCGTTTTCCTGAGGTTTGGGGGTCCTCTTGGACCGTGAAGAGTCCACTTTGGGCGTATTGGAACGCTCTGGGACCGTGTCGGACCCTCTTAGGCTCTCCTGCAGGCCCCGTGGAGCACCTTGAGCGCTTTATGGGGGCATGGCCATTGTATGTTTGTATTGTTTTTGTTTTTTAGTGGATCCGTTGCACCCTGCATCCACCTGACCTTTGCTGTCACCAGTTGCCAGTTGATTATGCTCGACGTTCACTCGGGGGAACAGCTTTGCTTACGCAACCGCACAGGGAGGCCACTTTTCTTTGAACGCTTCCAGCTGTAGTCGATCTTGCACAGTCGATTGCACCCCATCGGCGCGCCCGAGGAAAAGGTATGTGTGTGTATATATATGTGTGTGTGTGTGTGTGTGTGTGTCCGTGTGTGCGTGTATGCGTGTGCGTATGTGTATATGTGTGTGTTTGTGTGTTCGCCGTTCGCTTTAGTTGTCGTGTGGTCCCCCATCTGCCACCGCCGCCCGCCTTCACCGAATTACCGGTTCCTGACGCCGGCGTCGCTTTATCGTACGGGCGCAGTGTGAGGGGGTGCCGAGGTAAAGATTGTGTGTGGTTGTGTTTGTTTGTTTGTCCGGGCGGGTCCGCGGACCCGTCTCAGGTTGCAGCGCAACAGCTTACCGAGGAACGTGAGTGAGTGTTGTGTGTGTGTTTTGCGTTGATGTGGCGCTTGCGTGCGTGTGTGTCTGCGCATGAGATGACAGACGTATATGATATAGAGATAGAAGAGAGTGGCAGTGTTTGTGTGTATAAGTGTCTGGATGCTTTGTACGTGTGTGTGTGTGTGTGCGTGTGCGTGCACGTGTGTGTGTGTGCGCGTGTGAATACGAGCACGGGCTGTCTGTATCAGAGGGTGTGCGGGCGCGTGTCCTCTTGCGTCGGGCTCTCCTCCCATTCTCCCTCTTTTTTCTCAATCTGCCCGTCTTGCCTGCCCTCGTTGGCCCCCGAACAGGTCCCCTGTTCAGGTGGCCATTTGCGATCAAGGGCGCGGGGCGCGTTGGGACAGAAACCCGAGGCGAGGTGTATCTACAGAATTCGATGTGATTGTTCAGGTGTGTCTTTGTGGATCTGAATTGATACACATCGTGCGGTGGGCAGCTTGTGTGACCAGATTATGCTAGAGGCGGTGCTCAGTTCCCAGCACCTGCGCCGCTTAGGCCGCGCGCGTGACCTAGTTCAGTGTTGTTGCTCACTCAGTTTATCAGAGTTGGGCGCCTGTCTTAGCGGTCGCCCGCGGGCTTGCGCCCCTCCTCGTTCTGGGGTTGGCCGTGTGAGAGGCCACTGGGCGTTCGCAGAGGAGTTTCTCTCGCCCCGCCATGTCAACGCTCTCCAGGAAGCTTCTGGTGGCATGCCGAGTGCCATGAGCTGTGCCGCGTCGCGGCTGCGCTGGCCGAGCATTCCGAGTCGAGAAAGAGCGAGAGAGTAAAGCATCGGAGTCGCATCATCATCATCATCATCATCATCATCATCACCATCATCACCATCACCATCACCATCACCATCACCATCACCATCACCGCGCCCGCAGCCCGCGGGTTGGGCAGGGGCCGGCGACGCAGGCTACTGGGCGCCGCTTGCGCCGGCGCAGGGCACGCTCGAGCAGCAGCCCCAGCGCCCGGGAGCCGCGGCGCCGGCGCAGGCGCCCGCACCGGGAGCGCAGCCCGAGCGAGCGGGCCACCCGCCGGCGCCGCACCCGCCGGAGCAGCCACACGCGCGGCCGCTCCCCAGCCCCCCCGGGCAGGACGGAGGCAGCGGCCACGAGCTGCCCCGCGGCGGGCGCCGAGCGGCGAGCGAGCCCCCCGGGCAGGCGACCCCGCGGCGGCGGCTCCAGCAGCTCCCCCGCACGGGCGGCCGGCCGGAGCCGCGAGCAGGAGCTCCCCGCGGACGGGACGCTGCTCGCAGGGCCGGGCGCGGCGGCGGCGGCGGTGGCTGCCCCGGCCAGCCGCGGCAGCAGCTACAGCGACGCCACGAGCGGCTCCGGGAGCGGCTCCCCGGGGGCGGCGGCGCGGACTCCCGCGACGGCTCCGCCCACGGCGGCAGCGCTGGGAGCAGGGGCTCCGACGGCAGCTCCGCCCACGGCGGCAGCGCCAGGAGCAGGGGCCCCGACGGCGGCTCCGACTGCGGCGGCAGCGCCGGGAGCTGGGGCTCCACCGGCAGCTCCGCAGGCAGCGGCAGCGCCAGGAGCAGGGTCCGGCGGCGGCGCGGCCGCCGCGGCGGCCGGCGGCGCGGGCAGCGCGCCGCGGGCGAAGGGCCCGAGGGACCCGCAGGCAGCGCCCCCCGCGGAGGCGGTGGCGGCGGCGCTCAGGGCGAGCGGCTGGGGCTTCGCGGCCGAGGGGGTCGCGGCTGGCGTCCTAGCCGAGGCGGTGGCTGCCGGCCTTCTCCGACGGGAGGGCCGCCGGCGCTCCCGCTAGACGCAGGCGAGCACCCCATCGAGCGCGAGTACGACGGGCTCGACTGGGCGCAGCTCGCAGGCCAGCCGGGCGAGGCTGGCGCTTCAGGCTCCCCTGCCCCGGCTGGGCAGGGGCGCGCCGCGGCTGCCGCCGTCGCCACCCCGCCGCGGGCGCGGGGCCAGGCGGCCCCCGCCGCGGAAGCTCCGACGGCGGCTCCGCCTGCGGCGGCGGCAGCGCCGGGAGCGGGTGCTCCGACGGCAGCTCCGCCTGCGGCGGCAGCGCCGGGAGCGGGGGCTCCAACGGCCGCTCCGCCCGCGGCGGCAGCGCCTGGAGCTGGGGCTCCACCGGCGGCCCCGCTGGCCTCGGGGGCGGCCGCGCCGGGAGCGGAGCCGGCGAAGCGGCGGCTCTGGGCTGACCTGGCGGCGGAGGAGGCCGCCGGGCTGTACGCCCCGCCGGCGACGACCCTGCCCGCGGGGGACACGCGGGCTGGCGGCGCGGTCGCCGGAGCCGCCACAGGCGCCGCGGCGGCGGCGCGCGCGGAGGCGGCGGCCCGCGCTGCGGCGGCCGCTCAGGCGGAGGCCCGGGCCGCGGCCGCGGACGCGGCCGCCGCGGAGGCCGCGGAGGCGCTGCGCGAGGAGGTGTGCGACCTCCTCCAGCGCGGCTGGACGCCGGTCCGGGCCGCCGCACGCCACCTCGGCCTGCCCGAGGGCCGGCGTCTGCCTGCGGCCCGCGGCCGGGTGTCGCGGCAGGTGGCGCGCCTGGCCGCGCCGCAGCTCCTCGAGCTCGCCGAGCTCCTGGGCGCCGCGGCCTAGCCGCGGGGGCGCGGCGCCGGGCTGCGCAAAGCCGCATCCCGGCTGAGGCGGGGGCCCGCCGGTCCGTGCGCGGGCGGGCGCGCCTCCTTCTGCGTTTGCTGCTGCTTCTGCTGCTGCTTCCTCCCTTCCTCTCCCCCCTCCCCCTTCTGCTCTCCTCTTCCTCCTTTGCCGCGGGGCGACCTCTCGAGCTAGTAAAAAAAAAAGTGCGGTGGGCAGCTTGTGTGGCCAGATTATGCTAGAGGCGGTGCTCAGTTCCCAGCACCTGCGCCGCTTAGGCCGCGCGCGTGACCTAGTTCAGTGTTGTTGCTCACTCAGTTTATCAGAGTTGGGCGCCTGTCTTAGCGGTCGCCCGCGGGCTTGCGCCCCTCCTCGTTCTGGGGTTGGCCGTGTGAGAGGCCACTGGGCGTTCGCAGAGGAGTTTCTCTCGCCCCGCCATGTCAACGCTCTCCAGGAAGCTTCTGGTGGCATGCCGAGTGCCATGAGCTGTGCCGCGTCGCGGCTGCGCTGGCCGAGCATTCCGAGTCGAGAAAGAGCGAGAGAGTAAAGCATCGGAGTCGCATCATCATCATCATCATCATCATCATCACCATCATCACCATCACCATCACCATCATCATCATCATCATCATCGTCATCATCTGAAACGCCAATACATAGCGGAGATGTTCGATGTGTGGTCAACCTTTGGTTGAATTGTCGACGACATCATGCTTGCTGCCGCCGTTTACTCTTAACTTGGGCGCTGTGACATCAGCAAGCGAGGCATGATTCCACACCCGACGTTTGGGGGATGTTAGATTTGCGTTTCGAAAACACTCCATACATTCCGCGTCTGCCAGGTCAGAATTGTGCCGGAACGACTTCATACCGCGGCCGCCAGGCCCAAAGTGTGCCAGTGTTCCGTGGGTGTCGCGCCTCGCGTTCTTGGGCGGGGCTCGCTCGAAGTAACATAATTCGGGATGTGTTTTTGCCCTCGGAGTGGGACAAGCGGGATGCATGGACCACCGCAGGGAAGTTTGTTGTTGCATTTCCGAAGAACGCATTGGATTGTGCGCCACGATGGTCCACTATGATGATGATGCTATCCGTGCTTTCTTTGAGGAGTATATGGTAGCATCTTTCTAGTTAAGCTCTCCCCTTCTAGTCGTATACTGCGCGCCCGAGGGCAGCCATGAAACACAATCTTGCAAGTTAAGGCAGCTGAAATGCAAACATATTGCCGTACCATCCTTCTTTTCGGAGCCTCTTTGTGTGGGACTCCGGGCATAACCAAGGGCCACAGCCAGAATTGAGCAGACGTTTTTGGAGGGCCCCTCGGGAGAGAACCCACCAACCTCGACATGAGCACTTTGGTTGTGGTTGTGGTTGATTTGGTCGTCCTGGACGCCTACATATATTACACAACCAGTACTGAGCTGGTTTCGGTGCTCGGACGAAAACTGGCATGCGCAAGACATCCTCGAGGGCGTGTCCTCGATGTAGTTGTGGTCGCTTGCTTTCCCCGCATGTCCGCGCTCACTCAGTACCACTTGGTGGACACTGGGGAAGTATCCAAGTTTGTCGCGATAAGCTGGAATAGATGAGTAGCATCGCGAGGCAAAGGGCGCCCGCCTCGTCCCCCCTCGCAGCTGGCACGGGGGCTAAGAGCAACCCTTGCACGCTTCGTGTCTGGGCTCGCCACTTTGGAGTGCTGCTCGCCTTGGGGGGTATCTCCACAGGGCGTTGGGCCTTCCGCGTTCTCGGGGCCATGCTTCGACCGCAGCGCTGGGCAAGCTGCAGCCTCACCGAGAGCGAGCAGCCGGAGGCTGGTCGACGCACTGGTCCACGTCGGCGCCACCTCGCGCCCGTCTCGCGAGGCCGGCGGCGGCGACGCCACCGAGCCTCTCTCTCGCTCTCTCTCTGTCTCGCTCTGTCTCTCTCTCTCTCTCTCTCTCCGCTGCATTGGCACACGCCGCGGCCGCCAGGCCACGGGATGGTCTGACTGCGGCAGCTTGGCCCCGCGCTGACGCGGGGGTGACCCCAGCGCGGGCGCTCAAGGTGGAACGCCGCCAGCGGCCCAGAAGCGACGAGAGAGCGCTTTCTGCGGCTGCTGGCAGGGGGCAGGGGGGTTCAACCCCACCCCCCTCCCCAAACTGAGGGGGGAGTAAGGGGGCCAGAGGGAAAATTATTCGGAGGGGTCCAGAACCTCCCCCACCCCGGAAAAAATATTAGAGGGGTCCAGAGCGCACCCTCCCGGGAAAATCGTTCGAAGGGTTTAGAACCCGCCCCCCGTCGACCGCATAGAACCGACGACGACGACGACGACGACGACGACGACAACGTCGCAGCCGGCAATCGACGCGGACGACGACGACGACGTCGCCGCGGGCAAACGACGCGGACGACGACGACGACGACCATAACGACAACGATGATGACGACAGCGACTCCGACGACGACGATGACGATGACAACGGCGACGACGAGGACGACGAAGACGACGAAGACGGCGACGACGACGAGGACGCCTACGACGACGCCGACAGAGACTACCATCGAGCCGTAGTGGGATGAGTTTAGAGGCGGATCGAACAACAGTGACGATTTACTAACGTTGGGTCGAACATCTGATCGAATTCCGTCAGACCTGGGTCCAGCCTTGATATGAATCTACTCGAGGTGGACCCAGTGCCGTAATAGGATTTTATCGGTGCTGAATTGAGCCCTTGTAGGATTATTCTACGCGAGCTGGGCCCAGGCCTAGTAGAATTCCGTCAACGCTGGATCGAGTTCTTGTAGGATTCCATCATCGTTGGGCCGAGATCTCGTAGGATTCTGAGAGAGTTGGACCGACCCCTGGAAGGATGTAGTTAGAGTTGGATGGAGCCCTAGCTAAGAGGCGGATCAACCCCGAGGTAGGGTTCGATTAGAGTCGGATCCAGCCTAATAAGAGTTCCAGTGGAGCTACATCCAGCCTTCATGGGATTGTGTTAGAGGTGGATCGGCAATTTAGTGAGATTTTAGTGGGGTTGGATCCCAGCAACATAGGATGTATTAATAGTTGGGTCGAGCCGTACTATTCTATTCAGCTGAATCCAGACTTGGCAGAGCGACTGAAGTAGAGATGCAGGATCGAATCCCATCAGCATTCAATCGGAGCTGGAACGAACCCCAATAGGATCTAATTGTAGTTTTATCCAGCCCTACAATATTTCTATTTGAGCCAGAACCAGCTTCAGTAGGTGTCCATTCGAGGTGGAGCGGACTCCGATTGGATTCGAGTTCAGCTATTTTCTAGCATTTGTAGCATTTTATCCAGGCGGGCGCTTGGCTTGGGCGCCTGCGACAGGTGATCCCCCGCCGCCGCTGACGCTGTCGCCGCCGTCGGCGTCGTCGTTGGAGTCGTCGTCGGTTTCGTCGTCTTCGTCGTTTTCGTCGCTGCCGTGGGCGTCGTCGATGTCGTCGTTGTCGTTGTGGTCGTCGTCGTGGTCGTCGTCCGCGTCGTCGTCGTCATTTTCCGCCTCCTCCTCCCTCTTCACGCTAGACCAACATTAGGTGCGAGCTTGTTGCGTTGAAGCCTTCTCTTCCTCTCCGACCCCGCGCTTTATGGCAGAGAGTGGTTTCCTGCTCGACGCTGCCAGATCGCATCGCTCACCACTCTGCCATGATGAGAAGAGCGCAGCCGCTTGACTCGAGGCCGAAAGGGGCCCCTGTCTGAAGGCGTCTGGGGCGAGGCTTCCCAAGAGGCATTGAGAGCGATGGGTGGCGATGGAGATGCGCTCGACAACAACGCGATCATTGTCACCGACGCGTGCTGCTGCATGTACGACGGCTGCCTCTTCGGGGATGGGTGCGTGGGGTGCATGGCGAGCGAGACGATGTGCTGCCTCGAGATGGAATTCTGTTGCAAGCAAGGCGCACCGTCGCTCTGCTGCGTTTGTTGCGCGCTGCGCTGCGTTTCGCCTACCGTGTGCATCAAGTCGCAGGGCCAGATGTGTTGCCTTGCCGGCGCGGCCGCAATCCCGTGCGACGAGGAGGTGCCTTGCATGGTCGGCACGTGCGGCATCATCTGCTACCCGACAGTCGCCATCTGCAAGACGCTGGCCGAGATCACGGGCAAAGAAGGTGATGCCCCCCCGGCGGAGCAGGTGGGCTGAGGCCATCGTTTCCCCGTCCTCCGCTTGCTTTCAGTGACGGGCTAAGTGCCACGTAAGTCTCAGAGGTTTTTGGGAATTCCAACGCTGGCCATGCTGCCAGCATGGCCGCAAAGTCGTGCCAGGTTTCCGTTTCAACACGGGCCATCGCGCAGCAGCCGCCCGAAGCCATCGGTTGCTTGCGCAAGGCCAGGTGGGGAGGATAAAAACACCCAGCCGCGTTGGGAGAGGGTCCAGAGAGAGAGAGAGAGAAACAGGTACGCTAGCGCTTCTGAACCCGGGGCTTTCCCCAGGGTCGGCTTCATCGTGAGACGTCCTTTGATGGCCCTGGGGCTTGGAATGGCCCCCGAGAGGCCGAAGAAGACCAAGCAGGAGTTTTGTGTTTGTTGTTATTGTTGTTGTTGTTGATGATGATTGCGATGCTGTTGTTGATGTTGTTGTTGGTGTTGTTGTTATTGTTGTTGCTGTTGTTGTTGTTGCTGTTGCTGTTGTTGTGTTGTCCACATGGCGGCTAACGGTCTTGTAGAGACCCCTGGCCCCGAAGCGTCGGAGGCCTTCGAAAGCCCAGGTAGGGGAAACCAAGATTTGATCCTCGAGCCTCGACGTTATCGAACCGCATCGTCCATCTTCAGCTTTTCGCCCCTTGCGGGTTGTTGACGGCATGTGGGCCCGGACAGAGCAGCTGCGAGACACTTTTCCCCGACGTCGTGTTTTTTCCACAACGTAGGCTCCTGAACGTCTCGACCCCTTCCCAGGTACTGGCTTTTCATCCCGAGTTGACTTTGGACAGTCCCAGGGCCGCAGTGAGGACCCAAGAGGCCGAAGATACCAATACCTTCCGTCATGTGTTTCTCACGGCGCGAGGACGTCAGCGTCAACAGTCGAGTTTGACTAGTAGGTTTAAGTCGGGCATGCCCCTCTGAAGGGTGACTATTCCACATGGGTGGACAAGTGGTCCGGTGGCGATCGTTCGAGCTTGTCTGGCTAGTGTTGATTACGTTTTCACTATGCTTTACAATTGCTCTTCAAATCCGCCTGTAGGAGGTCATGCCTGATCTAATATTAAGTCGGGCGTGTCCCTCTACAGGAGGTACATTCAAACATACAAGAACAATGAATGCTTTTCGGTTTGGCTGGCGGGTGATCTCGTTTCCTTGAGGGATGTTATTATGTCTTAGGTCTGGCTGTAGAGGGGCTTGCAGGATTGCAGATCCATCGCCGATGCATCGGCGATGCAGCTTGATAAAGAGCCCGATTACCTCCACGCTGGCGGCGCAGATGCATCGCCCACGTCGCCGATGCATCGCTGGTGCATCGGCGATGCGGCGCGACTTCCGACCCCATCTACTCGCAGCCCGACGGTAATAACGAGTACCCCCCATGTACCCATTGAGTCTTATATTTGATTTTCCCTGGGACTGAGTGTGGCGAATTGCCACAACAGGCGGTGAGGCCGAACTTTATCATCACACCCAAAGTTCCTATCGTAGCTCTGTGGTTCAGCTCATGAATATCACCATGAGTAGTCCTTTATCGCTAGTTTTGTGAGGATGCCTCACGCGAAACGCGCATGTTCGAAAAGTCGTCAAATTTGCGACTATCAGCTTTCAGAGGATGACTCAATTGGAACTCTGGGTGTTCTTATGTTCTAACAAACACTGTCGCGAACATGTTTGGTGTCTCAGGCGAAACGCTCAATTTTTCTAGGTGCCCCTCCCCTTCTTCCGTCCCCATCTCCGAAATCTCCAAGAAGGCGCCCCGAGAGGGACCAATATACAATTTCACCATAGTTGTTCACAGGAGTTGTGCTCTTCCCCTCCAGGGAGGCCCTGAAGAAGGATCATGGTGGCTCCATCATGGAGGCTGTTGGAGACCGATCCAGACATCCTACCATCTATATCTCTGAGAAGAATTCAATCCTTTCTGGATTCCGAATTTGATTATCCCTGCGGGACTATTCTCTCAAGAATCGGAGGCCTCATATATACGACCCTCGGATTTGTCGGTCTGGACTTCCCGAAGGGATATGGGCGCGTGTTCTCGGGTGAGTATCGCCGCTCGACTGAGGGCCCCTCCCGGTGTCCGACAGCCCGCACCCATACCTACAGTGTAGCCTCAAATCGCGGAGTGCAGGTCAGCATGTTTTACAAGTATTGGTACGTGTGTTGTCTGTTCTTCCTAAGAGTGGCTCGGAGGAGCAAGAAGTCATGATACTGATACGTTCCGAGATGTTCATGATTTCCCGAAGTCACTGATGTTCAATACGGGCTGCAGATGCGAAGGCCGCCAGATACTCCAGACTTCCGTAAACGCATCCTTAAATATCCTCTTCACCCTGTAGTGATCCTTCGCCAGGGTGACCTGTGGTGCGGGCCTACGCCTTTTCTGGCGCGCTCGGACTGCACTTCTCCCCCGCGGCCTGCTGAATCCGCTCACCAGAGGCCACTTATTCGGCAGCAAAGCCTGGAAGCCTCCGTCTCTGGAGTGCACTGGCGCGTGCTGGCGTGCGAGAGTCGATGCGGCGGAGAAGGAGGAGGAGGAGGAGGAGGAGGAGGAGGAGGAGGAGGCGCTGCCACCGAGCGCGCGCTCGCCGCCGGTTACCCCCTCGCGTGCCGCCGCCCCGCCGCCCCCAGGCGCCAGAACTACGAGAACCCGCTGACCATCCGCGAGGAGGCGCGCCCCGGCCGCGGGGGCGCCCGGCGGGGCGCGCGTCGGTCGGGGGCGCGCGTCGGTCGGGGTCGAAATCCTCCTCCTACTCCTCGTCCTCTTCCCTCCTCCTCCATCCTTCTCCTCCTTCTCATCCTCTTCCTCCTCTTCCTCCTCCTCCTCCTCCTCCTCCTCCTAGTGAGGAGGAGACGGCCGTCTCAGTGAGGAGGAGACGGCCGTCTCTGCTTCTTCTTCTTCCTCCTCCTCCTCCTCCTCCTCCTCCTCTGCCGTCGCTGCTGCCGCTTCGCTGGGGACGCAGACAATGGGACCGTCTCCGCGAACTCGCGCGTGAGCTGCCAGCGTAGGGTGGCGCGTGAGCGCCCTCGTCCCCAAGGCAGCGTGCCGTGCGGGCGGCCCGCGCCAGCCGCGGCGTAAGGTACCCGTGTCATCTCGCGCAAGACCCCTTTCAGGTCGTCGCTCACTTTGACTCTGCGGAAATGTCCACCGCCCCAGGGTTCCTGAGGCGGGAGTGTCCCACCCCACTTTTTATGTGCATTGTTTGGCAGTGCACGTCAGGCCCACCTCGAAGTCCGAACATCTTCTGCCAGAGTGCGCCGGGTCCTGAGCTGGTCGGGGGCGTCCAAGACCCAGATCCATCCCGTTCCGATTGATTCTGGCAGCGCTTCACAGGATCTGGTCGCGACCGAAATGCTGAGAATGAGCGTTCAAAAGCGATGTCGAATGGATTGCATGCACGATTGGAAGTGCGCTTGGAAGCCGGTAGCGCGCTACCGAAATTGGTTTGGGCGCTACCCAATTTGAGCGCGTCGTCGCTACCGAATTTCGTTTCAGCGCGACCGAAGTTCGTGATCGTCGTTACCGAATTTCGTGATCGCCATTACTGGATTTCCACGAGTGCGGATGTCGGTGGCAGAGGTGATTGCGCAGATTCTCGCGTTTCTGATCTTCTCGTTACCGATTCTCGTGGTACCGAAGTTCGATGTCCCGCTACCGAATTTCGTTTTCCTGCTACCTATTTTCGCTACCGAATTTCGTTGTCCCTCTATTCGCAAGTATTCGCAACTGTTCGACGCGACCGAAAAATCCGACATCTGGTCGCGACCGAAATTGTGTGCTGCTAGAAGTACCCCTGGGCCAAGGTACCCCCAGGATTTTCGGGGTGACCCAGACGGCCTCCAGGGCACCCCTCACGAGGCCTAGAGGGCCCCATGGGGCTCCCAAGTGGAGCGAAAAGTTGGGGGCACCCTGGGCCAGGGGCACTTCTAGCAACGCCCGACGAAAATCGACGAACGCCCAAATCGCTACCGAATTGCCGGTATCGGATGATTTGGGGAGGGTGGGGGGAATAAGACCAGGTGCGTGGATGTCATGGTTGGGGCCATGATACCTCCCCAGATCTCTTCCAAGGCGTCCCTTGGTCCCCGCCTCGTCTGAACACATGCATCGGGACATGCTCTGCGAAGCCCCCTCTCGGCCGCTGACGAGCGTGGGCGCCGTGCTTTCGCTGCTTCTTTTGCGGCGGCGGTGGCGCCCGTCGGCGGCGGCGGCTGCTGCCGCGGGCGGTGGGTTGAGTCGGGCATGCCCCTCTACAGGAGGAATACTCAACAACAGTAACCAAATAGTCCAGGGACGATGTGTCGAGTATTTTTGAATATGTTTGGAACATGTTTTGACTATCTTTTTTTTTGTTCGTCTAACAGCCGCCTGTAGGAGGACATGCCCAACCTCAGCGGTGGGTGACCGGGGGCTGCCAGTGCCGGCGAGAGCCCGGGACGCCCCTCGCGCCGCGAAGAGGTCAGGCCAGGCTCCCCGCAGTGCATGCACAGTGCCCCGCAGCCCCCGCAAGGTCATGTCTCTTCGGGATGCCACCTCTCGAAGAAGAAAAAACGCCTCCGGCGCCGCCCCTGGCGCGCTCCGCGCGCCAGGGAGGGAGGCCCAGGCGCGGATCCAAGAAATCCGCGCGGAGCGCCAAAAGTTTCTGTTTCTCCTGTTTTTTCTTCCTCTAACCTCCCCAGATCCCCCTCGAGTCAGGAAAAAACCCACGACAGGAGATTTTTTGCTATTTTCGGCCTCTGGGAGGCCTTTGCCGGCCATCGGGGCCGTCAAAACACGGCTCGGGACGAGAAGCGGGTCCTGGGGAATGGGTCGACGCTGTGAAGAAGTCAGGACGTCGGGGGTCCTGGGTCCCCTGACCTTTCAGAGAGCTTTTTTTTTAGCACTGGAGACCTAAAAACCTAAAAAGCTGAGCGAAACAGCCTAAAACCAAAACGTAGAGCTCTGGGATAGGTTTTTAAGTCGGGTGCTATGTTTTAGCCCTCCTGGAACGTCTGGGTCCTGGGGGGCCCAGATCCAGGATTGCCAAGAAGGGCTGTGGGGCGAGGAGGGTCAGGGCAGGGTTGAGTCGTGCATGCCCCTCTACAGGAGGGAGATTCAAAAACAGTCAGAAGAAGAGGGCCAGGGCAGGGTTGAGTCGTGCATGTCCCTCTACAGGAGGGAGATTCAAAAACAGTCAGAAGAAGAAGAAGAAGAAGAAGAGTCTGGACCATTTCTGACTATTTTGCAGTCCGCTTTGACGCATTCAAGTGTTTCGCCCAAAATCCGCCTGTTGCTGCAGGGGGGCATGCCCGACCGAAGGGTCAAGGGGTGCCCGGCAGTCGGGCCAGCAGCACCACGGACCGCAGGGGCGGCGGGCCCCTGCGCGGCTGCCTGAGCTCTGTACGGTAGGTTTGCGTCGTGTCGACCAGCGGCGACCCCAGCGCGGGCGTTCAAGGTTGAACGCCGCCAGCGGCCCAGAATCGATCGATGTTGAACGATCGGACGTTGCGGCAGCGGCCGATCGTTCAAGGTTGAACAATCCCTGCGGTGTCAAAAACCAACGCCAGGGTCGGCACGACACGAACCTGCCGTACGCGCCCGTGTCGCGGCTGGCCGTCAGTGAGATGGTCGAGGACTCCTAGATTTAGTCGGGCCTGTCCCTTACAGGGGGAAGACTCGGAGCCCCGAATCATCAGGGGCAACTCGGGTCGGGGCTAACTCGGGTTCGTTTTTCGGGAATCCGAACCCGAATTGCCCCGGGCCCGAGTTACCCCGGATAACTCGGGCGTCCAACAGATTCGAAAATAGAAAAATAGTTTGGGGCTCTGGACTCCAGAGCCCCAAATCATCAGGGATAATTCGGGTCAGGGCTAACTCGGGTTCGTTTTTCGGGAATCAAGCCCGAGTTACCCGGGGCCCGAGTTACCCCGGATAACTCGGGCGCCCAACAGATTCGAAGATAGAAAAATAGTTTGGGGACGATTGTTTTATGAAGTTTGGCCATATTTGAGAATATTTAGGCTATGTTTATTGTTCGTTCAAAATCCGCCTGTAGGGGGACATGCCTGACCTAAGTCTAGATAGGTTCGGAGTAGGGGTCGGAGGATCGCGCCGCATTGCCGATGCACCAGCGATGCGTCGGCGATGCGGCTGGATGTGGAGCCCAATTTTCTCCACGCCGACGTCGCCGATGCATCGCCGACGTCGCCAGTGCATGGCCGATCTATCGGCGATGCGGCGCGATCCTCCGACCCTGCCTACTCCGACCCCATCTAGGAGGCCTCTAAATGGACGGACGCGTCGCCTTGGGTTCATGTCCTGACAAGTGTGACGACCAAGCGCAGCCAAGGCACGTGTCTTTTTTCCAATAGGAGTTCATGGAAGCACTTATGAATGGGGACACCTGCGGGCTTGGTGAGGCGGGTGGTTCAGACGTTACGCGGGTACACATAGGAGGATGTTGCACCTGTCCCGTCGAGAAGATACGGGCCCTGGGCCCGCGGAACGTGCCACTTGCCCCATGCCCGCATGATCCAGCCCCGACCCCAAACATGTTTCCGTCCTTTCCCCCACCCCCGGTTTTTGTGTGCAAGGAGAGTGAAGAGACGAAGGGAGGAGGATGGGGGAGGTATTTTTCTCAACTAGGCTTTTCTCAAACGGTCCACATCGCTTGCTCAAGGAATGGCCTGCAGATTTGCATTCGTGGGCCAAGCTGTGTGCCTTTCCTTCGCCCCAAGGGCGCGCATCGTAGGGGCCACCAACAATGGAGAGGGGATGGGCAGGGACAGCACGATGTTGCACTCGTAGGTGTGTTTCTTCTGATTATTGCGGGGTGGGCGGGGGGGGGCGTCCCTCTCCAAGTCCTGGAAAAGAGATGTTCTTAGTTGCGGTTGCCACCAACAGGAGCGTTATCTCGAGGGTGTCGCCCCGTGCTGCCAGCCCCCCATTTTTTCCCTGCGTGGGTGGGTGGGTGGGTTGATTGATTGATTGGCTCATCGGTTGGCAGATTGGCAACTCAGCCGGTTGGCCGATCGCCTGATTAGCAGATCGAATTGTTGGTTGGTTGGTTGGTTGGTTGGTTTGCAATTATGTTGGATAGCCGGCCAGTTCGCTGGCAGATTCACTAAGGAAGGGAAGGATGTGACAAGGAATGGATGGAAGCAGGACCGAGCATGGCTGTGCGCTCTCAGCATGCTGGGCGATCCAATGCCGTCAAAACCTCGATGTCGAAAGGGCGGATATCTTCAGGAGGGGAAACAACACATACCGATGCATCGTCGATCCCCAGGAAAAATGCAGGAAGATGTGGGACGGGGGGGAAGACGAACACCCATAAGGTCTGGGAAAATTTGGGGAGTCCTGGGATTCGTGTGCGTGTGTGTGTGTGTGTGTGTGTATTCATTTGTGTGTCCCTCCCTGGGCGCCTTTCAAAAACCACGATGTCCAGAGGGCGGAGATTTGCTCTCCGCTCACGGCGCACGAGTTCTGCGTCGAGGCACTTCCGGGGCGCCTCTCCTCGAGGCGTGCAGCCTCTCCTGCCCTGCGCTGGGGAAAGAGACAGTGCGGCGGCGCGCAGGGGCACGCGCAGCACGACGCCATTCGTGGAGTTCTGGGCACTCCCTTCCCGAGGGGCCTGTTCGAGTACATCTATATCTATATCCGTAAGGGCTTCGCCCCCTGCCGCCGGCCCCCTCTCTCGGAGAATGGGCCATGGAAGAGCTAAGTCATGAGGCCTTGGCGCTGTCGTGAAGCAGTATCGAAACTTCATGCGAAGCCGAGTCGCAATCAGCAAAACCAATTGATCACAAGAGGGGTTACCACACCTGGCGATTGGTAAGACGTGTATGGTTTAAGGGCTTGGTTACCACACCTTGCGATGAAAGGGCCGAGGGAGTTCTCGCAGTTTGGGTTACCACGCCTTGCGATGGATTTGCGTGAGGGTTCGAATTTCAGAAATGTGGCAAATCCCTTGTGTTTTTGGACCCTGACCTCGCGGATCTGCGTAAGGGGTGGCGCCGAATTTCAGAAATGTGGCAAATCCCATGTGTTTTTGGACCCTGACCCCGCGGATCTGCGTGAGGGGTGGCACCGAATTTCAGAAATGTGGCAAATCCCTTGTGTTTTTGGACCCTGACCCCGCGGATCTGCGTGAGGGGTGGCACCGAATTTCAGAAATGTGGCAAATCCCTGTGTTTTTGGACCCTGACCCCGCGGATCTGCGTGAGGGGTGGCACCGAATTTCAGAAATGTGGCAAATCCATGTGTTTTTGGACCCTGACCCCGCGGATCTGCGTGAGGGGTGGCACCGAATTTCAGAAATGTGGCAAATCCCTTGTGTTTTTGGACCCTGACCCCGCGGATCTGCGTGAGGGGTGGCACCGAATTTCAGAAATGTGGCAAATCCCATGTGTTTTTGGACCCTGACCCCGCGGATCTGCGTGAGGGGTGGCACCGAATTTCAGAAATGTGGCAAATCCCATGTGTTTTTGGACCCTGACCCCGCGGATCTGCGTGAGGGGTGGCACAGAATTTCAGAAATGTGGCAAATCCCCTGTGTTTTTGGACCCTGACCCCGCGGAATCTGCGTGAGGGGTGTCGATTTCGAGCCCCCCCCAGTAATTCAGACAACGCGCCCAGGGGACGCTGGAAACTCATGTTTTGGCCTCCCCCCCCCTCGCGCGGTCAATCAACTAGTTACAGTAACCAGCAAGAAGTCAACTAGTTACAGTAACCAGCAAGAAGCAGAACTGTAACACTGGAAACTAGAACTACAACTGGTACAGGAAACTGCGAATCACGCGCCTCGCAGCCTGGTGGCCCCACAAGGGGGCCAGCGATATATATATATATATATATATATACACATATCGTGCTATATCGATACAAAATATAGACACAGATCATTATATACAAATGTTCTATGTATCTGTATATATATACACATATGTATATATGTATATATATAACATATATATATATATATATATATGAGTAGGCCGGGGGGAAGGGGGGGGGAGGGGCAAAATCGGTGCCGTCATCCCCTATGGCTGCCCCCCCGAACCTTTGGGGGGTCACAAGCCCCCCGGGACTGCCCCGGGCCGCTTCCAAATTGCCCACGACAGGCCACGCGGGCCGTACAGATGGTCAAGAAAGCCTGAAGAGGCCCCGAAGACGCCCCAGAGGGCCCCAAGAGGGCCCGTGAGGGCCCCAAGAGGGCCTTCAAGAGGCAAACATGTGCCAATTATCTGTAAAACCTACATTTTCAGTATGCTCGCCGGCTTCGTCTTCACAGTGTCCCAGACGCACCCGCGGAGCCCCAACACAGCCCGAGAGAGACCTAAGAGGCCCAAGACGGCCCAACCCGAGACGGCCCAAGAAGCGCCACGCCGGCCCAGGAGGCCCCCAAGACGGCCTCGGCGAGGCCCCAGAGGGCCCGAGATGGCTTGAAGATGGCCGAAGAGGGCCCCAAGAGGGCCTTCAAGAGGCAAAAATCAGCCCGATCCTTTCGTAAAACGTACATGTTCAGCATACTCGCTGGCTTCGTCTTCACAGTGCCCCAGACGCCCCCGCGGAGCCCCAACACAGCCCAAGAGAGACCCAAGAGGGCACAAGACGGCCTAAAAGGATTGTCCCGTGGGGCTCACGGAACCCCCCCAAGACGGCCCAAGAGGCCCCGAAGCCGGCCCAGGAGGCCCCCAAGACGGCCTCAGGGAGGCCCAAGAGAGCCCCGTTCGAAATCATGTTCCCGGAAGCCTCTCCGGGAACATGATTTCTGAGCTCCCAGGGCCCCCTAGAGGGCCCCAGGACAGCCTCAGCGGGGCCTAAGAGGGCCCGAGGTGGCTTCGAGATGGCCGAAGAGGGCCCCAAGAGGGCCTTCAAGAGGCAAAAATCAGCCCAATTCCTTTCGTATTATCCCGGCAAAGCAACCTAACAGCGATGTGTAGAAGCATATCTGAAAGCATTCCCCTTAAGATTCAGATGAAAATCCAGTTGTCGAATTCTGCTGTTCTCGCAGTCGTAGTCGCATTCGCGATGACAGTCGCAGCGGCAACGGCAGTCGCAGTCACAGCCTCAGCCTCAGCCTGCCTCCTCCTCCTCCTCCTCCTCTTTCTCCTGCTCCTCCTCCTCCTCCTCCTCCTCCTCCTCTTCCTCCTGCTCGTCCTCGTTCTCGTCCTCCTCGTCTTGCTCGTCCTCCTCCTCCTGGTGCTCTCTCCTCCTCCTCCTCCTCCTCCTCCTCCTCCTCCTCCTCCTCCTGGTGGTCCTCGTTCTCCTCCTCCTGGTGCTCTCCCCCCCCTCCTCCTCCTCGTCCTCCTCCTCCTCCTCCTCCTCGTCCTCCTCCTCCTCTCCTCCTCCTCCTCCTCCTCCTCCTCCTCCTCCTCCTCCTGGTAGTCCTCCCCCTCCTCCTCCTCCTCCTCCTCCTCTTCCTGGTCGTCCTCGTTCTCGTCCTCCTCGTCTTGCTCGTCCTCCTCCTCCTGGTGTTCCTCCTCCTCCTCCTCCTCCTCCTCCTCCTCCTCCTCCTCCTCCTGGTGGTCCTCGTTCTCCTCCTCCTGGTACTCTCCCCCCCCCTCCTCCTCCTCCTCCTCGTCCTCGTCCTCCTCCTCCTCCTCCTCCTCCTCCTCCTCCTCCTCCTCCTCCTCCTCCTCCTCCTCCTCCTGGTACTCCTCCCCCTCCCCTCCTCCTCCTCCTCCTCCTCCTCCTCTTCCTGGTCGTCCTCCTCCTCCTGGTCGTCCTCCTCCTCCTGCTCGTCCTCCTCCTCCTCCTGCTCGTCCTTCTTCTCCTGCTCCTCCTGCTCCTCGTCCTGCTCCTGCTCGTCCTCGTCCTCCTGGTCTTGCTCGTCCTCCTCCTCGTCGTGCTCTTGCCCCTGCTGAAAATGTGGCCCAGGAATGGGAGTTCTGGGAAGTCGAAGAGCACGAAGTTGCCTACAGTTGGCTACGGGCATTCAAAATGTGGCCCGGGAATGGAGTTCTGGGAACTCGAAGAGCACGAAGTGGCCTACAGTTGGCTCCGGGCATTCAAAATGTGGCCCGGGAATGGAGTTCTGGGAACTCGAAGAGCACGAAGTGGCCTACAGTTGGCTCCGGGCATCCAAAATGTGGCCCGGGAATGGAGTTCTGGGAACTCGAAGAGCACGAAGTGGTGACTGTTGCATCCGGGCATTCAAAATGTGGCCCGGGAATGGCGTTCTGGGAACTCGAAGAGCACGAAGTGTGTGACTGTTGCATCCGGTTATTCTAAAGGTGGCCCGGGAATGGCGTTCTGGGATCTCGAAGAGCACGAAGTGTGTGACTGTTGCATCCGGTTATTCAGAATGAGCCTGGGAATGGAGTTCTGGGAACTCGAAGAGCACGAAGTGTGTGACTGTTGGTGAAAAACGAGATGGACACAACCCGCCCGGCAACTCCCAACACCTGCCCGGACCCCCCTGTGGAGTGATCTGTGAGCTCTTTTGAGACCACTAGAAACCTATCAGTCTTCGCTGTTAGGTAAAAACGTACATGTTCAGCATACTCGCTGGCTTCGTCTTCACAGTGCCCCAGACGCCCCCGAGGAGCCCCAAGACAGCCCAAGAGAGACCCAAGAGGGCACAAGACGGCCCCCAAAAGAGTCGTCCTGTGGGGCTGACGGAACCCCCCCAAGACGGCCCAAGAGGCCCCAAAGCCAGCCCAGGAGGCCCCCAAGACAGCCTCAGGGAGGCCCAAGAGGGCCCCGTTCGAAGTCACGTTCCCGGAAGCCTCTCCGGGAACGCCCCAAGAGCGCCTCCAGAGGCCCTTCCAAAGGGCCCCAGAAGCCGAAAATCATGTATTTTCCAACGGTTTTTGAAGCATTCTTGCGCCCTCCCATGTTCCGCCTCCCCACGGTCCCGGACCGCGTTTGAGGCCCTTCAGATCGCTCCAAGACGGCCGAAGAGGCTCCCAAGAAAGGCCAGAGACTGCCCAGGAGGCCCCCAGATTATAAGTCAAGAGGGCCTCCAGAGCGCCCCAAGAGAGCCCCCAAGAGCGACCCAAGAGGGCCGGAAAGAGCGCGACATTTCAAAGTCTCCGGCCTGAGAGGCTCCTAGGACGCCCCCGGAGGCCATCAAGAGGCTCCCAAGAAGCCCCCGAAGCCCCAATAGGCCCCCAAGGGGCCCCCAGGGAAGCCCCCTGCGGGCCCCAAGACACTTCGGTAAATCGCATTTCCCAGATAGCTTTCCGGGAACATGATTCCTTGGGCTTCCGCCCACCGCCCCAACCATGTTTCCAATAGGCTTGCCGACAAGGCCAAAAGGCGCTTCTCGGTAAGCCCCCAGAGGCCCCCCCTCTTAGAGAGCCGAACAAATCATGCTCCCGGAAAGCTTCCCGGGAACATGATTCTCTATATCTCGGAGTAGCCCCCCCCGGCGGGCCGCTGCCTGTTCCCCTCATCGGTGCCCACCGGGGGCTGCGGTGGGAGGTCCAGAGCTCCCGAGGCGGTCCGAGCCCGCCCCGAAGCAGGCCACGACAGGCTAAGGGGGTCCTGAGAGGGCCCAAGACTGTCCCACGAGGCCCCAAAGACGCCCAAGCTGCACTCAAGACGGCCGACGAGGACTTCAACACGCTCCAGGACGGACTCAAGAGTCTCCCCCCCAAGAGGGCCCTGGAAGGCAAGTTTCACTAATGTTCCGATGGTTTCTGAAGGATTTAGGCGTTCTTGCTTCCCCCGCTTCCCAGCGCTCCCTCACGGCCTCGCTCGGAGGCCCTTCAGATCGCTCCAAGACGGGCCACGAGGCCCCAAAGAGGGCCCCAAGACGGCCCTGGAGGCTCCCCAGACAACCCAACTGTGCCCCAAGAGCTCCCCAAGAGAGGGCCCAGAGGGGGACCGCCAACCGATACTTCGAGGTCTCTGGACCTAGAGGCCGCCTGGAGGCCCCCGGAGGCCACCAAGAGGCTCCCACGAAGCCCCGTGAGGCGCCCAAGAGGCCTCCAGGAAGCCCCAAGAGACCCCCAAGGGGCTCCCAGGGAACGCCCAAGAGGCCCCCCAACACACCCTAAGAAATCATGTCCACAGAAAACCTTCTGCTGGGGACATGGTTCATCATGGGCCCGAGAGTTCCCGGAGACCCCCAAGGGGCCCCCAGGGAACGCCCAAGAGACCCCCCAACACACCCCAACAAACCATGTCCCCAGAAAGCCTTCCGGGGACATGGTTAATCATGGGCCCGCGAGTCTCCGGAGGCTTCGAAGTACCATCATGATACAGGAAAGCTCTCTGGGAAGTTGATTGGGAACATGACTGATCGCCTGCTCGCGGTCCTCCGCAGATCGTTTCGCACAAAGTTGCCCCAAATGCCCTCTTGAACCGACGACGACGACCACGAAACGACGAAGACGACGACGACGACGACGACGACGACGACGACGACGACGACGACGACGACGACGACGACGACGACGACGGCGCGCCCCAATAGGCGACGACGACATTACGACGCCTACGACGACGGCACGCCCCAACAGGCTCCCCAACACGCCCCCAAACCCATGCTCCCGGAAGGCCTTCTGGGAACCCGATTCATACGGCCTCCGCCCCCATACACAACCATTTTCCTCGAAGGCCTTTCGGAATGCAGATTGGCATGCGTGGACTGTGGTCCACTACTTCAGTGGAGCAATGAATTCGTGAAGGCCTGGGGCCTGCTAGAACCTGAGCGCGTGCGAAGCGCGCGCGATGGTTCTAGTATATATGTGCATGCCTACACCTATAGGTAGATGACTCAATCCTATATACATAAATATGCGTATGCATAAATGTATATACGGATATGTCTATACCTGCATATCGATATACCTATATATGTATATATATATATGTATATATATATATGTGTATATATATGCATTCATAATCATATAAACATATATATATATATAGATGTATATGTCTATACCTACAAATGTATGGATATGTTTTGTATGTCTACATATGCGTATCTATTTATAACTGTATACATCGATACATCGAGGACTAGATACCTATATTTTTTTACAGTATACATGCATGTATCTATATATATATATATATATACATCTATGAGTGGGCACCAGGGGGCCCAAAATCGGTGCCTCCAGTTGGCTTGGGGGGGCCCGGCGGGCCTCCGCGCTCCCAAAGGGCCTTGCAGGGGCCCAGCGGGCACCCAGAGAGGCCCTCAAGGGGACCACAATGCACCACGGCGCTTCCAGCACGCCGACCACTGCTTCGAAGCTGCCCACCTGGCCTCCGCGGCGCCCCAAAAGAGCTTCCAGCTGATCCCCGGGAGAGGTTTCAGGCGCGGAAATCGTGGCTTTCCAGTGGGTGGACAACATATCACGAGGTATATGAGAATTCATAGAAACAGCGTGCCAATGCGGCTCAGATTCCTTCGACCTCTGAGGAACTCCATTCCCCAACATTTCAGTGCTGACTTGCATTGTGCTGTCCTCCCGGACGTGAGGAGCCTCGTCAAGGCCAACATTGAAATGTAAGGGGCGGGGGTTAAGCGTGGAGTTGGTATCGCAATCGGTGCGCAGCCGCATGCGGCCACGAACAAGTTGCGTTGTGTCGTTCTCCCGCTGTCCCTCGGTTTTGTTGACAGGTTTTCGTGCGCTCGCCTGCTCCGCTGCCCGACGCCTGGAGACGGTTCAAGAGGCGCCCAAAGATGGCCCCAAGGCACCCGAAGAGGGCGCAAAGACGGCCCAAAAGGCGCCCCAGAGGGCTCCGGGCGGCCCCCCAGATGAGCTCGGACATGTTGCAAGAGCCCTATGAGGATGATGTGGAGGACGGCAGAGGGGCCCTCATCCCTCCTCCTTGCGAGCGAGGGCGAGGGTAACGTCGGCCATCCTGCGCAGAGCCCGCCCCCAGGCGGCGTCTGGGTGGTGCGTCCTGAATTGGCCGCGGTTCATCGTCCACGTCATGACCCCGGTGCAGCGACAGTGCGCTGGGCACTTGCCAACGCGCGCCTCGTTCAATTCCCCTTCCCCCCTGCGGGGAACCAACACCACAGCAGGAGCAAGTGATTACCGATGCCGCTGCCCTTGCTTCGTTTTCGCCTTGTTGGGGCTCCTGGGAGGCCCTCGTCGCCACGGCTGGACTCGCCCCGGGAGTAGCTAGCGCTGGGCCTCCCTGGGCAGCGCCTCTGGCGCCAATTCTGGCGCGCTCCGCGTGCCATGGGGGGGAGAGGCAGCAGCGCCGATGCAAGAAGTCTGCGTGGAGCTTCGAAAGCTGGTGTTTATGAAATGATAGGTTCCTCTCGAGGATGAGGACGAGAACGAGGAGGAGGAGGAGGAGGAGGAGGAGGAGGAGGAGACGGAGGAGGAGGAGGAGGAGGCGTAGGAGGAGGAGGAGGAGGAGGAGGAGGAGGAGGAGGAGGACGAGGAGGATGAGGAGGAGGAGGAGAGAGAGGAGGAGGGATTGACGCTGCGAGGCGCCCCCAAAGTTCGGCTAAGGAAAGAAGAGGAGGGTGTAGGATGAGGAGGGATGAGGCATGCCGGGAGGAGGAGGGAGGGAGGAGGAGGAGGAGGAGCAGGAGGGGGACGAGGAAGGGACCAGCAAGTTTGTGCGAGAACATCGCCTGTTTCCCACCTGATGGGTAGGGGGCGACAGGAGGAGAAGGAGGAGGAGGAGGAGGAGGAGGGCAGAGGACAGAGGACAGAGGACAGAGGACAGAGGGCAGAGGACAGAGGACAGAGGACGGAGGAGGAGAGGGAGGAGGAGAGGGAGGAGGACGGAGGACGGAGGACGAGGACGAGGAGGAGGAGGAGGAGGAGGAGGAGGAGGAGGAGAAGGAGGAGGAGGAGGAGGAGGATGGGGAGGAGGCGGGAAGGGGAGCGCTTGGAAGGACCGTTGTGCTCCGTCGATCTGCGGGCGGGTCAGGGGGGCCCTGAAGCAAGAGGTCGAGCCATCCCTGGCCAGGCCAGCAGCCGGCCGATCCGCCGCCGAGTCCGTGCACCCGGGCTGCGCTGGTGGACCGCCTTTGCGAGGGCTTGCTCGGCCGTGCCCTGCGAGGTGTCTGCTCGGCCGCCACCCCTCTCCCCCTGCGACTCTTGAGCGGCAGGGCCGTCAGGGGCATCAGTCGGGGCCGTGGAGGGAGGATGGAGGGGGTATGAGGAGGGGGACGAGGAGACGGAGAAGGGGGTGGGGGCGGAGGACGAGGAGGTGGGAGAGGGGGGAATGGGGAGGATGGAGGAGGAGGGCGAGGACCCAGTCCTCCTGCTCCTCCTGCTCGTCATCTTTACTGGTCTCTGCTCCGGGAGCAGTGCTCCCAGGACGCTGCCTGCGAGCCCCACCGCCGCCGTGTCTGGGCGAAGCGTTCGAAGGACGGGCTCCGAGCTGACTTCGGGCCTCCGGGGGTTCCTGCGCAGAGGCTCGCCGAACGCATCCGGTCGTGGCTGCTGCCCGTGCCGGCGCACGAAGACGGGGTCCGAGTGCGCAGCCTCAGTTCGGCGATCATCCTCCGCCAGGTACTATGACATCGAGGGCAACTGGAAGAGTAACGACGACTACGAGGTGCCATCCTGCGCCCGAGAGAGAGAGAGAGAGATAGAGCGAGAGATAAAGTGAAGGGTCTGAGGAGGAGGAAGAGGAGGAGGAGGAGGAGGAGGAGGAAGAGGAGGAGGAGGAGGAGGAGGAGAAGGGGGAGGGGAGGGGCAGGAGGAGAGGGATATGGAGGAGGAGGAGGAGGAGGAGGTGGAGGCGGAGGTGGAGGTGGAGGGTGAGGTGGAGGAGGGGGAGGGGGAGTTGACGCCGAGGAGAGGGGGGTCAGGTTCATACGGGAGCCCCACACTTTTCCCCGCCGACGCCGTGGACTACTGACGCGTACGCAGTCTCTGGAATCGGACGACAGGTGCCAGTGAGCGGGGGGCCAGGGCTCTCGCGGCGAGGGAGCGGGGGGCGGGGAGGGGAAGGGAGCGCCAACGGTCATACATGCACTGACGTCGGTGCCCAGTCGGAGTGCATCGATGACGCTGGTAGCTGCGATTACGAATACAATGGCGCTCACAGGAAGGATGCTTTGGATTGCTCGGAGACCAGCGCGTGCGCGTGAGGGGGGGGCGCGGGCGGCCGCCAGATGCGCAGGTGTCAATTCAGTTGGCAGTCAGAGGAGGCACAGAGAGCTCTTTGCGCAAGATCTCCATGTTTCAATCGATGCTCAAGCGTCCTTTGACAACAGTTTGCGAGCTGTAACTTGCAGCTTGTGAGAAGGCACTGCAAAAAACTTGTAGCATATCGTCTGCGCACTTGAGACGAACAAGAACACCGACGGTGCCTATTTGTTCGACGGGCGGTTGCTCGTCGATGCCAGCCCTCGGGTGATGCTTTCCAGCCCCGAGACCTTCGAACATGACTCCCAGGACGCAAACAACGATGCTGCCACCAGGGAAGCTGCCGGGATTTCTGGGGCTGCGGATTTAAGGGCTCCCTCGAGGGCGCGAAGTTATTCGCGCTTCGCGCTTCGCGGTCCTCGTTCCTCCTCCCCCTCCTCCTCGTCCTCCTATTCTCCTTTTGGGAGGGCGGCGCGAGAGCGCGAAGTTATTCGCGCTTCGCGCTTCGCGCAGCGCGAAGCGCGAAGTTGGGAGCCCTAATGACTCCAGGACGCAAACAAAGATGCTGCCACCAGGGAAGCTGCCGGGATTTCTGGGGCTGCGGATTGCAAAGGCCAGACCGACGGACGTCAGGGACGCTGTCCCTTGTCCAAGGTGCCCCCAGCTTTTCGCTCCGTGTGGGAGCCCCTTTTGGTCTTCTGGGCCTTGCGGGGGGTGTTTCGGAGGCCGCGGGGGCCTTCCTGGAAGTCCTGCTGCAGGCACTGGGCCGGAAACATCTCTGGCAGCAGCCGAAGGGGTGCTGCGGGCCGCACTGGAGGTGGCGGGGCGGCGCGCGGGGGAGCCTTGGCATCGCTCGGACGTGTGCGTTTTTCCTTCGGCGAGGACCATCGACGAGCATCCTTGATCATTTGGCGAAAAAACCGCGCACGAAACCGAAAACGCACAGGGGATGGACGTCCGAGCGATGGCCAGGAGCGGGAAGGCAGGGAAGGCAGGTGGCGAGGAGCCACCCGGGACCCAGGGCTTCTGACGCAGTAGGTTCTTGAAGGATTCTGGCCTTTGGAGGGTGCCTGGCAAGGCTCGAAGGGCACTGGACACCGTCTTGAGGCGTCTTCGAGGCATGTCGGAGGCTATCTTGAGCCATGTTCGGCTATCTTGTGGGCCTGCGCACAGCAGGCCATACGCCACCACCCGCGCCGTCCCTGGCAAAAACCACTTCGCAGTGATCGCGGGGTGGCTGCGCATGATCCAGTTATATCCGCAAGTTGCATGTTGTATTGTTATTGGTAGGGATGGGCGCGCAGCGTACAATATGCTGACACCCCCGCCGTCCCTGTCAACAAACATACACAGTGCTTGCGGGCCTCACGAACATGATTCAACACTTCGCCCCAAGGTGTCTTTTGCAATGCTTGTTGGCAGGGATGGTGGGGGGGGGCCGCATCGGGTTGGTTGCGCATGCTCCGAATGTGCAGGTATAATGCGTTGTGTTTTGTTTCTTGACAGGGATGGTTGGGCGGGGGTGATTCTGGTGTCCTCATTGATCCTGGTTGGCTACCAGTCGCCTGGGGGAGGGGGCGCGTATCAATAGGAACCAGTAGTAAAGCCTTTGCATGGACATTGTCAGTCGTCAGTTTGGCGCAGAAGAGTCTTGCAAGGGACGACGCGTTAGCCCAACACTAACACATTTCCATCGACGTGTTTTGACTGCCCAGCCCAACTGCTAATTTGACAGACGACCATGTGGCCGCCCCCATTTTGCTCGAGGCGCCCAGCGTCGGTCTTCTTATGTCATTCGTGATGTTGTTCGTTATGCCAGGTGTGAGTCGAAGACTGCACAAGCGCTGAATCTCGTCAGAAGCAGCTCCGTAGAGTCGGAAACTCGTCGGTTCGGACATTTGGAAGATCGGTAATTCGTGATTGCAGAAGTGCGCGGTTCGGAGGTAGGAGATTTGGAAATTCCGAAGTTCCAATTCTGAGTTGGCATTACTCAGTCTGTCCGGCATGGAAAGCACGAGTTGCACCTCAAGGGTTTTTTGGTCAATCCCGCGAGTTGCACGGTCGGTTTCGTTTGTTTCTGTGTGAATTTGCAAGGTTCTTTTTAGTTGCTTTGGATTCCTTTGGATTCCTTTGGATTCCTCAGGTTCCCCCGGGTTTCCTCAGGATTCTCCAAGTTGCTCGGGGCGCCTCAGGCTTCGACGTGATCCCCACCCCTCTTTCAGGATCCTGCAGGTTTCTTCAGGATTCCCAAGGAATCACCCGGATTTCCCGGAGTCTTGAGGAACCTTCAGGATCCTGTAAGGATTGTTGGCGAGTTTCGGGGTATCCACCAGCCCTCAGGGTTCTTGATTCAAGAGTCTTCAGCATTCGACACAAGGTTCCCCATGATCATTCGGGTCTCCACAGGCTTCCTGAGGGCGATCTGCCCATGTTGTCTTGAAACTATTGTAGTGTGCCTTTCGCGGTGGCCGAGCGGATTTCGGATGACCAGCGCGCGTGCGTGGAAGGTCTTACAGCGCCCGCAATGGAAACGTATCCGCGTTGGCCGGGAGATTACAGTGAATATGTAGCGATGACCGCGCGGATTTCCGGTGACTCGCGTGGCGGGCGTGGTCATCTGAGCGCGTGCGTGCGCGCAGAGGTTTGTGAGTTTTGCATGGTTCGCAGTGGAAAAGTCGCCATGTTGCCCTGGAAACTAAAGTGAATCCTGAACGGTGAACTAGCGGATATCTGGTGACCCGCGCAGCGGGCGGGTCACCCGCACCGCGCGGGTGTCCGCGCTCACCCGCGCGCGTCCGCGCGTGCGCGCGTGGAGAAATCTAAATTGTGGGCAATGGAACTGTCGTCATGCGCGCCTGGAAACTAGAATGAAGTTTTAACGGCGGCCGAGGGGGTGACGGGAAGCGTCTTCGAGGACCGAGAAGTGGTTTGGACGTTGTTGCTGCAATTGTAAGGTGTCCATATGTTGTTATAAGGATATCCCTGCTTTACCGTGGCGGGCCGCACTGGGGGCGGGCTTGGAAACGTCTTCGAGGAACGAGAAGCCGGCTGGACGTTTTGGCTGAAATTCGAACATCTATGCATCAAATATTACACCGTTTGGGATCCTATGTCGAAGCGGCATAGCAGATGACGGGAAGCGCGCTCAGACTCGAAGATTCGCGCGATGGACGTTGGCATCGACCCGGGGGGGGGGGGGTAAAGCACGACGATAACATGGTCAGTTAAGGGGGTGCAGGGGGGGGCGGGTTCGGGATTCACTCGCGGTCCATGCCTGGATGATGAGTGGGCGCGCGCACAGAGTCGAAGGGTCGCGCGATGGACGTCGTTCACTTGCCCGCCCAGGGAGGGGATATTTATCGAGTGGATAGGGTCCAGGGGGGGAGTGGTGGCGGGATCGGGCCTGGGCCCGCAGCCGGCAGATGACGGGGAACGCGCTTGTGCTCGAAGGGCCCCGCGGCGGACGCCGCTTATTGGCCCGGAGGGGAAATGTTTAGCAAAGGGAGGGGTCCAGGGGAGGAGAGGCTCAGGAGGGGAAAAAACACACAGACACAATTAATCGACGAGTCCCAGGAAAATATGGGAAAACATGGGAAGTGGGGGGGAAGACAAAAACCCAAAAAATATAGGAAAATATGGGGGATAATTTTATTTGTGTGTATTTATTTGTGTGTCCCAGGGCCCCTTCAGAGGCGGCGGGATCGGGCCTGGGCCTCGAGGTGGCGGATGACGAGAAGCGCCCCTAGATTCGAAGGGTCGCGCGGCGGACGCGGTTTACTGGCCCGGGGGGGAATTTCTATCATGCGGAGGGGCCATGGGGGGGGGGGCGGTGGCAGGATGGGCCCGGGCCTGGAGCTGGCGGATGACGGGAAGCACGCGTAGAAGGCCTTGGCTCGAGCGATTGCAGGTGGCATTGAGGGGTCTCCGGGGTGGCTACCCCCCGCGCAGCATGAGTAGCGCGCGACGGCATACCCTTGACTTAATGCACTGTAGGGCTGAGGGCAAATACGACACTGTTAACCGTGAGGCAGCTTGGCAGTTCATGGAACGAGTAGCCAGTTTAACAACCATGGGTGGACAGATAACAACCTTGGATTGGATCGTGGGCTCGGTCACTGAATTCGGCAATCATGGACTGGTTTGTTTGGTCAGCCGATCAATATTGCCTTGGGTTGCGCGTTCAATCCCCACGGTACGCTGAAGAGTTCAGGGTCGGAAAGCATACGCAACAATTTTGCTCGCTTTTCATGGCTTGGGGTGAATTGAGGTTGCTCGGCCATGCAAAGCTCGCGCGCAAGTTCCTCGCATCGTGGATTGCGCAGCTTATTGCGGCCCCTTCTCTGCTGCCATCGCCGCCGAACAGAGCGCGACGCGCTGGGTGGCGGCGCGGCCGCCCTGGAGTCAAGACGAGCAATTGCAAAGTTCTGGGCACTTCCCACAGGAATTCCCGCGCCGCGCTCGCCAGAGGGCGGGCGAGACACTGGGGCGACCGCCTAACGCGTTGGGATGCAGTGGCGAACCGTTGCAGCTGGATCCCACGCAACTTCTCCCAGTACTCACGCCGCGCCATTACAGCTGCTGGGTCAAGAGCTGTTTGGCATTATTAAATCGCTTCGCTCATTCCGCCGGCCCATAATGTCGCACCGTGGTCGCCTGTCCGAGTGGTCGTTTGCAGTGTGGAGCTGCGGCGTCGGGAGCTGTGTAGTGTTGGGGGCGTTCTTGGGGCCCTCTTGGGCCGTCGTGGAGGCCACTGGGGCCGTCTTGGAGCCGTCTTGGACCGTCTTGGGGCCCTCTTGGGGGCCTCTTGGGCCCTCTTGGGGCGATCTTGGAGGCCTCTTAAGCCGTTTAAGGGGCGTCGGGGAACCGAAGAGGTTCAAACGCCCAAATCTGTCCAACACCAAAGGAAAAGCACAGGTTGTTGCCTCCTGGGGTCCTCTTGGGGGTTCTCTTGGAGGCCTCTTGGGGCATCTCGGAGGCTTCTTGGGCCACCTTGGAGACGTCTTGGGCCGTCCGGAGGCCATCTTGGGCGTCGTGGAGCGATCTTCGGGCGTCTCGGACCTCTCTTGGACCGTGTTGGGGGCGTTATTGGAGCCCTCTTGGGCCGTATTGGAGGCCTCTGGGGCCGTCTTGGAGCCGTCTTGGGCCGTCTAGGGGCCCTTTTGAGGGCCTCTTGGGCCCTCTTGGGGCGATCTTGGAGGCCTCTTGAGCCGTTTAGGGGCGTCGGGGAACCGAAAAAGGTTGAAACGCCCAAATTTGTCCAAAACCTAAGAAAAAGCATGGATGTTTGCCTCTTGGGGCCCTCTTGGGAGTGCTCCTGGAGGTCTCTTGGGGCATCTTGGAGGCTTGTTGGGTGACCTTGGAGACGTCTTGGGCCGTCTGGAGGCCATCTTGGGCGCCGTGGAGCGATCTTCGGGCGTCTCGGACCTCTCTTGGATTGTGTTGGTGGCCTCTTGGGGCGATCTTGGAGGATCTGGGGGAGTGTCCCGGGCTCCGCCCGGGGTACTTTTGATCCAGGGACCCCCAGGGGCCGCCCCGCGCGCGCGAACTAGAAATACTGTTTACCAGTTACCGGAGATCTTAGCACGCCTCTGGCCCGTTGGGCCGGCGAATTCAGTTTTGTGGTTGTCGATCGTGGTCGGATTTCTTTGTCTCTTCTGCGCATCTTGGCTGCCATTCGTTGACGCCCCGCACGCAGCGGCAACAGGTGGCATCAGAGCATGCGGCTGGTGACTTTGAGTTTGGCACGGCCGGCCGCAACTTAAGTCGCCCTGTTACATTCTCCGCGTGCTCAGTTGATTCCTATGTTCTGCGTGCTCGCACTGCCGCGCATGACGCTGCCACCTTTAGCTCTGCTAGGAAGGGCGATATGTCCTATGTGCGCGTCGCTGTCGCGAATTGCATTCGTCCTCTCTGCTTCCTGCGCCACCGCGGCTGCAACGACAAGGCCCTTGTCCCGTGGCCACAGGGCCATGGCCAGTCGCGCGCGCCAACCACCAGAGGGTGGCAGCCGCGCGTGGGGCATCCAGGGCGCGCGCGCGCGGGCCACCCCGCCGCGGGCAGGCCTAGCGAAGGCTCGCGAGATCTCAGGAATGTTGCGTCGTCCAAAAACACGCTTAGGTCTTCCCGTGGCCCCGCGCGCTGCTTCTCCTCCGCCTTCCCGCCGCCGTGGTTTTGTAAGGCATGCCGCCCGTTCCAAGGCCTCCAAGGCCAGATGTCTTTGGTCCGATGTGCGTTGCCCCCGCCAGGGGGTGGTTCGCCGCGCGCCTTGCATCTCACGCGCGCGCGCGCCGATCCTTCCGTTGCGGCGCGAAGATTCGCGAGACCTCTTAGAGTTGGGGCCGCGTCGGCAAACACGCGCGCTCAAACTCGAAGGTTCGCGCGATGGACGTTGTTCATTGGCCCGTAGGGGAAACATTTATCAAGATGATGGGATACAGGTGAAGAGTGGCGGCGGGATCTGGCCTCCGCGTTGAGGGGGCGGCTGACGGGAGAAACTAGCACTCGTTTGATATATATATATATATATATATATATACAGGAGGCCCTGAGGACGCCCTGATCACAGAGGCTTTAGGCATTTTGGCTGTAACCCGCGCTCTCTTCCTCCTCCTCTCCTCCCGCCAACTCGGCTCCCAGAGCCTCCTGCGGAAGTTCCAGTCAACGTTCCCTGGCACTGTAGAGCTTCAACACTCTAATCCTTGTTGGGCGTATTCTCATTGAAGGCCCTTGCACGAAATATGTTCCTCCTGGCAGATCGGTAGCGTGAGGTGTGATGCAGCCAAGACGGGCGCAGCAGAGTGGAAATACATATATCTATATATATATATATATAGATATTCGCCGAATCGCGACGTTGGGGGTCGCCCCGCGCTAAGGTTGAACGTTTCGCCCGAGACATCATCGGACAATTGCTGAAGAAATCGGCGGCCTATCCCCCGGAACTGCGAAACATATTTTCTGCCCAGAGATATCCTCGGAAACAATTGATGCGCCAAGAGCTCTTTTGCTGCATATTTTCGGAGCGTTCCTGGATGACCTTCAAGACGGCCGAAGTAACGACATCATTGACAAACCAATGTTTTCCCAACAGTTTCGTTAACACATTTGCGTTTCGTTCGTGTCATCCCGTAGCAAATGCATTATAATTGGACCGCGAAACCATTCGGTCTCCTCTTTATCCTCCGCCATTTCCTTCTTCTCCCATTCCTCCTTCTCCTCCTTCTCCTGATCCTTCTCCTCCTTTTCCTCCTCTTCATCCTCCCCGTCCTTTTCCCCTTTTTTCCTCTTTATCCTATCCTCCTCGTCGATATTATCCTCCGCCTCCTCCTGTTCCGTCTTCCTCGTCCTCCTCCCTCTCCCCTCCTCATTCTCTTCTCCCGCTGCTGGTGCTGCTCCTCCTCCTCCTCCTCCTCCTCCTCGTCCCCTTCCTTTCACGGTCGTCGTTTTCGGCGTCGCACTCTTGGAAGATGCCTCACACACCTGTGGTTTTTTACCACCATTACTACATGTCACGATGTTTATTTCACGTTATGTGGTCCGTACTTCCAAATACATATGTACAAATAGTTGCCGAACATCCCAACAACCGAATATCAGGATGTTGAGTTTGGGATGCTCATGGATTATTTCCGAAGGGTTACCCTCAAAACACTTAACAAACAGGCCTTTCGAATTTTGTTATGGTGTGTCTCAGACAATACTTCTGTCGATGCTGGTGTATCCCGAGCGGCACTACTTCAATGATGGTGATTGCGTCCAACGTGCGTTGTTCTTCTTATGTCTCAAATGCACCAGCGTATATGATGTCGACGAGCCCTTTCTAACGCATGCCTAGCGGTTCCATACGCCCGCCTTACTCCTTGAGTCTTCAATTGCAAAGGGAGCCCAAGCCTGGATGCCCGCGGATGCTCAAAACCGGAATCGGTTTTTAGGACGAGGAGAAATCCGTTCCAGAGCGCCTTCAGAGTGGCCCGGAATACTCTGAGAAGGCCGCGGCGCCGTGGACATCTTCCAGAGCCGCCAGATCTCAGAGATTCCCTATTTATCCTCACCCGGAGGAGGGCGAGGAGGAGGATGATGAAGGAGGGAGGGAGGGAGGGAGGGACAACGACGACGAAGGGAGGAGGGGGAGGAAGGGAGGGAGGAAGGGCGTGTGGGCGAGCACGAGTAGGAAGGAGGAGAATGCACCCTCGTCCTGGCTTCGTCCTGCGACAGGACGCGCGGCGCCCCACCGCCTCGCGCCCTCGAGCCCTCGGCGGGCGCCCCGCCCCCGAGCCCATCCCGCTGCACGACATCCTCCGGGAGGACGGCTACGGCAACATGCGCATCGCGAGGCGCCGCCCGGCCTTGCGAGCAGCCCCTCCGGCCTCGCGCGGGGGGAGGGGGTAGGGCGGAGGGCGGCGGAGGAGGAGGAGGAGGAGGAGGAGGAGGAGAACGAGGAGGAGGAGGAGGACGAGGAGGAGGAGGAGGAGGAGGAGGAGGAGGAGGAGGAGGGCGGAGGAGGGCGGAGGAGGGAGGAGGGGGTAGGGGGAGGGGGGGAGGCTTCTTGGAAACACCCGTGCTTCTCAGACGGCGCGGGCCTTCTCTGCAGAGGTGGGGCCAGCGCCCTCTGAGGAGCAGCCTCCTTCTAAGAAGCCTCCCCCATCCCCCATAACCCCCTTGTGCGCGCCGCCAGCCCTGTGTTCCGGTCCTCCCAGGTGGGGTCCGAGCGGATGGGGTTGGAGGATCTCGCCGCACCGCCTATGCATCGGCGACGCGGCGCGATGTGGAGCCCGATGTTCTCCGCGTCGACGTCGCCGCTCTACCGCCGACGCCGCCGAGGCATCGCCTCAACGGCGATGCGCTGCCGATGCGGCGCGATCTTCCGGCCCCGTCTGCACGGCTCCCATTCTGGGAGGCCTCGCTCTGCCCGCGGCGCGGCTGGGGCCGGCGGCGGAGCGGCGTCGGGGCCCAGCGCCCGTGCGCCGGGAGGAGGGAGGAGGGAGGAGGGAGGAGGGCGGAGGGCGGAGGACCGACAACAGTTCGTTTCCATTTTTTACCAGGGCTTCAGAGGAGGAAACCTGGCATCGCTCGGACGTGTGCATTTTTCCTTCGGCGAGGACCATCGAGGAGCATCATTGATAAAACCACGCACGAAGCCGAAAAAACACAGGGAATGGACGTCCGAGCGATGGCCAGAGACCGACAACAGTTCGTTTCCACGTTGAACAGGGCTTCAGAGGAGGAAAAGGTACCCATAACGCTACCCGTGCCTCGATCTCCCCGTTTTGGGCCTCCTGGGAGGCCCTCGTCGCAACCCATGGGTTCGCTCCGAAATCCTGGTTTGAATGCACCCCAGGGAAGGTCTGGGGAGTAGCGGTATCGATGCCGCTTGGAGTCTCCAGGATTCGTTGTCAGCGTTGCCGCGGAAGTTGTCCATTTGAGACAGAAGGCTGTCTGCCCAACAGCGGCGCTGTCGGTGTTGGACAACATGTGTTGTCAGGCACCGCGCCCATTCTCTCCGTACCCCTTTCAGGCGCCCAAGCAGCGGGGCGAGGCAGCGGAGGGCTTCGAGATCGGGGCACTGCGATTTTTTCACAGCGGGCGACTTCGCTCCGATCTGGTGGCCAGGACCCTCACAGGTTGGTCCGGCTCGGAAGACGGCGCAGAAAGATGGGGTTCAGGGCCGCAGTCGTGATTGTTCATGACGTTTCATTTTTTTCCCAACCATCCTGTGGTGTTGGGTCTTCGTTTTGAAGAGACGGTGCCCCGCGTTCCTTCCTCCTCCCCCTCCTCCCCCTCCTTGCCTCTGCTCTCGGCACACCTCTCACGCGTTTCGTAGCCCCATAGGGAGCTCCACCGAAGGCCCCAGTGGGGGTGTTCGCATGCGGTTCCCCCACCCAGGGCAGCGTTTCGTGGCCCCATAGGGAGCTCCACCGAAGGCCCCAGTGGGGGTGTTCGCATGCGGTTCCCCCACCCAGGGCAGCGTTTCGTAGCCCCATAGGGAGCTCCACCGAAGGCCCCAGTGGGGGTGTTCGCATGCGGTTCCCCCACCCAGGGCAGCGTTTCGTAGCCCCATAGGGAGCTCCACCGAAGGCCCCAGTGGGGGTGTTCGCATGCGGTTCCCCCACCCAGGGCAGCGTTTCGTGGCCCCATAGGGAGCTCCACCGAAGGCCCCAGTGGGGGTGTTCGCATGCGGTTCCCCCACCCAGGGCAGCGTTTCGTAGCCCCATAGGGAGCTCCACCGAAGGCCCCAGTGGGGGTGTTCGCATGCGGTTCCCCCACCCAGGGCAGCGTTTCGTGGCCCCATAGGGAGCTCCACCGAAGGCCCCAGTGGGGGTGTTCGCATGCGGTTCCCCCACCCAGGGCAGCGTTTCGTAGCCCCATAGGGAGCTCCACCGAAGGCCCCAGTGGGGGTGTTCGCATGCGGTTCCCCCACCCAGGGCAGCGTTTCGTGGCCCCATAGGGAGCTCCACCGAAGGCCCCAGTGGGGGTGTTCGCATGCGGTTCCCCCACCCAGGGCAGCGTTTCGTAGCCCCATAGGGAGCTCCACCGAAGGCCCCAGTGGGGGTGTTCGCATGCGGTTCCCCCACCCAGGGCAGCGTTTCGTGGCCCCATAGGGAGCTCCACCGAAGGCCCCAGTGGGGGTGTTCGCATGCGGTTCCCCCACCCAGGGCAGCGTTTCGTGGCCCCATAGGGAGCTCCACCGAAGGCCCCAGTGGGGGTGGCATGCTCAGGGCAGCCGTGGCCCCATAGGGAGCTCCCGAAGGCCCCAGTGGGGTGTTCGCATGCGGTTCCCCCACCCAGGGCAGCGTTTCGTAGCCCCATAGGGAGCTCCACCGAAGGCCCCAGTGGGGGTGTTCGCATGCGGTTCCCCCACCCAGGGCAGCGTTTCGTGGCCCCATAGGGAGCTCCACCGAAGGCCCCAGTGGGGGTGTTCGCATGCGGTTCCCCCACCCAGGGCAGCGTTTCGTAGCCCCATAGGGAGCTCCACCGAAGGCCCCAGTGGGGGTGTTCGCATGCGGTTCCCCCACCCAGGGCAGCGTTTCGTGGCCCCATAGGGAGCTCCACCGAAGGCCCCAGTGGGGGTGTTCGCATGCGGTTCCCCCACCCAGGGCAGCGTTTCGTAGCCCCATAGGGAGCTCCACCGAAGGCCCCAGTGGGGGTGTTCGCATGCGGTTCCCCCACCCAGGGCAGCGTTTCGTGGCCCCATAGGGAGCTCCACCGAAGGCCCCAGTGGGGGTGTTCGCATGCGGTTCCCCCACCCAGGGCAGGCCCCAGTTGTTCGCATGCGGTTCCCCCACCCAGGGCTCCACCGAAGGCCCCAGTGGGGGTGTTCGCATGCGGTTCCCCCACCCAGGGCAGCGTTTCGTGGCCCCATAGGGAGCTCCACCGAAGGCCCCAGTGGGGGTGTTCGCATGCGGTTCCCCCACCCAGGGCAGCGTTTCGTGGCCCCATAGGGAGCTCCACCGAAGGCCCCAGTGGCTGCTTCGCATGCGGTTCCCCCACCCAGGGCAGCGCTTCGTGGCCCCATGGGGAGCTCCACCGAAAGCCCCCGTGGCGCAGTTCGCATGCGCTTCCCCCACCCAGGGCAGCGTTTCGTGGCACCATAGGGAGCTCCACCGAAGGCCCCAGTGGCGCAGTTCGCATGCGGTTCCCCCACCCAGGGCAGCGTTTCGTAGCCCCATAGGGAGCTCCACCGAAGGCCCGCCCCGGTGGCGCAGTCCGCATGCGGTTCCCCCATCCAAGGCAGCGCTTCGTGGCCCCATATGGAGCCCCACCGAAAGCGGCACCCACAACGCGTTACCAACAATTGCTTATGGTTGGGTCTTTCGCCAGGATAATTTCGAGATGTCAGATCCCAAGGGGTGGGGTCGAGGAAGCGCCGACACGGGTCAGGGCGCGGGGGCCAGCGACGGGTCTCGTTGCCTTGCGGACTTCGGCGCTGGCGCCCGTGCGCCAGATCCCCGGATCCTTGCCAGCAGACGCCAGTATGGGCGAGCGACCTTCCAATGCTACCCTTGCATCCCTGTCCTTTGGGCCCATGCTTGGTACGTTTCGCTGGTCGGCATCGAGCGAAGAACGCGGCCATGGCGCTCCGGAGACCTTGCGTCCTTGCCACGAGCATCACTATGAGAAGGGTCGACTCTAATCCATGCTGGCGTGCGCCCGAGGTGGCGAGGGGAGGAGGAGGGGGACGAGGGGGACCCCCACGGGTGCAGGAGGGGGAGGGTCAGGCGATCGCAAACATGGATCAAGGTGGCATTGATTAGCAACAGGTCCCGTTGCCATGCGCAATCACGGTTCTCCGCCGCCGAGCGAGGCGGCACAGGCCGTATTTTGGGGAGGCCACCTCCCCCGATCTATCGATTGGGCGACCGCGAGCCAAATCCATGGATCGCGAATCCATGCTTGCGCGCCCCCCAAGAAGTGGCGGACGCCATCGCGTCTCACCGACTGAAGGCTCATGGTGCTGGCGCTTCTGACCACCTCCTGCCCCTTCCGCTTGCTGCCCCTTCCAGATTTACATGTCGAGAGTCATGGGGCAGAAGTGGGAGGAGGAATAGGAGGAGGAGGAGGAGGAGGAGAAACATGCTCGTGGGCAGGAGGAGGAGAAGTGTGATCATATGTTGCCGCTACAATGCTCTGCCACGCATCACCGAAGCCCTCCCCACAGCGCCAGTAAAACGGAGAAGGAGGCGGAGTAGAGAAAGGAGGTGGAGGAAGAGGAGGAGGTGGCGGAGAAGGGTGCGGCCGATAATAACATGGAGGAGAACGATCATGGTTCCGAGAAGGTACGGAAGGAAGGAAGGAAATAGGGCAGGGGACAAACTCGATGCCACTGGGTCGTCGCTAGCAAGAACAATAGAGAGGGGGTGGATGGAGGCAGATGGACAGCAGGATGATGATGCGGATGATGATGCTGATGATGATGATGATGCTGATGATGCTGATGATGATGATGCTGATGCTGATGATGATGAGGAGGAGGAGGAGGAATAATATGCAGAGGAGAAGGGGACGAGGGGGAGGAGGGAGGTGGGAGGAACAAATGGAATAGGAAAATGGGAGGTGGGACGATGCTGTCGTGCCAATAAATGGAAAGGGAGGTGGGAGGAGGAAAAGGATGACCAGAGGTAGGAGAAGGTTGGAGAAGAGAACAGGACGAAGAGGAATGAGGGGCGGAGGCGGCTGAGAAGGTCAAGGAGGAGGACGAGGAGAACTTCGTTGGATGGAAGGGGGTTGAGGAGGAGGAGGAGGAGGAGGAGGAGCTGGAGCTGCTGGAGGAGGAGGAGGAGGAGGAGGAACAGGCGTGGGAGGAGAAAAGGAGGAAACGAGAAATCATCACGATGAGGGCGACGAACAGGACGTTGAGGGCGTTGCCGAACAGGGCAGAGGTAGAACAAGGGAGCAAGTTTCAAGTTATCTTGTGCTCCCCATCCCGCTGCCCTCCGCCCACTCTCCCCCCTTCCTTTTCATCCTCCCACTGCCCTTCCTCCTCTTATTAATCGCTTCGCTCATTCCGCCAGCCCATGATGAGGCACCGCGGTCGATTGGGCGAGAGGTCGTCGGCAGTGCGGAGCTGCAGGGGTCGGCGCATGTTTGATTCAGGTGCTGCTGATGATGCTGCCGATGCCGATCAAGCGTTGGCGGCAGAGCGCTTTCTTGAGCCAGGCTCTGAAATCAAATGTGATTTTGTTCCATGGCGCACGTCCGCCAGGATCTTGCGTGGCATTGCGGAGGCTTTGGGCGGGGACTGCGGAGCTTTAGGGTGCGAGGTGGAGGAGGCGAGAAGGAGGAGGTGCCGTTTGGGAGGCCTTTTTTTTGATCGTTTGAGACGCCGTTCGGAGGCGCCTGGAAGCTTTATGGGGCCTCCTGTGAGCCTCTTGGCGGCATCTTGGGCCTCTTGGGGGCCTCTCGGGGCGTCCTGGGGCCCTCTTGGGGCAGAAAGCTCAAGTTTTCGTGTGGTCCCTCTCTTGGGCCTCTCTGGGGGCCGTCTTCGGGCTCTCTTGGGCCGTCTTGGTGCCTCTTGGGCCGCATCGGGGCCTTCTTGGGCTGTCTTGGGGCCTTTTTGGAGGCCTCTTGGGCCGTCTTGGGGCGCTCTCGTTGGCCTCTTGGGCCGTCTTGGGGCGTCGGAAAGGCGAAAAGACGAGGGAACCAAACACCTTCAGCAACCCAGTGGCAATCACTGAGTTTTGCGTCTTGGGGCTCCGTTTTGGAGACTTGTGGGGTTTCTTTCGGGCCTCTTGCCGCCGCTAGGGGGCTTTTGGGGGCCTCTCGGGGCGTCCTGGATGCCTCTCGGAGCGGAGGGCTCGAATTTTCGGTTCGTGGTCTCCATCTTGGGATTCTCTTGGGCCGTCTTGGGCGCCTTTTGGGCTGTCTTGAAGCTCCCTTGGGCGGTCTCGGGGCTCTCTTGGGGGCCTCTTGGGCCGTTTTGGGGTGGTCTTGGGGGCTTCCCGGGGGCTTCTTGGGCCGCCTTGGAGCGTCGGGAACGTGAAAAAGGCGAGGAAGCCAATTATCCCGGCAAAGCAACCTAACAGCGATGTGTAGAAGCATATATGAAAGCATTCCCCTTAAGATTCAGATGAAAATCCAGTTGTCGAATTCTGCTGTTCTCGCAGTCGTAGTCGCATTCGCGATGACAGTCGCAGCGGCAACGGCAGTCGCAGTCACAGCCTCAGCCTCAGCCTGCTCCTCCTCCTCCTCCTCTTTCTCCTGCTCCTCCTCCTCCTCCTCCTCCTCCTCTTCCTCCTGCTCGTCCTCGTTCTCGTCCTCCTCGTCTTGCTCGTCCTCCTCCTCCTGGTGCTCTCCTCCTCCTCCTCCTCCTCCTCCTCCTCCTCCTCCTCCTGGTGGTCCTCGTTCTCCTCCTCCTGGTGCTCTCCCCCCCCCTCCTCCTCCTCGTCCTCCTCCTCCTCCTCCTCGTCCTCCTCCTCCTCATCCTCCTCCTCCTCCTCCTCCTCCTCCTCCTGGTAGTCCTCCCCCTCCCCTCCTCCTCCTCCTCCTCCTCCTCCTCCTCCTCTTCCTGGTCGTCCTCGTTCTCGTCCTCCTCGTCTTGCTCGTCCTCCTCCTGGTGTGTTCTCTCCTCCTCCTCCTCCTCCTCCTCCTCCTCCTCCTCCTCCTAGTGGTCCTCGTTCTCCTCCTCCTGGTACTCTCCCCCCCCCTCCTCCTCCTCCTCCTCGTCCTCGTCCTCCTCCTCCTCCTCCTCCTCTTCCTCCTCCTCCTCCTCCTCCTCCTCCTCCTCCTCCTCCTCCTCCTCCTGGTACTCCTCCCCCTCCCCTCCTCCTCCTCCTCCTCCTCCTCTTCCTGGTCGTCCTCCTCCTCCTGGTCGTCCTCCTCCTCCTGCTCGTCCTCCTCCTTCTCCTGCTCGTCCTTCTTCTCCTGCTCCTCCTGCTCCTCGTCCTGCTCCTGCTCGTCCTCGTCCGCCTGGTCTTGCTCGTCCTCCTCCTCGTCGTGCTCTTGCCCCTGCTGAAAATGTGGCCCAGGAATGGGAGTTCTGGGAAGTCGAAGAGCACGAAGTTGCCTACAGTTGGCTACGGGCATTCAAAATGTGGCCCGGGAATGGAGTTCTGGAACTCGAAGAGCACGAAGTGGCCTACAGTTGGCTCCGGGCATTCAAAATGTGGCCCGGGAATGGAGTTCTGGGAACTCGAAGACCACGAAGTGGCCTACAGTTGGCTCCGGGCATCCACAATGTGGCCCGGGAATGGAATTCTGGGAACTCGAAGAGCACGAAGTGTGTGACTGTTGCATCCGGCCCTCCAGAATGTGGCCCGGGAATGGAGTTCTGGGAACTCGAAGAGCACGAAGTGTGTGACTGTTGCATCCGGTTATTCTAAATGTGGCCCGGGAATGGCGTTCTGGGATCTCGAAGAGCACGAAGTGTGTGACTGTTGCATCCGGCCCTCCAGAATGTGGCCTGGGAATGGAGTTCTGGAAAGTCGAAGAGCACGAAGTGTGTGACTGTTGGCGAAAAACGAGCCCGGCACCCTGCCGCCCGGCAACTCCCAACACCTGCCCGGACCCCCCTGTGGAGTGATCAGTGAGCTCTTTCTACCCCACTAGAAACCTATCAGTCTTCGCCGTTAGGTAAAAACCGTTGGGAACGTGAAAAAGGCGAGGAAGCCAAAAACCGTCAGAAACC
>CAUYUJ010010780.1:285403-342903 GCA_963575745.1 Prorocentrum cordatum
CCTCCTAAGGCCCGAGGTGTTCCCCGAGGTCGATCCTGACCCCCAGGGGTGGCACCCACCCCCGCACCGCGCTCCGCCGCCGCTGGCCCACTGGTGCAGCAGGCGACGCGGGCCCGCCAGCGGAGCTGGCCGCGTCACGCGCTCTGGGCGTGACCCGTCCCCCCGAGCGGCTCGCTCCCCCCTCCCCCTCTCTCGGCCGCCTCCTTTTCGGAAATTGGAGCATATACATTTCCAGTGGCGGGCTGTTGCTCAATCACAGGACTTCTTGAGGGTCGAGGACGACGCTGGGGTGGTGTGGTGTATACATTTTTCCCCGATGTCCTGGGGAAACAACAAAACATGTATACACCAGGGTCCAGTATACACCAGGATCCGCTCTCCAGTGCAAAATCCAATGCAGGGCCGGAAGAAGCGTCGGTGTATAGAGTTCGATTCCATACTTTTGCCTCTTGCCCCCCTGCATGGGGGCACACTTCGCTTCAACGGTATCCCCGTTCTGGCCCTTTTCGCCAGCACAGACGACCCCTGCCTCGCCGCCGACGTAAAAGTGTGTGTGTCCCCAAATTCGAGTAGGGGATAGACTACATAATCGATTTGCCCCAGATTGACTTCCCGTCGAATCTACGAGGCATGCCTGCAATGCTCCGTGGATTCAGCGACTATTCTACGCAGGTTGCTCGTGGGTTAGACGAGAAGCTCCATGTGGAAATAAATCGATTTTGTAGTCGATCACGTACACGACAAGTCTAGGCCTCCCAGATGGGGTCCGAGCAGGTGGGGTCGGATCAATTCGCCGCATCGCCGATGCATCCGCGGTGCGGCTCGATGCGGATCCCGATTTTTGTCCACGCCGAGGTTGCCGATGCATCGCCGACGTCGCCAGGGCATCGCCGATGCATCGGCGATGCGGCGCGATCCTCCGACTCCACCTGCCCCGACCACATTCGAGAGGCTTCTACCACGGGCTTCACGGTTTCGCTAATCAATTTGTGGGATCAATGTCAAGGTTAAGCCCGTGCGCCGGAAGACGAGCCCATGAAGGGCGCACGGATTGGCATTCGGCAGCGTGCCATACACGCGCGTGCCACGATCCTAGCTAACGCTACGTGCGTCTACAAAATGAAGGAAACTCATTCACATGGCGTGGCCTGTGCCTCGCGTTTGAAAAGCATCTGGATATCGATATCGCCATTAAGAACGACTTCGGGGATCAAGCCAGATGTCGACTGGCCTTCGGCCCTTCCTGCCACCGTACCTGGGCTGTGGGCCATAGGCCTCAAGGATATTCATTGGGATGTCGCGGGAGGCCTCTCTGGGGCCTCTTGGGCGCCATTTTGAAGCCTCTTGGGGACCGTTTTGGGCCCTTTTGGGGAGTGTCTTCGGGGCCTCTTTGGGAGTCTTTTGAGATTTCTCGGGGGCCTGGGGCCTGCTAAGGGCTTTTCTGGGGTAGGAGATTCGGATTTTCGTCTCGTGTTCCACCTCTTTGCTTTTGTCTTCTCGTTCCTTGACAAGCTACAAGCGCTGACAAAACCAAAAAACGCAACGGATGTTTAGCGCTTCTAGCTTCGTTGTTGTTAGCGTTTTAAGCCCGTCGTTGTGGATCGATCCTTTATTAGCGTGTTTTGCTTCGGGTCGAAGGATGTTCCTTGTCTTCCCTGATGCCTTCACTCCCGCTTCTTCGCTTCTGCCGCCGTTCTCCCTCTCAGAGCTGACAACGCTCCCCAACAGAAAAACACTGCAACATTGGTCTAACACCAGCCCAAAACAGGCTCGGAGGCCCGATGGCCCCAGGAAGCGCAACCGGCCGTCGGGCTTGGAGGCCCGACATCTGCACGAACGAGATGGGCACGGAAAGAACGGGTACAATGCCCAACAGCAGTTCATGTTCATCTTGAACAGGACTCGCTGTCCGCGCCGCCGCGGCCTGTGTCCATTTGAGACAGAAGGCCGCCTGCCCAACAGCGGCCGCTGATGGTTTGGGACAACATTGGTTGTTGGGCATTGTGCCCATTCTTTCGGTACCCATTTCGGGTGTCCAAACGACACCCCAGCCAGCAGCGAGGGCAAGAGAAAAGCAAACGAAACAACAATACTCATCACAGAACTATAGAGAGGACTACACGCCAGGGGAAGGAACTGACGACGTCGTAGACGGCAATGATAAACAATGCAACCAGCTGAATTGAAATCGCAAAACAGACGCAGCCAAACACGCAGAAGCATGATTCGTTGTTTTAGCGTTTTTGATTTTCTCTTGGGGACCTAAAAACGCAAAAACAAGGATTTCCAACACGCCGAGTAAAAACGGTAAGGGGGCCTCTAGGGCCGTACTGGGGCAGTCTTGGGGGCCTCGTGGGCCGTCTAGGAGCGTCGGGAGCTCGAAAAGTCGAGGACCCCAAAAGGAGAATCAATGATGGTGGCATTTCGGGGTGTTTCTCGAAGGCCTCTTGGGTCTTGGGCCGTCTTGGGTCTATCTTGGGCTTATTGGTGCGATCTTTCGGGGTCTCGGGGCCCTCTTGGACACTCTTGGCGGCCTGTTGGGGCCCTCTTTGCCCGTCTTTTGCCGCTCTTGGGTCCGAAAAGTCACGCGAGAAGTCGCGACAACCCCCTGATAAGGCGCGCCAAGCCCCGCCAAATCTGGCAATTTGGGCTCCGGTGCCCTCGAAGACTCTCAGGAGTGAAGGCTGAGGCGCCCACTCCGTGCCCAGCGGCACGGCGGCAGATGCCAAGGCAAATGCATGTAATTGAATGTCGGCAAATCCAGGTCACGCCTGACAAGTGCAGGTACGTCCTGGCAGACCCGGGTACATCGAGAGCTGCACGCCGCGGCCGGTCCAGCGCGAGTCGAGGGACGGCAGAGGTCGTCAAGCCATGAACGATGTGTCTCCTCGGTGGGCTGCCAGGCGCGGTCGGGCTCCACAGCTCGCCATGAAGCAGGCGGGCCTCGAGGGAGGCGCGGCCTTCGGAGGAGGGCGAGCGGAGGCAGCTGCAGCTGGGCTTCGGGGGGCCCCCTCGTGGCCACGGCTGGACGCCGCGCGGAGAGTTGGGGCGCGTGTCGGCGGCGTGTTCCCTCGACGGGCGGTCAGGCGCAGGCGGAGTCTACAGTCGGGTGCTGTCATGTAAGCCGAGGGCCTGGAGTAATCGGCAGCGCGCAGCAGGGGGTAGGGGGAGGGGGGAAGGCTTCTTAGAAGCACCCTGCTTCGTAGAAGGCCTCGGCCTTACGTCTATAGAGAAGGCCCGCGCCTTCTAAAAAGCAGGGGTGCTTCTGAGAAGCCTTCCCCCCTCCCCCTACCCCCCTTCTGCGCGCCGCCAAAGTAAGGACCACCGTGGGTGCAGGAAGGGCTCCAGTCTTCGTTCACGTCCTGAGCCGAGCCTCGCCGTGGCCAGAACAGCTGGCGCGCTCCTCTGCCAGCGCTCCGTGAGGCAGCACGACGGCCCCCTGGCCCAGGACGGCCCCAGGACTCCCAGGGAGGCCCTGGCGGCCTCCAGAGCGCCCCATCACGAGGCGCAGGGGGGACCCAGGGCATCCCGAGGGGAGCGAGACGGCGGGGACACACTGGGCCAGGGACACCTTCTGGCAATCTCGGACGCGGCGAGGAAGGACTCTTCGTCCTCCTCCTCCCCCTCCTCCTCCTCCTCCTCCTCCTCCTCCTCCTCCTCCTCCTCCTCCTCCTCCTCCTCCGCCTCGAGGGATGGAGGAGGTGCGAGGAGCAGGAGGAGGACGGCAGAGGCCAGAGGGCGAGGCGTGAGAGAGGAGCACCATGAGCCTCTCCGAGGAGGCCAGAAGCAGCCTGGAGGCCGCGGCCCTCCGCCCTCCATCCACCCGCGCCTCCGCAGGCTCCCCTCATCCGCCCCCCACCCGCGTCTGCCCCCTCTGCTCCCCGTTGCTCCCTCCGCCCTCCGCCCTCAGCTCTTCTCCCCCCCTCCGCCCTCCGCTCCCTTCCTGCTCTCCCTCCCTCCGCCTCCGCCCCCCGCCTCCTCTGCGCCTCTGCTTCTCTCCCCTCCGCCCGCCCGCCTCCCCCCTCGCCCTCCGCCCGCCCGCCGCCTCCGCCGCCTCCCGGTCGCTCCCCCTCCCCCCCGCGGGAGGAGGAGCGGCGGGGAGAGCAGCGGCAGCCGCCAGCCCCCCCCCCTCCCCGCCTCCGTGGAGGCGCAATATGTCACGTGTTCCACCCCTGATACTTCTGTGGCGCTGGCCGCCTGAGTAAGCTTCCAGCTAGCCGACCATGTCTGAGGCCACGGCCTCACCCGCTCCGCCCTGAAGGGCCCCGGGCGATTGCCCGCACGAGCGTCCCATTCCCATTCCCCCTCCCCGCCTCCGCAGCAGTCTTGGCCAGAGCGCCCTCGTTGTAGACGGGCCCCGGGCGGGAGGGCCTCGGCTCCTGCGCCTGGGCTTCCGTGGGCTCGATGGACGTTTCCGCCTACTATGCCGCGGAGGACGTGCCGGAGACGAAGGACTACCTCATGCAGCAGGTCACCACCCCCCAACCCACCCCAACCCAACCCGAAGACCCTGATTTGCCCTCCATTTCCAGTGGGGGCACTTTCTGGGAACATTTGGAAAAACACAAGGAACCCGTATCCCCCCAACCCGAAATTCGGGTCTTCGGGTTGGGTTGGGATGGTCTGGTAGGTAGTCAGCAGGTGATGGTGAGGGTCAAGGACCCCGTGAAGAGCCTGGATTTCTACACCAAGGTACTCGGCTTTCACCTGGTCATGCATCGCGATTTCCCCCAGTGGGGCTTCTCCGTCTACTTCGTGGCCTACTGCAAGAAGGCCGATATCCCGGAGGGCGAGGAGGCGCAGTGGAAGTTCTGCATGAACTGCCCAGCGTGCGTCGAGCTCACTTGGAATCACGGCAGCGAGAAGGAGGAGGGCGACAAGCTGTACAACACAGGCAATTCCGACGCTACGGGGACCAAGGACGGCGAGAAGATCAAGGGCGGTTTCGGCCACCTCGGCATCACCGTGCCGGACGTGTACGCGGCCTGCGAGCGCTTCAAGGCCCTCGGGGCCGAGTTCCACAAGTCCCCGAACAGCGGGGGCATGAAGGGCCTGGCCTTCGTCAAGGACCCGGACGGCTACCTCATCGAGGTGTTGCCGCAGGGGCCCATGGTGTCCCAGGCAGTCGACTGCAACGGCGTCGCGGTGGACGGCGGAGAGGGCTACAAGGACAATAGCAAGTAGCGAGAGAGCCATCGGGGGCGCCGGCCGACCACCCCTGCGCGCTGTGTAGTCGAGGCGTCGTTGGAGCCTTCCGGCCCATCTCGCCACCGTGCTGTTCCTTTGGGCCTTTCGCGGTGCAGCCCTCCTCAGAGGAGTAACATTTTCCGATGCCGCTACCCTTGCCTCGTTTTTGCCCCTTTGAGCCTCCTGAGAGGCCCTCGTCGCCGCGGCTGGATTCGCTTGGAACTTCTGGCCAGAACGCACTCCTGGAGAGGTCCGTGGTGTGCGTAGCGGCATCTTTTTGTTTCCTCAGTCTCCGAACGCCTTGAAAACCACAGGGACCTTCGGTGATTGTTGACCTCTAAGAAGCGCTCAAGAGCGACTGGAGATCCAGAGTCGTAGCCCCTTGGAAGAAGCTTTACAGTGCTCCACAGAGGGCTCGAAGGGATCTGAGGACACTAAATTGAGTGCCTAAGGCATGGTGGCAAATCTGGCGGCGTTCGGCCCCTTCTTTCACCGCGCCTGGGTTGTAGGTCGAGGCGCAGTGGGAAAGCTTGGGTCAAGGTCGCAGCGCATCTCCAACCGTGAAGGCCGGACGCTGAACTGAGGACCGGTTTGGTTCGGACGGGCTCGTTGGTCCTTAGGTCCTTCCAGGGCTGTCCCTCCAGCGCTCCTCGTGACCCTGGGTGCCTGTGGAGCCAAAGGAGGGGTTCGTCTTTCACGTGGCGGGCTCCACGCTCCCCGAGGGGGAGCCGCCAGAGGTGGTTCTCCAGCCCCTCTCACCCGACGAAGGCATCTATACACCACCACCGTGCCAGGCCAGGGCCATCCTGGGCCCCAGGATGGTTTATAGACCCTCTTGGCCTCGGCCAGGAGGGCGTATGCACCATCCTGGGGCCCAGGATGGCCCTGCCTTGTGTTGTATAGATGCCTTCTGCGAATCTCACGCCCAGATCGTGGGGATGCATCGGGCGGCACGCTCGCGTGGTGGCCCATGCACTTCTGCTCTCAGCGCAGGCGAGGCGCTGGGCTAAGCACCCCGAGGGGGAGCCGCCAGGGAGGCCGCACGGCCCCGCGCCCAATGACAGTACCAGCAGCAACGCAGGACGCCGACAGGCGCCTAATCTCACCAGGCCCGTGCCCTGCGCATCGAAGCCGAACTGCTGCCGAGGTCGCTCGCTCGCTCCTCCTCCTCCTCCTCCTCCTCCTCCTCCTCCTCCTGCTTTCAGAACAGACCGTGGGGACGTCTCGGGCGAGGCGCTGCCTTCGGCATCCAAATGGGGGAGTCGCCAGGGGTGGTTGTGCACGGCCCCCCTCGCGTCCAGAGCGTGGCAGGGTCTCACTCGGTGCGCCTGTTTGGTGACCCGGGCTCCTGCTGTCGCGCCCAGAGTGTGGGGATGCCCCAGGCGGTTCGCCTGCTTGGCGGCTCGGGCTCCTGCGTTTTCGAAACAGATGGTGATGATGTCTCGAGCGAGGCGGTGGTTTCCAGCACCCGATGAGGGAGCCGCCGGGGAAGGACACTCGCCCCTTCGCGGCAGGATTGTGGGGACATCCCAGGTGTTTTGCCTGGTCCGGCGCCTCGGGCACTTTTGCTGTCAAAGCAAATCGTGAGGATGTTTTGAGCGATTCGCTCGTTTTACACCCCCGTCTCATCTCCACGCAGAGCCCATGATCACATCGATCTAGTGAGAAGGACGGCCGCCAGGGAGATGAAGGACGGAGGAGGAAGGAGGAAGGCAACGGGAGGAAGGAGGACGAGAAGGGAGGGGCTACGACGAGGAGGAAGAGGACGGAAAGGGAGGGGGCGCCAGTGACGGGGGACACTTGCCTGGGAGAGGGAGGAGGGAGGAGGGAGGGCGGAGGAGAAGCGAGGACGAGGAAGAGGAAGGAAACGGACGCAGGAAGAGGGAAAAGGACGGCCGCCAGGCAGGAGGAGAGAGGACGCATGAGGCCGAAGGGCGCTGGAGGAGGGAGAAGAGAGGAGAGGAAGAGAAGTGCGTGGCTAGACGAGGTGGTAGAGGAAGGAGAGGGGGGTGGGCCCGCTCACCGCCAGTCTGTCTGTGACTCGTCGTCAGCGTCCCTCATCGTAGCTGCCGCCGTCGTCGTCGCCGTCGTCGTCGTCGTCGTCTTACCATCGGCCACTCCTACTGCCCCTCGCACCCAGACAGTCGCAGCCAGGAAAGTGCTAGGGAACGGCATATGCACACCCGCGCCGAAAAAAATGCGCTTCTGGAGGGGAGCAGGGCGGATTCCCGTCCGTGTTCCTGGGACGGAGTGCGCCAGACGTGCTCACCTGCATCGATCCTGGACGGGCCGATCTTGGGCCCGGGATCGTTGCAGAATTTGCCCCCCCGCGCGGGCCAGGAGGGCGTGTACACTGACATTGGGCCCAGGATGGGCCTTCGGGTCTCAAGAGGCGGGGGTCCATACAAACGGGGTTCAGCCAGGGCGCTGGATCTTGCAGGATCCTGCAGGGCCGGGGGCGATCTAGCCCAGGCTTGGGCGCAGGATCCTGCAGGATCCTGCAGGATCCCGCAGGGCCAGGGTCGCATTGACCCGGGCTTGGGCGCAGGATCCTGCAGGATCTTGCAAGGCCCGATTGACCCGGGTCTGGATTGACCTGGGTCAGAAGATCCCCGAGCCTTGGCCAGGATTGGCGTGGCGGCTTAGGTTTGCAACTGGCACCACCTTGCTGGGGTCCGTTCGCGTTCCTTCTGTCGGGGCTCACCTGGGAGCCTCTGGGGACGTCTTGGGGTGCTCTCGAGGGCGAAAGGGCGATACGACAAGCCACTGCCAAACCAGAAGGCAACGCAAGTACGGTTATCATTCCTTTGCCTGGCCCCCAAGCAAGGGCCCTCCGGAACAGGGCCCAAGACAAGCCCCTGGGGATGTCTTGCAGCATGCTGGACGCCCAGCCGCGGGGCTCCGACAGCCCTGCGAGGAAAGCCCTGCGGAGCGAGGCCCCCGGCGCAGAGGCCAGCAGGAGCCATCGGGGCTCAGCAGATGAGGGTCAATACAAAGGTGGCCAGCCAGAGCGCCGCATTTTGCAGGATCCTGCAGAGCCAGGGGCTTCATTGACCCGGGCTTGGGTGCAGGATCCTGCAGGATCTCGCAGGATCTCGCAAGGCCTGACTGGCCCGGGTTTGGGCTGACCTGAACCAGGATCTTGCAGGATCCTGCAGAGCCAGGGGCTTCATTGACCCGGGCTTGGGTGCAGGATCCTGCAGGATCTCGCAAGGCCTGACTGGCCCGGGTTTGGATTGACCCGGGCCAGAAGGTGCCCGAGGCCCTCGGCCACGGCCGTCCGGAGGTCCGGAGCCCGCGGCCTCGCAGCGGCTCCTCGGGGTGCCCGCGGGGGCGCTCCCCGCCCGCTCCGAGCACCTCGCGAGAGCTTGGCATCGCTCGGACGTGTGCATCTTTCCCTCGCCGAGGGCCAACGAGGAGCATCCTTGACTATTTGGCGAAACATCCACGCACGAAACCGAACAAAAACACGGGGAATGGACGTCCGAGCGATGGCCAGTGGTCGGGTGCCCTCCCGGCGCTCCCCGCCCGCTCCGAGCACCTCGCGAGGGGGCACGCCCCGCCACGGGGGCGCCGACGGCCCTGCGCGGAGGGCGCCCCGCGGGGCGAGGCCCCCTGGCGCGGAGGGGCCCGCAGGCCGTCTGGAGGTCGGGAGCCCGCGGCCTCGCAGCGGCTCCCCGGGTGCCCTTTGGGGGTGCTCCCCGCCCGCTCCGAGCACCTCGCGAGGGGGCCTCGGCCAAGACCGTCCAGAGGGCGGGTGCCCTTCGGGCGCTCCCCGCCCCTTGGCATTGCTTGGACGTGTTTTCCTTCGGCGAGGACCATCGCGGAGCATCCTTGATGATTTGGCAAAAAACCACGCACGAAACCGAAAAGAGCACAGGGAAAGGACGTCCGAGCGATGCCCAGGTCCGCTCCGAGCACCTCGCGAGGGGGCACGCCCCGCCGCGGGGCGAGGTCCCCCTGCGCAGGGGGGCCCGCAGGCCGTCCGGAGGTCGGGAGAGCCCGCGGCCTCGCAGGGGCTCCTCTTACCAGCCTCGAACGTATCCCCATCCCTAAGATTGACACGCCTAAAGGCGATGACAATCTTAGGGATTCGCCCTCAAAAAATAGGGGAATCCCTAAGAGTGGCATCGTGATGAGGAGGTGCCCAGCATATGGATAGGGATATGTTCCAGGCTGGTAATCCTCGGGGTGCCCTTTGGGGGCCTCAGGGTGCCCTTTGGGTCAGGATGCGAACAAACACACAGACACAATTAATCGTCGATTCCCAGGAAAATGTAGAAAAAATGGGAGGTGGGGGGGGAAGACGAAAAACCAGAAAACATGGGGAAAAAATGGGGAATCCTTTTGTTTGTGTGTATTTATTTGTGTGTCCCAGGGCCCCTTCATTGGGGCTGCTCCCCGCCCGCTTCGAGCACCTCGCGAGGGGGCACGCCGCCGCGCGCCAGCGGCAGGGGCGTGGAGCCTGTTCGGGGCCAGAGAATCGAGGGTCGGTAGCCTCGAGACGGGGGGCAATGCAAACGAAGGGGGAGGAGGGGGAGGAGGAAGAGGAGGAGGTGGAGGAGGGGGAAGAGGAGGAGGAGGAGGTCAGCCAGAGCGCTGACCTTGCGGGATCCTGATCCTGCAGGAACCTGCAGGACCATGCAGCATCCTGCCAAGCCCGACGGACCTGGGGCGAGGAGGAGGAGGAGGGGAGGAGGAGGAGGAGGAGGAGGAGCAGGAGGAGCAGGAGGAGCAGGAGCAGGAGCAGGAAGCAGGAGGAAGGAGGAGGAGGAGGAGGAGGAGGAGGAGGAGGAGGAGGAGGAGGAGGGGGAGGGGGAGGGGGAGGAGGAGGAGGGAGGAGGAGGAGGAGGAGGAGGGGGAGGAGGAGGAGGAGGAGGAGGAGGAGGAGGAGGGAAGAGGAGAGGGCCCGTAAGCTCGTGAGAATCGTCCAGTGCCCGGGGTGCTCGGGAGCGCCACGGGCCTGGCGAGGCCACCCCGGAGGCTGCGCGCCAGAGGCGGGGTGCCCTAGGGGCGCCCAGTAAGTCGAGGGCCCGGGAGCGAGTGCGAGTCCTCGGAGTGCTTGGATGAAGTCGGGCATGTCCCTCTACGGGAGGAATACTCCAAATTAGCAAAACAAATAGTCTGGGGGCGATTTGTTATTACCTCTCCGTATCTTTTTCAATATTTCCCCATCTCCAAAGGACGGTTTTTTTTGTTGTTCTCCGACCGCGCCGGACCCCCCCTCCCCTCCTCCTCCTCCTCCTCCTCCTCTGCACTAGACAATGATGCTGATTGTCATGATGGTGACCATGGTATGGTGAGAGTATGATTTGAGTATGATGGTGGTGGTGAATGATGGATGAGTATGATGATGATGGTGCTGGTGCTGATGATGAAGATGTTGATGACGATGCTGATGATGATGCTGATGCTGATGATGATGCTGCTTATGATGATGATGATGATGATGATGATGATGACGACGACGACGAGGATGATGATGATGATGATGTGATTGATGATGATGATGATGATGATGATGATGATGATGATGATGATGATGATGATGATGATGATGATGATGATGATGATGATGATGATGATGATGATGATGATGATGATTATGATGATGATGATGATGATGATGATGATGATGATGATGATGATGATGATGATGATGATGATGATGATGATGATGACGACGACGATGATGATGATGATGGATGATGATGATGATGCTGAGGATGAGGATGAGGATCAGGATCAGGATCAGGATCAGGATCAGGATCAGGATCAGGATGAGGATGAGGATGAGGATGAGGATGATGATGATGACGATGACGATGAGCAGATGATGAGGATGTCTCGAGCGGCTTGCTGGTTGTAGCACTCCTAAGGGGGGGCCGCCAGGGGTATTGCACGGCCTCCCTTCGCGCCCAAATGGTGGGGATGTCTCAGGCGGTTTGCCTGTTTTGGTTGCGAACATCCTCCGCTTTCGGAGCAGATTCTGAGGATGTCTCAGGCGGCTTGCTGGTTTTAGCACTCCTAAGGGGGGGGGCCGCCAGGGGTATTGCACGGCCTCCGTTCGCGCCCAATTGGTGGGGATGTCTCAGGTGGTTTGCCTGTTTTGGTTGCGAACATCTGCCACTTTCGGAGCAGATTCTGAGGATGTCTTAGGCGGGGCGCTGGTTCTCGCACCCCAGGGGGGCCAGATTTCGAGGACGTCTCAAGCGGTTTACGTGTTTTGGTGGTCAGACTCGTCTGCTGTCAAAGCAGATTCTGAGGATGTCGATGGCGAGGCGCTGATTTCCGCACTCCCAGAGGGCCCGGATTGCGAGGATGTCCTAGACTCATTTATGCTCAAACTCACTCGTGCTCAGGCTGACTCATACTCAGACTCGCACTCATCATACTGATACTCAGACTCAATCACGCCCCAGACTTACGCACACTCAGACTCACTCACACTTAGACCCACCTACCCTCAGACTCATTCGTAGTCAGACTCTCTCGTACTCAGACCCACTCAGGACCAGTTTCATATCCATCATACTCATACTCAGACGCACTCACATTCAGATTTATTCACGCTCATAATCACTCACACTCAGACCCACCCACCCTCAAATTCACTCGTAGTCAAACTCACTCGTACTCAGACCCATTCAGACTTAGACTCGTCCTCACTATACTCATACTCAGACTCACTGGCTTTCGCACCCCAGGGGGGCAGATTGCGAGGATGTCCCAGACTCACTTGTGCTCAGACTCGTACTCATCATACTCATACTCAGACTCACTCACACCTCGTCCATGCAAAAAGATGCACATATGGGCAGCTCCACGCAGTGAATACTTTTTGTTTCGTCCAAACTCCGAATGTACAGGCACATACACGACCTAATGTTTGGAGTGCTCGGCAGGACCATCAAAGCGACCGCCACCGCTGGCGCGGGATGCGAATTCCCGGATCCGCGAGACCGCTGTTGCTCCCTCCCCAGAAAATCACGACTGAAGGTGTTTCTAAATTTTCGGCCTCTGAGGGCCCGCACCAGCCCTCAGGACCGTCAACAAAACGGCTCGGGATGAAGAACCGGTCCCGGGGAATGGGTCCAGACCGCCATGGGGGCCGACGTCATGACAAATTCACGACGTCGGGGGTCTCGGCCCTTCCTTTTCCGCAGACGGCACCTGCGCGCCACCACCACGCCTGGCTGGCCCGGGCCATCCTGAGGCCCAGGAGGTGTGCCCGGACACCCGACGATGTGATTTGTTCCATCCCATGCAGCGTTTCCCCTCGATCTCGGCCTCCAGGGCCCCTCTCCTGGCCCGGGGGCTCTCAAACATGGCTCCGGGACGAGCGAAGCAACCCCCACCCGAGGAAGGCGTCGCGCTTCTGATCTGGACGCCCGAGATGGGTACGGAAAGAATGGGTACAATGCCCAACAGCAGTTCCTGCTCATTTTGAACAGGCCTCGCTGTCCGCGCCGCCGCGGCCCGTGTCGGCCACGTAGGACAGTGAGGGGGCCACAAACGGCGACAGCGGGGCCACGAAGGGCATGCACATGGGACCACAATGGGCGCGAACGAACGGGGGCCACGAAGGGCAGATCATGCGGGGCCACAGAAGGCAACGACGGGGCCACTGAAGGTAGCAACTGGGCCACGTAGGACAGTGAGGGGGCCACAAACGGCGACAGCGGGGCCACGAAGGGCATGCACATGGGACCACCATGGGCGCGAACGAACGGGGGCCACGAAGGGCATACGTATACTGGGCCGCGGAGGGTAAGGACGGAGCCACTGAGGACAGCAACGGGGCCACGAAAAGCAGCAAGGGGGCCACGAAGGGCAGCGAAGGGGCCGCGAAGGGCTGCGACGGGGCCACGAAGGGCAGGAAGGGGGCCACGAAGGGCTACAACGGGGCCACGAAACAAAGCGAGGGGGCCACGAAGGGCTTCAACGGGGCCACGAAGGGCAGCGAGGAGGCCACGAGGGGCTGCAACGGGGCCGCGATGGGCAGCGAGGGGGCCACGAAGGGCTGCAACGGGGGTAAGAAACAACGCGAGGGGGCCACGAAGGGCTGCAATGGGGCCACGAAGGGCAGCGATATCCCGACTCTTAGGTAATCTGTGAGGCAGTCCTAAACGTGAGTGCGACTCCTGGGTGCCTGGGTGTCGGGAGCGCGGCGCTTGAATCAATTGCAATAGTTTCCACCGCAAGGACGCTATTCTTCAGTAAATTTCAAGCAAGTCTCCAGCGAGAGCGCGACTCCAGAGCGCCGGGAGAGCGATTCCTGTACAAATTTTAAGGAAGACCCACGCGAGAACGCGATTCCTGAATATATGCAAGGAAGTCTCGGGCGGGAGCGGGGGTCCTGGCTAAATTGTGAGGAAGTCTTAGGCGGGAGCCGTTGTTATTCTAACCCGGGGGCCAACGACACAATTTGACTTTCAAGACTTTCCCTGATAAAAAACTGGTTGCAGGGCATTTCAATCGAGAAAACAATGTGCACCAGACGGGGGGGATAACAAATAATTATTCTTCAGAAGTGAGAATTCAAGGGTTATCTCGAGGGTTTGTGGAGGTTTGTCGTGTTCTCGCTGTTTCGTGCTTCCGACGGTCCAAGAGCCCACGAGGCTCCAGAAATCAGCTCAAGACGGCCCAAGGGGCACCCAGGGCGCCACGACGGCGCAAGAGAGCCCCAAGACGGCCCACGAGTGCCCCAAGACGGCCCAAGAGGCGCCCAAGATCGCCCAAGAGGGTCCCAAGACGGTTCCAAGAGGGGCCCAAGAGGGGGAACACGAACCGACAATTCGAACCTTCCGCCCCAAGAAGCCTCTAGGAGGCCCCAAGAGGCCCCCAACAGAGCCCAAGAGGCCCCCTTGAGGCCCCACGAGCACCCCAAATGGCCCCCAAGAGGCTTCCAAAACGGCCTTCAAGAGGCCCCCAGGAAGCCTCCCACGAGCCCCAAACGAACTCCGAACAGGCCTCTAACCCACAACCCAGGCACGGTGGCGGGATGGACCGAAGGCCATTAGAGGGAACGTTAACCGAGAACCCGAGGTCTTCGCCCCAGGAGACCCCCAGGAGGGGTCAAGAAGTCTCCAAGAAGCTTGGCGACAGATCGCCGATCGACCCGTCGATGAGAGTGGAGGAGAAGGAGTGAGGAAGATGCAGGGGGAAACAGACAAAGTTGATTTCATGATTCATGATTGACTTGTTGTCTCAATGGCCAGGACTCGTCCAGCTAGAACCAAAGCGCACGCGAAACGCGCGCGATGGTACTAGTATGTATATCGGAGGTGTGGGGGTGAGTCCGACGTGAAACGGGGACCCCCCTACCAGGAAATCGATTTCGGTTTCGGGTTCGTGTCGTGCGTGCCGTGCGTGCGTGCGGGCGAGGCGAAGCTGCGTGGGCGGGCGAGAGGAATCCTCCTATGGTTGGGCCGCGGCCGGACCAAATGTTTCTCCTCCGGCGGCCGGTGGCCCACGGTGTCCCGCCGGTGTCCCGCTGGTGTCACGAAATTCTCTTGTGGCTGGGCCGCGGCCGGACCAAATGTTTTTCCTCCGGCGGCCGGTGGCCCGCGGTGTCCCGCCGGTGTCCCGCTGGTGTCCCGAAATCCTCCTGTGGCTGGGCCGCGGCCGGACCAACGACCATTTTTGCCCATTGCTGCCACGCCCCCCCCAACCTCCTTATCACCCGCAGGGTGGTCGTATAGGTATGTGTGTGTATATATAGAAAGAGAGAGAGAGAGAGAGAGAGAGAGGTGTCTACAATACGTTTGCGTTCCCACGCCTCAGCTTCCCAGCCCAGTTTCTTCCGGTTCCGCATGCGATGCTTCGTGCGGAGCGTGATGCTCGCCAGCTTCTGAGTGCAGGAATTCGCTGGGCCACGACAGCAATGGCTTGCCCGCCACGTCGAGGCCGATTGAAGTGGACAATCAGGCTGCCATGCATTGTGTGTCTCCGGTCTGGGGCTTCCCCTGGCGTAATTGCGTGAGTTCTGAGATGTTGAAGTTGACCGACTTGCCGTCCCCCAAAGGGCTGATTGGGTCTAGGAGCTCATTACTGGTTCCACATGCCAGCTGTTCAAGAAGTGCCATGTCATATCCAGGACCCCTTCAGACCACGACACCATCCAGCTGCAGAAGTAAATCTCTTCGGCCTTACACCAGCTTGTCAGCCCGGGGACCCCAGTGCCTGTAGCGTTATTATCTAGGCTCTGCAAGGTTTGGCCTCGAGCCCGCGGGTTGCATTCCGACCTTGCCCGATATTTGCGCTTTGTTGTTTCGATTGGTTCTTTCCGCGCGCGTGGCGTATCTGCGTGCCATTATGGAATGGCTGGTGCACCTCGGCCCGTGATAAGCAAGGTCGACCGACTTGCCGATTTGCGTGCCAATCGATGGGTGTTGACCACGACTTGCACTACGTCCTGTCCTGCTCTCCTCGACTGCCTGCCCGCCGTTCGCCGCACCTCTTCTTGAGGATATGCTGAGTGGCCGCCAGAAAACAGATCGATTATGTGTACGCTCTTTCTCCTTAGCGCTGCTGAGCTTAAGCCTGCCTCGCTCGTGCATGATCTCGCCAGTCCCACGCCTAATTTCTTGCGCGGCCACAAGAGATGGGGCAACCGACAGCTCAATGGCCCCCTCGCGGCTCGGGCTCGTGCCATTGTCAAGAAGAATAATAACATCAACAAAAAAGAGCGAGCGAACTATACCCACAAAGCTATGACCGCCGAGCGGCGAGTGCATCGTCGTCATGATCACCATCATTATCATCCTCCTCCTAAGCATCATTATCGCCCGTGTCAGCATCATCATCACCATCATCCGCATCGTCGACATCTTCATATTTCATGGCGTTGTCATCCTTCTCCTCCCCACTTCGCCTGCCCTCTTTCTCATCATAACCCATTGCATATTCGTCCCCCGTTCTCCACTACAGTCAACGCGCATAGTAAGGACAAACGATTTTTTCAAGGGTGCCCTTGGGTCATTGCCTGCTTCAGCCTCTGCGGCCCGTCCCTAGCAATTTTCGCAGGCCAGTTTCTCAGGTTCCCTGGGGGTTTGGCCGCCTGCCGCCCAGAATACTTCAACTTCGGCCTCCAAGGGTCTTACGTTTTCACTGTATAGTATTCTCTCATCCATCCCCCCCATGCTGTTCTACTCCCCCTCGTCGTTCTCCCCGTCGGCCGAGACAGCCCACCAGGAAGCCGCAGGATGACTGGCGAGGAAGCCATCGCGGCTTTCGTCCACGCCTCAAGGGGGCTCGAGTGGAGGTGGAGCGCCCTCCAGCATCTTCATCCGATCGGAGCGGCCGCTGTCAAAAATGGATTCGCCCGCGCCGCGCGAGCGCGCGGGGAAGGAGGGGGACGGAGAAGGGGGGAGGGGAACAGGAGGGACAGGCTGGCGACGAGGGAGGAGGAAAAAGGAGGAACAGGAGGAGCAGGAGGGAGGACCAGAGTACATCCAGGACGCAACAACGAGGCTGCAAGACCCGCCTGTCCCAAACGCCACCCCGACAGTCGATGCTGGCCTTCCGCATCAGTGGACGAAACGCCCTCCCCCCTCTCCCCGCAAGTCGAGGAACACATGGGTCTGACATTCAGGCGAGGGCCCCGCTTTGAGAAAGACGCTGTCGTGCATTGCTTCTGCAGAGAACAGAGGATGCGAAAGGTCTGATCAGGCATTGTACTGAAGTGTCCAGCGGCAGCCTCGGTTTGGACGCGAGCGCCCCCCGTCCGTGCAACCGTTGCACGAGTTCGCACTTTGGGCGATTCCATTCGGTAAAGTCTCAGGCGCGCCCCATTTTGAAACCGAGCCGTCCTCCATCCGTTGTTGCGAATTGTAAAACAAACGTGTGCGGCGCGATGGCGAAACTCCAATTTCCGAAGAAAGGAAAGCGCAATCAAACCTGTGTGAACTATGGCAGTTTCTTAAACGAACACGCGTGGCGCTAATGCTCGAGCTCCAATTCGAAGGCGCACCGTTCCGTTCTAGCTGCTGCAGACGAGTAAGGCGAATGCGCGCGAAGTTGAGGCGAGAGCTCCATTTTGAAATCCACAGTCCTCGATCTTTGCTGCGGCTGCAGGTCATAAGAACGAACGCGCGCGGCGCTAAGGCGATAATGCCATGTTCAATACATCAATGCAGTTGTTGCAAGCTTATAAGACGATTTGTGGCGGCGCGAGGAGATAAGCCGCCCTCCATCTTCATACTTGGAGCAAGCGTTTAAGACGAGCGCGCGACGCGAAGGCAAGCAAGCCCGCTTGACATCGCACCGCTATCCATCCTTGTAATTAGCTGTCGGGAGTGCCAAGCTGCAGGGTCACAGGTAACGAGGAAGCCTCAGGCGAAACGCCTGGCCCGCCGTGCTGACAAGGAGGGAGGAGGCGACGCAGGGGCGCCAGTTCTCGTTGGTTAATCTTCTCGTGTCTGTGCACATTGCGACTTTACCTGCCCCAGGAGCAATCGGAAGCTGGGCAATGGCTTGCAAATCCGAGGCTGCTAAAACGGTCCCCCCGGAAGAAAAAACAAGTTCCCATAATAAAACATAGCGCACTGAAATAGTAAACGTGCTGTTCCCCGGGAGAATGAACAGTTTCCCGGAGCTCCGCTTTAGCAGCCACAGGTTGGCCAGCTTTTGCTTGGCCTCTGAAACAGGAGGGAGGATAAGCACGATACTTGCTGCTCGTTTCACGAGCTGGCCCCTGGAGGCGTTTCTGGCGGCGGACCGCCCAGGCGCAGGGCCAGGGCGTCGGGCGCAAGGCCTGCGGTCAGCGCGCTGGCTGGAGGTGCGTGCTTCCTCGTGGCGTGGAAGGCCCCCCTCTGCCCAGCGCCTCGGTGGCACGGGGCTCGCTCTTCGGGAAACGAAGCATGGCATACACCAGGGCTGGACCAAAACGCTGTTTTGCTGGACTTCGGCTGTGTGTTTGTGTTTAGCGTTGGCAGGAGAGCGCGGGAAAACAGTTAGAGCAAACCGAACAACAAAACGAAAAGTAACGTTTAGGTCCAAACCTGACATAGAGATAAAAACTCTGTGGTCCGCGCGAACTTCTCGGATCGGCGCTGGACACCCCTCCCTGGCGCGCGAAAAGCGCGCCAGGGGCGGCGCTGGAGGCGCCTCCAGCTTGGCATCGCTCGGACGTGTGTATTTTTCCTTCGGCGAGGACCATCGAGAAGCATCCTTGATCAGTTGGCGAAAAGCCAAGCACGAAACCGAAAAAACACAGGGAATGGACGTCCGAGCGATGGCCAGTGGAGGCGCCTCCAGGAGAGTCCAACGCGGATCTGAAACATCCGCGCGGGGTTCCGAGTTGTTATGTTCATGTTGTTCGTCGTTCCCCGAGGTTTGGAGCCCGATCTCCCCCGTCCCGTCGCGTCCTCATCCTTCTCCTTCTCCTCCTCCTTATCCTCTTGTTCCTCCTCCTCTTGCTCCTCTTCCTCCTCTTCTTCCTCCTCCTCCTCGTGCTGCTCCTCATCTTCTTCCTGCTCATCCTACATTGCTCCTCCTCATCATCCTCCTCTTTCTCCTCTGCCCCCCTCCTCCTCTTGCTCCTCCTCCGCCGCCTCTTCCTCCTCCTCCTCCTCCTCCTCCTCCTCCTCTTGTTTCTCCTCCTCTTGCTCCTCCTCCTCCTCCTCCTCTTCTTCCTTTTATATATTGCTCCTCCTCCTTCTCCTTGGCCTCCTCCTCCTCCTCTGTCTCCTCCTCCTCCTCCTCCTCCTCCTCCTCTTGCTCGTCTTCCCCCTCATCATCCTCATCATCATCATCATCATCATCATCCTCATCATCATCATCATCATCATCATCATCATCATCATCATCATCATCATCATCATCATCACCATCATCATCATCGTCGTCATCATCATCATCACCATCATCATCATCAGCAGCATCAGCATCAGCATCAGCAGCATCAGCATCAGCATCATCATCAGCAGCACCACCATCTGTTTTTCCTCATCCTCCTCCGCTTGCTCCTCCTCCTAGCCATCCTCCTCATCCTCTTCCTCCTCCTTTATTCCTGCTCCTTATAGATAACTTCCCACTGTCGCACCCCGAGGCCAGTTATTAGGGCGGGTCGGGCGTTTCGCTTAAGACTTCTTCACAATTTATGAATCTGAAGCTTAAAACAAGTTGCAAGAGCTTCAAGGATTGAGGGTGGTTCCTTTTCAACATGTGGTTCTTGACTTAGCTTCGCGCGCATTCGTTTTAAACAATTGTAAGAGCTTCACGGATTGAGGGCGGGTTGTTTTCAAATTGTGGTTCTCGCTTTAGTGCCGCGCGCATTCGTTTTGAACAATTTGCAAGAGTTTCGCGGATTGAGGACGGGTGGTTTTCAACATGTGGTTCACGGCCTAGCGCCACGCACATTCGCTTGCATTTTTTGCAAGGTCTTCACGGGTTGAGGGCGGGTCGTTTCCCAACACAAAATCTCGTTTTAGCGCCGCGCACATTCGTGTTCATAATTTGCACGGGTCTCACGGATTGATGGCGTTTCGTTTCCAATGTGTGGTTCTCGTTTCAGCGCCGCGCGCATTCGTTTTCCAATTTGCAAGATTTCAAAATGTGGTTATCGCCCGAGCGCCGCGCACATTCGTTCTTAAATGTTTTACAAGAGTTTCACAGATTGGGGGCGGGCCGTTTTCAAAATGCGGGTCTCGCCTTAGCGCCGCGCGCATTCGTTTCAACATGTTGCAAGAGCTTCACAGATTGAGGGCGGGCCGTGTTCAAAATGTGGTTCTCGCCTCAGCGGCGCGCGCAGTGGCTACAAACATGTGCAAGTGTTTCACAGATTGAGGGCGGGCAGTTTCTCAAATGTGGCTCTCGCCTGAGCGCCGCGCACATTCGTTTTTAACATTTGCAAGAGCTTCACGGATTGAGGGCGGGTTGTTCTCAAATCGTGGTTCTCGCTTTAGCGCCGCGCGCATTCGTCTCAACGGTTTGCACGGGTTCCACGGATTGAGGGCGGGTCGTTTTCAAAATGTAGTTCTCGCCCAAGCGCCGCGCCGATTCGTTCAAATCATTTGCAAGTGTCTCACATATTGAGGGCTGGCAGGTTCTCAAATGTGGTTTTCGCCTCAGCGCCGCGCACACTCGTTTTGCAACTTCGCAAGAGCTTCACGGATTCCCATGATCAACGTACCAGAAATTGTGTTTTTGAAGGGTTCAGGATTATGCGGGCGCAACAGTTATGTGGATTCGTTGTGTAGAAGTCCCGAACATTGCGTTCTGGCACGATTCTGGATCGTCAGGACGCAGCAGGCAGGTTGATACGCGGCGTTGAAATCCCGAGGGCAATGTTTTGGCACGTTTCAGGATCTTCAAATTGTGTTTTCCAACGAGGCAGTTCCCTCAATGGAGATGAACCGTTGCAGGGACCTATGAAGAGGGAGCTCGGAGGGAGGGTTAATTCCAACATCGTTGATGACTCTTGGGTTTCCAATGGTCCTCCTCCTCCTCCTCCTCCTCCTCCTCCTCCTCCCCCTCCTCCTCCTCCTCCTCCTCTTGTCCCTCATCCTCCTCTTGCTCCTCCTCCTCCTCCTTTTGCTCCTCCCTTCTTCCTCCTCCTCCTCCCCCTCCTCCTCCTCCTCCTCCTCCTCCCCGTTCCCTCAGGACCCTCCTCCTCTTCTTCCTCCTCCTCTTCCTCTTGCTTCTCCTCCTCCTCCTCCTCCTCCTCCTCTTCCTCCTTCTCCTCTCCTCCTCCTCCTCCTCCTCCTCCTCCCCCTCCTCCTCTTCCTCCTCCTCCTCCCCCTTCTCTTTGGACCCTCCTCCTCCTCCTCCTCCTCCTTCTCCATCTCCTCCTCCTCCTCGGATCTAGTCTATAACCTGGTCACCGAAAAACTGAAGACTGGACATGCGGCTACTCGGACCTGGCTGCAGCAGACTATCGTAGAACTAGTCGGCCAGTTGGTAGAGGACTGGAAGACAATCCGCGTTTTCGAGTTGGACGAGAATGGCGCGGTCACTGCAGCACTAACGACAGAGGGTCAGATAGTAGCTGCAGCTCCCTGTCTTTCGGCTCCTCGTCTCGCTCCTCCTCCTGGCAACGAGGCAAGCAACCGCAATAGGCACGACCGCAACTGACGAGAGGGCACCCGCGAGGGCGGGTGCCACCCCGCCTAGAGGCCCTCGCGTGGGGTATAAGGTGCGGGTAGGGCCCGAGCGCCTTCTAGCGCCTGCTCCCCCAGGCAGAAAGTTAACACAGCTAGGCCGAGCTAATTTTCCCACTGGTACTCAGCGTAGCTAGAGCAGCAGTCACCACGACATCGGCCCGATGGCTCGATCGATCGATCCTCCTCCTCCTCCCCTCTTCCTCTGGACCATCCTCCCCCTTCCCTCAGGATCATCCTCCCTCCTCTCCTCCCTTCCTTCAGGACCATCCTCCACCTCCTCCTCCTCCTCCTCCTCCTCCTCCTCCTCCTTGTCCTCCTCCTCCTCCTCCTCCTCCTCCTCTTGCTTATCCTGCTCCTCCTCATCATCCTCCTCCTCCTCCTTCTCCTCCTCCTCCGCCTGTATTCGTTCATGCCAGGTCCCAGCGTCGCTGACGCATCGTCGATGTAGTGCGGTCATCTGGCCCCGCCAGCTTCGCTCCAGGGCGGGCCTCACCCTCGAGGAGTCGTTTGAGTCGAGTGGTCGGCACCGCGCCCGCCCGCCGCGAAGTCCAGCGTTGGCTGTCGGTGGTGAGGCTCCAGCATCGGAGGCCTACGAAAGGAAAAACGGGCCCGAATTGTCTGTCGCCCATGTCAGCGGCCTCCCCACTTCATGCGGCGCGGTCCCCCCACCTATTCCATCCCAGCCTCCGAGGGAGGAGGAGGAGGAGGAGGAGGAGGAGGAGGAGGAGGAGGAGGAGGAGGAGGAGGGAGGAGGAGGAGGAGGAGGAGGAGGGGGAGGAGGAGGAGGAGGAGGAGGAGGAGGGGGAGGAGGAGGAGGAGGAGGAGGAGGGGGAGGGAGGAGGCGGCGCAAGAAAAGGAGAAACTTCCTTAGGATGCCCGCCCCCTTGCCCAGACATCGAGGTCGTAATCTTGTCCGCCCGTGGCCCAAGAGACCGTTTGACCCCTTCTCTTGAGACTTTCGCTTCCGGTTGGCCTGGCTTCTGAGGGCCCCGGGGTCTGCAAGCGGCCTCGATGATCTAAAACGGCGGACAGAGTCTACTCCAGATTTCGTAATGAAGGGAGGGGGGTCTCATTTCGGGGGGGGGTCTCTTCCAGGCTATCTTGGAGGGCCTGGGGGGGTCTGGGGACGATGTTTTGGAGGGTTCTCCCACGGGGGAGGTCTGAAATGGCTTGTCTTGGAGGGTCCAGACCCCCTCCCTTTTATTACGAAATCTGGAGTAGCCGTCTAGCCGCATCTTTCCGAGTCGCCATTGGGTCTCTGATCCTCGTCCCATCCGCCCTTGCAGGCCGCTTGGGCCTCGCGAGGTGTGCTTTGGAGGCTGCCAGGGCCTCCCAAGAGAGCGGGGCCACCTTGCGTTGTGATTTTTGTCGCAGCATGGACCCCCTGAGATCTTGATCCCTTGCCTGGGGCCGCGATTCATCCCGCGACGCGAGCCCCCCTGGAGGCCCAGCTCCCATCTTCATGTACGTGTGGGATGACACGGGCAGGCTACTGCGGGCGAATGGCGGTCTTGCGATATAGCACCCCGCATATGCGGATAAGAGTGAGGGGGCGGTGGGGACGTCGGCAGTTTGCAAGGCTCTGGAGAAGCCCGCCGCAGGCGCCAGAGTTTCACAAATTGTGCAACGAGTCCGCCGCAGGCGCCGATTTTTTCGTTAAAAAATGTGGAGGTCGCGGGTGGGTCGCGGGTGGGTCGGGGGTGGGTCGGGGTTGGGTCGCGGGTGGGTCGCGGGTGGGTCGCGGGTGGGTCGCGGGGTGGGTCGTGGGTGGGTCGTGAGGTGGGTCGCGGGGTGGGTCGCGGGGTGGGTAGCGGGGTAGGTCGCGGTCGGGTCGCAGGGTGGGTCGCGGGTGGGACGAGGACAACACACAAACAAACAAACAAACAAACAAACAAACAAACAACAACGCAACAAGCAGAATCCTCACCAGGGATCGCCACTTCAGCCACGCATTCAAGGACAATGACCTTTCGGCCCCCTCACTCCGATAAACTTAACGCCTCGGTCTGCGAGATCTGCAACGGGGAGAGAAGCTCTGATTGCCGAGCAGCGCACCGGCAGCGTGTAGGAGAGCTCAAATCGCTGGCCCCTCTGAACGAGGGACAGGCGGACCCACCTCGCAAACGAGGGCCCAAGGCGGCCCATCTCCCCGAAAGCCCCTCGACCCCTCCGAGCCCCGAGCCCCCCCCGGAGCCTCCCTCTGGCGCAGGCGGACACTTCGCACCACAGAGGGCCCGAGGCGGCCCAGCTCCCCGAAGTCCCCTCGAGCCCTCCGAGCCCCGAGCCCCCCCGATCAGAAGCCCGGCGAAGGCTGGCAAACCCGTGGCTGCTAAAACGCAGCTCCAGGAAATTGATTATTCTTCCGGGAAGCAGATTGTTTATCACTTAGCGCGCTGATTTTTTCTAGGATTTGTTTTTCTTCCGGGAAAACCGTTTTAGCAACCACGGATTTGCCAGCCCTCGCCCAGCTTCCGAGAAACAGATGGGTCCTGAGGGGAGTGGGTCCTGAGGCTGCTCACCGTTCTTGGCGCTCCCGAGGCCCTCCACGGGCCCCAGAACTCTCAACAGAGGCGCCCGGGACGAGAGGCCAGTCCCGGGGAAGAGGCCCGGGGATCCATGACCCCGCCCTCGCACAGCTTCCGCCCCGAGCCTCCCCGCGGCGCCTGCCCCGCCGCCGCCCCGCCGCGCAGGACCCCCGCGCCTCCTCGGCCCGCGAGCCGCGCCCGCCCTCCGGGCGGCGCGCCTCCGGCGGCGTGCTGAGCGGCGCGGGGCGGCTGGCCCTCGGCTGAGCGGCGGTTCCGCCGACGGGCCCGCGCGGGCCTGCGCGCGGGCGTGCGCCTCGGCCTTCGGCCGAGGAGCGGCCGCCGAGCGGCCCCGGAGGGCCGCGGGTCCGCATGGTGGGCCAACTTTCCACCACCACCGCCATATGTAGGACGGGGGAGCAGGGAGGCTGGGGAGGTCCTCCTCCTCCTCCTCCGCCGCCGCCTCCTCCTCCTCCTCCTCCGCCTCCGCCTCCTCCTCCTCCATTCCTTCTCCCTATAGATAACTCCTCCCTGTCGCACCCCGAGGCCAGTTTTTAGGGTTGGGCCGGGCGTTTCGCCAAAGACTTTCGCACCACTTATGACTCTGAAGCTTAAACAGTGACACCAGTTTCAAAGATGGAGGGCGGATCGTTTTCAACATATGGTTCACGCCTTAGCGCCGCGCATCTTCGTTTAAAACATGGCAAGAACTTCACGGATTGAGGGCGGGTCGTTTTCGAAGTGCGGTTCTCGCCTCAGCTCTGCGCACATTCGTTTCAAACAATTGCAAGAGTTTCACGGATTGAGGGCGGGTCCTTTTCAAAATGTGGCTCTCGCCTCAGCACCAAGAGCTTCACGGATTGAGGGCGGGTCGTTTTCAACATGTGTTTCTCGCCCTAGTGCCGCGCACATTCGTTGTAAACATTTGCAAGAGTTTCACGGATTGAGGGCGGTTCGTTTTCGAAGAGTGGTTCTCGTTTCAGCGTTGCGCACATTCGTTTCACACATTTGCAAGAGTTTCACGGATTGAGGGCGGGCCGTTTTCACAATGTGGTTCTCGCCTTAGCGCCGCGCACATTCGTTTAAAAAATTGCACGAGCTTCACGGATTGAGGGCGGGTCTTTTTCAAGATGTGGTTCTCGCTTTAGTACCGCGAATAGTCTTTTCAAGCAGTTGCCAGATGTTCACGCATTGAGGGTGGATCGTGTTCAATGTGTGGTTTTCGCTTTAGCGCCGCGCACATTCGCTTTTTAAAAGGTTGCAGAAGTTGCTACGGACTCCCATCATCAACGTATCAATTATCCCGGCAAAGCAACCTAACAGCGATGTGTAGGAGCATATCTGGAAGCATTCCCCTTTAAGATTCGGATGAGAATCCAGTTGTAGAATTCTGCTGTTCTCGCAGTCGTAGTCGCATTCGCGATGACAGTCGCAGTGGCAACGGCAGTCGCAGCAGTCACAGCCTCAGCCTCAGCCTGCCTCAGCCTCAGCCTCAGCCTGCCTCAGCCTCAGCCTGCCTCAGCCTCAGCCTCAGCCTGCTTCAGCCTCAGCCTCAGTCTGCCTTCAGCCTCGGCCTCAGCCTCAGCCTGCCTCAGCCTCAGCCTGCATCAGCCTCAGCCTCAGCCTCAGCCTGCCTCAGCATCAGCCTGCCTCAGCCTCAGCCTCAGCCTGCCTCAGCCTCAGCCTCAGCCTGCTTCAGCCTCAGCCTCAGTCTGCTTTCAGCCTCGGCCTCAGCCTCAGCCTGCCTCAGCCTCAGCCTGCATCAGCCTCAGCCTCAGCCTCAGCCTGCAGCATCAGCCTCAGCCTCAGCCTCAGCCTCAGCCTCAGCCTCAGCCTCAGTCTGCCTTCAGCCTCAGCCTCAGCCTGCCTCAGCCTCAGCCTGCATCAGCCTCAGCCTCAGCCTCAGCCTCAGCCTGCTTCAGCCAAAGCCTCAGTCTGCCTTCAGCCTTGGCCTCAGCCTCAGCCTGCCTCAGCCTCAGCCTGCATCAGCCTCAGCCTCAGCCTCAGCCTGCCTCAGCCTGCCTCAGCCTCATCAGCCTCAGCCTCAGCCTCAGCCTCAGCATCAGCCTGCCTCAGCCTCAGCCTCAGCCTGCCTCAGCCTCAGCCTCAGCCTGCTTCAGCCTCAGCCTCAGTCTGCCTTCAGCCTCGGCCTCAGCCTCAGCCTGCCTCAGCCTCAGCCTGCCTCAGCCTCAGCCTCAGCCTGCCTCAGCATTCAAAATGTGGCCCGGGATCTGGAGTTCTGGGAACTCGAAGACACGAAGTGGCCTACAGTTGGCTCCGGGCATTCAAAATGTGGCCCGGGAAATGGAGTTCTGGGAACTCGAAGACCACGAAGTGGCCTACAGTTGGCTCCGGGCATCCAAAATGTGGCCGGGAATGGAGTTCTGGGAAGTCGAAGAGCACGAAGTGGCCTACAGTTGGCTCCGGGCATCCAAAATGTGGCCCCGGGAATGCACGAAGTTACTGGCTCCGGTTATTCAAAATGTGGCCCGGGAATCGAAGAGCACGAAGTTTGTGACTGTTTGCGAAAAGCGCATTCGGACACGAGTTCGGACACAGCTCCCCGGGTCCCGCCCCGACCCCCCTGTGGAGTCATCTGCTGCTCTCTTTTGACACCACTAGAAACCTATCAGCAAAAGCTGTTAGGTAAAAATGGTGTTTTGATGGATTCGTGATTACGCGGGTATAACAGTTATGTTGATTCACTGTGTTGACATCCAAACAGTGACATTATGGCACGATTCCGGATTGTCAATGCGCAGCAGACAGTTTTGATACGCGGCGTTGACATCCTGAGAACAATGTTTTGGCATGCTTCAGGATCTTCAGACGGCTGTCTTCCAACGAGGCAGTTTCCTCAATGGAAATGAACCGTTGTAGGGGCCTACGAAAAGGGAGCTTAGAGGGAGGGTGAATTCCAACATCTTTGATGACCTCTGGGTTTGCACAAGTCCTCCTATCCTCCTCCTCCTCCTCCTCCCCTCCTCCTCCTCCTCCTCCTCCTCCTTCTCCTCCTCCTCTTACTCCTCCTCCTCCTCCTCCTATGGTAGCGGTGGTGGAAAATCGGCCCATCACCGCATGCCGAAGAGCGGCGCGCGGGCCGCGCGGGCCTGCGCGGGGGCGCGCCCGGGCCCGCAGCTGCCGGGCGCCCGCGCGCAGGCTGCCAAGACGAGGCGCGGAGGGCCCACGACCGACCACGGGCGTCTCGGGCAAGAGCCGCGCGGCGCCGAGGCTCTGTCCGGCGGCGCTCTAGGCCGTTCAGGGGGCTCGCCAAGAGGCCTTCGGAGGCCAGTGGAGCTCCTGCCCTGCCAGGTCCATCCGTGAGCGAGTTGCCCATGTTCGGCTCTCGGAGCCCTGAGATCCTGGCGTCTCAGCTTCTTCGAGCCGGGCGTTTTTTAGCCCGGTTTCGGGCCCCAGGACCCTCACAGAGCGATCCGGTTGAAAAGTGGCACAGAAGGATGGGGTCCAGGACTCCTGGCTGTGATTTTCCACGATGTCCAATTTTGTTCGCGACGTCGGATCTCAGGGGAGGGCGTGTGCGGCCGCAATTTTTGGTTGCGGGCTTGTCAGGTAACGGTGCAGCAGATCGTGTTGCGAAGTGTGGCCTGTCCGCTCACCTCGAAGGCTCTGCGGCGGAGCTGCGGGAGGTGAGCAGGCAGATATTGGTATCTAAAGCGGTGTGCATCCTGGCTGCCCGTCTTCTGCCCCCGTGGCCCGCCTTCGACCTCAAGGCTTCCTCCTTGATGCCGAAGCTCCCATCCCCAGGTCCAGGGCCCCCGAGGGTAAACAGTTGCACGAGAGGGAGTTATGCAGGTCTTGCTGGCGTTGCAGCACTTGCCTCAGAATCGAGAGATCTGGCTCGTTTACCATCGAGTTCGGCGAGTCTTCGAAGCCCCCTGACGAGGGCTGCACGGGCAAATTTCCCCCACGCGTCACCGCCATCGCCGTCAAAGGACACAGGTTGTTGAGCTTTCAGTGCGGTGATGGGTCTCCTCTTCTTCGATGTGTCAGACGCAAGGCTGTTTCGACCCGTGGCCTTCTTGCATTCCTAGACAAGTTGTGCACCCACCCTTCCCGTAGTAGTTTCGAAAGGTGGAATTCCAGAATCCTCAAGAAGGAAAGCACTCCAGGACTCATAGGAGTGATTCTTTGGTGTTTCTGCTTCTGAAGCGTAAGCGGCGATGACGTAAGCGGTGGGTCGTCGTGATGTCCAGTGCGCCGCCCGCCTTCGTCGTTCGTCTAAGTAGTGCCGATGCTTTAAATTAAAACCAGCAAACACATACACACACACATATATATATGTATGTATGCAAATCTATGTGTATATATATACACACGAACACAACAACGAAACAATCAAACCAACTGGTCATCCCTCCTCCGGGGACAGGCTCCAGGGGTGGTCGGCCGGGGGCCGGGAGGCATGGACGCGCAAGCAGGTGTCTTCGCCGGGGGTGGGCGCTGGCCCGCCGACCCCGACTGCGTTGCCCCGTGGGCCTCTCGGGCTTGGTGGCGCTCGCGGTGGGGCGTTCACAGCCCCGAGGGGCCTCTCACCACCTGAGCAGTCCCTCCCTCTCCCTCCCTCCCGCTCCCCTCCCCCTCTCCCCTCCTCCCCTCCTCCCTCTCCCTCCCTCCCTCGTTCCTTCTCTTCTCCTCCTCCTCCTCCTCCTCTTCCTCTGGGGGTTAGGGGGCTGCCTGACTGCGGTGCAGTTGCCTCCTGGGCTTCTGGGTCCCTTTCGTTATCGCACAAGGTTGGTCGGCTGCGCCGCGGTCCGATCGGTCTTCATGCCGGTGCCGCTTCGCTGCGCCCTGCTGGGTTGCGTCCGGCCTGCTGGTTTTGGCTGGTGGTGGTGCCGCTGTCGCTTCGGTATATATTCGGTTGTGTTTTCATCGTGGTCGGCACCAGCTCCTCCCCAGTTGCCCCCTCTACTCCGTTCCCCCTTCTGCTCCACTTTCATCACCACCGTCACCACCACCACCACCACCACCACCACCACCATCACCATCACCATCACCATCACCATCATCATCATCATCATCATCATCATCATCATCATCATCATCAAGCCCTGGCCCGAGGTCCCAGGGCATGAGGGCCAGTTCTGCAGCAGCCCTCCAGTTTCACTTCTCATCGGCGCTGCGATGTGCGACCGCCCACCTGAAGATTGCGCAATGGAGCCCTCTCTCGTTTAGCGACTACGATAGGCTTCTCGAGGTGGCGCAGCAGCTACGCTTCGCAGATGTGGTCCTACTGGCAGGCACGACGGCGAAGAAGCAACGAGGTGCTAGAAACGCCTTATGGCGTGGTACTGCACGATCATTATGATAGAGTTTGAATGGAACGGTGCACGTGGTACGATGGTGAACAAATCATGTTGCGTGGAGATTTGGTTGAACCGCAGGCAGTTTCGCAAGAACCAACTGGTACATTTCCGGACGGCCCCCCCAGCCCTGCAAGGGCGACTAGGAGCGGTTAGGATACGTTCCATCCAGCACGATTTAGATTTCACCGTTCGTTATTTACCACCACGTTGCACGGACGTAAAAGGGGATCCCAAGGTACGAGGCGACGGTATGAAACATGACGGAACTATTCCAGCGCATATCAGAAGGACCCCGAATAGATCTACCATCATAGCGGCGACCGGTCTCAACGACGTTTCGGGCATCAGGAGTAGTTCTTGACGGGTTGGTGCTAGCAGTTGACAACCCCAGTTTGGGGCCACAGGGACGCAGTCAGGAACATCAGGCGGGTACACTATATGGGGAATGGATGGGAGACAATATGCTGGCCTCAATTACGAGTTGGTGCCCATGCGGGCCCACGCGTTACGGGCATAGGTGTTACAGCTACATCGACCATTTGGTGATACCCGCACCCTGGATGGGGAGAGCACGCACGCGACGAGTTCGCGCTATACCAAGCGTGGTTGTTCTAGATCACATGATTACTGTTGCGGATATCGGTTGCCCGATGACATGTAACGCTCCGCATCACACTGCCGCTACATGGGAACACTACTTTCTCAGCCGTGCGATGTTCGATGGATATGAAGCCCAACAGTTACGATATGAAGTGGAGACAGCCCTGGCACAACGACTACGAAACGACTGATACTTGGAGGTGGACGCGTGGATGCGGCAGCACACAGTGAAGTCAGCATGGGAAGTCGTTGCGACGACCATCCAGCAACGCGCACAACAACAGTACGGCACTATGCGGCGACACAAGTCAGAGTGGCATGTACGACTGGCAAAAGCATGGGAGGAGGCACTACGTGAGTGCACTAGAGCCAGGGACACACTGGATGGTGAGCTGGACAGCACACGACGACTACGACAGCGCACGGGAAGATGCAAGCAGGTCAGGACAGATACCAGGAAGGCACGCGAGAGAGAGAATCCAACCAAGAGCTGGAAGAGGCCATCCGCACCAACAGAGAGGACGCGGCGCAGCGCATCAGTTTTCAGATGGCTGGGAACGGGCTGGGACCACGTAAGAGGAAGCACTACGTACTACCCGACGCCCGCCTTGGCCAACAGACGTGGACGCTGGACCTGGTTCTGCCTGGAAGTGAAGGAGGGGCGGAAGCGATTATGACCACCGCCGAAGGCTTCATTCGCGACGCCTCGGCTCACGACTGCCCCTTCCGCCCCGACATGGAGCACTGGGAGCTAGCCAACCACGACCTGGTCGGAGTCGCGCACCAGCTGGGCCGAGGGCGACGACGACGGGCTGCGCCACCATGGTCTATGCCGACTGAGGTGTGGCGTTTACTATCATCATGCCGTGCACCGCGACGACGTCGCGAAGAACGACCACAGGTGGCAGGACCACGACTACAGGAGTTTCTGTGGGCCCCGATGGCATGGACACGACGCCACCAGCGGCTCAACGCATGGTGGAACCTATCGCAGACATACCAGGCGAATAAGATGATCAAGGAACCGAGGACACCCGGCCCAGACATCTACACGGCACATGCAGCGTTGGAAAGGCGTGGGCGGGCAACAGGATTGCGACCGTCGGCGGAGGATCACGGCCCTGTTCAGGGGCGATCACGCGTGGGAGCATTGACAATTTGAGACGCATTGCATTGGAGACTACGCGCGGCAGGTCTGGGCCACGTCGCGACCAAGCACGATATGACGGACGCGTTCGCCAGCGTCAGCCACCAGCACATGGACCGCGCAGCCCTCCAGATGCACCAGCGCGGGGACGTAGACATCATGATGTCCTGACACCGCAACGCGGCGTGCGCGGTCCAGGGGCGCGATGGCGCGGAAACGTTCCGGAGCGGCACGGGCCGTTGCGTGGGCGACGCAGATGTTGCATCACAGTTCCGACTGGCGAACGAAGCCCAGACAGGCGAGCGGTGACGCAACCCCTCTCCGACGGAGAATGTGCGCGAGATGAAAGCAGGGCGCGCATCAACGAGAGAGACTTGCGACTTGGGGGCGAGGAAGTACGCCGACGACCTCGCGCATGCGCGCATCGCCCCACCCAGACGCACGCAGTGCAACCCAGCGGGCTGGCGCTTCCGATCGGCATCTCGACGCTGCTCTGGGGCGAGTTGGCCTTGCCCAGAGCCGAGGGCAAAAAAAGGTCAGTCCTTGTTTCGTATGTCGCGGGCCTCAGAGTTCCTCCACGCGCAGACCTCGGGGGGGAACGACGAGGAGATCCGTGCGCGGTGCGCGGCGATTCGAGTGGGATGGCGGGGCATGGGGGAGTTCTGGAAGACATGTCGGCGTTTTTCTCTGATGCGATTGTCGTTTCGGGATCGCATCCCGGGGGCGGCGCCGGCGGGCCTCGAGGCGAGGGCCCTGGCGGTGGAGCAGACCAAGCGGCTCGACGCGGACTCCACTAGGCACGCTGCTGCGCCATGCAATTGAATCGCCACGCACCGACGACGGCCCACTAAAGGGGGAGAAGAAGATCGGTGGAAGGTTACGACTGCGTGCGCGGAAGCCGTCTGGGAGCGAATAAAGGTGGCCCCAACCGAGCGCCGAGTTGCACATCAGACGGCTTCGCCACTTTCAAGCTCTCGCCAGTGGGCGCCCCGCTCGTTTCCCAGGGGCCGCGCGAACCCCTGGGCCATGCAATTCAAGAACGACTTGGTTCTTTTGGGGAAGCTCCGCGGGGGCTTGGGTTTCCCGGAGGGCGCGGGGGGCGACCGCGCGAGGGTCTTCCTGGTTCCCGAGCTGACGGGGGGATTTATTGAGTTCGACGTTGCGCAGCTTCGACAGATCTGGCGCGAGAGCCCCGCAGTCACGCCGACGCGGCAGCGCGGGGGCCAGGGGTGTTTCGAGGGCGAATTCCTGCGTTCTCTGATAGATTGGGAGGGGCTGGAGTGACGTGGGCACTCAGGGCACATCAGATCCACGCGGGAGGAGGAGAGCACGGCAGGCCGAACATTTTTACACGAATTACTGTGATTGATCAGTGCCCCTCTTGCATGTCGACGTTCGCCCGTCGCCGCGCCGCCATTGATCGCGTCGCGGCAGCCGATTGGCTATCGGCGCGGACGGTGTATCGCGGATTTCTCTGTTGAAAATTACCCAAGTGCGACCCGACCTAGAAGTTGGAGCCCCCAGGAAAGCAGCATTCGTTGCCATGCCATGCCATGCCATGCTATGCTGCGCTAAGGCGCTGCTTGCGGGCGCTCCGGTCCGGCCATCGAGGCTGGCTCGGCATCTGTCGCACATTGTTTTTGCTTTGCCTTTTTCATTTGTTTTGCTTTTGTTTTTGCTTTGCTTTGCTTTGCGTTGTTTGTGCTTTGCCGTCGCTGCTGTTGATTTGCCGTTGTTTCGCTGCTATGCTGCGCTGTGCTATGCTGTGCTGCGCTATGCTATGCTATGCTACGCTGCGCTACGATATGCTGGGCTATGCTATGATATGATATGCTGCACTATGCTATCCTATGCTGTGCTCTGCGATGCTAAAGTTCAGCGAAGTTAAGATGACTGTAAGCGAAGACAAGATAAACTTGAGCTAAGACGAAGCTAAGCTAAGCTAAGATGAAATCAGCTAAGCTAAGATGAGATAAGCAACGCTAGGCTAAGGGGACGTAGCTGGGGGAATCGCGGGGCGGATATTGGGGAAATCGCCCGGGCCGGTTCCCGCTGCCCGGTCCTTTAAGCCAGGCAGGGCCTAGGTAGGGAATCGTGTAGTTATCCTTCCGCCGCTGTTTGAATGCCCCGAGACAGATTGCGGGGAGCAGTTTGGAGACCCATCGCTTCAGAAGCACATCGGCAACCTGCACTTACCGCTCCCTCAGCCGCGCGTCGCGGACGCAGGGCCAGCCGGACATCGACGCGGACGACGCCGAATTCCGCCCGCGGAAGACGGCCAGAGGCGGTCGCATGGGTTCAGCCGGCGAGGCCGGCGGTTCAAGCGGCAAAGGATCCGAGGAGCAGAAGCTGAACAAGAAGGACTCCAATATTGTGGAGGACTTGAGCGAGCTCGACGACTGCGAGATCGTGAGCACGACGCAGCAGCTCTTCCCTGCGATGGCGCGGCCGCTGCTGAACCTGGCCCATCGACAGCGCCAGATCGAGTCGATAGAGCTGAAGTCGTTCATCGTGCCATTCGGACTGCAGCCAGCGATCAAGGCACGAGGGACAATGCGAGCATGGTTTCGAACGGCAGAAAACAGCAGGGCCAATCACATCAAGCAGCAGATCGACGAGAAAATCAGCACGATGGGAACGACACCGGCGGCGTGCTACGCGGGAGTGTTCGAGGGGCTGCAAGCCGAGGGAAACGCGGTGGGTCGCGTAAACCAGCAGATCCTAGAGACCTTGGCGACAGAGCAGGCCAAGCTGATTGTAGCCGAGATGGGCGAGGTAGTTCCGCTGGCGAAGCTCACCGACGGCTACGAGGAGGGCAAGGTGAAGCTGATCGTAGCGTTCGGAGGGAGGCTGGACATGGCGCCCGTGCTGGATTCTCCAATCCATGCGGGGGCCGAGTACAAGCAAGGCATGGCCCCGATGGGCCACCTAGGGCGCCTCCTCCACGCAGGGCCCCAGAATATATATATATATATATTATATATATATATATATATATATATAATATATATATATATGGGGGCGATGTTCGATTGAGGAAGCTGCAGGACGAGGCGCTGCAAGAAGTGAAACGGCAGCGCCTGGCTGCCATCGTGAGTAGGCTGTGCCAAGCCGCCCAGAGTACCCAGGAGACCTCCACCCCTCCTCTCTCTCCTCTGCCCTTCGACCACCTTCCTTCCTCGCCTGCTCCCTCTTCTCCGAATGTGTCGCGGAATACCTGGGAGGCCAGATTTGGGAATTCGAGATTCCCTAGGCCTCAGCAGGGGTCACATTCGTTACCAGATGTCCGAGCCGTTTCGAGGACCGTAGTTCTTGACAGGGCCCAGCATGGGATGGACGGCGCCGCCTCCGATGGGTTCTGATCTGATACGCTCATCATCATCATCATCATCATCATCATCATCATCATCATCATCATCATCATCATTGCCGCCGTCGTCGCCATCATCTTCGTCATCACCATCTTCATCAGCGTCATCGTCATCACCATCGTTATCATCACTATAACCATCATCCGCATCGCCATCATATTCCAGTGACCTTCCACCGTCCGTCCTTTCACCAGCCATATCAGCATTATCATTGTCGTCATCATCGTCACCATCATCAGCGCCATCGTCCGTGCCATCGTCATCATGTTCATCATCGTCATCGTCATCGCCATCGGCGGCGTCGTCATCATCATCATCATCACTGCTCTCTTTTCCACACGCCCTCTTCCAGTACGTTCAGTGGCATTCTCAGTGTACCTGCAAAAGTAAATGCAAAGGACACCGAGCCAACTGCACGGGGCAGGCAGACTGAATCGACTCTTTGAATGGTCAGCACCGGACCAGGGGGGGCCTCTGCGGTGAGGGACCGTGGGTTTCGATTGGTCCCTTAACACAGTAGTGGTGGGATCCGATGGATTGTGCTTATTTTGTTGATCCCGTCCTCCCCCTCCTCCACCCCCTCGTCCAAGCATGCGCCTGCTACGCTCAGAGGCGATGGCAGAGCCTCAGCAACAGCTAGTGCAAGGGTCATAGAGACAATGCACAGGGTCGCTTGAATCGTCTGTGGACGGGCCAGCACCCGACCACGTGTAGGCCCATGGGGTAAACTCTCCAGGACCTCGCCAGCTCCATTCTACACCTGTGAGATGTTGAATGTTGTTTAATCCCTCCCCCCGCGTCCCTCTTTTTCTCCCCTCCCTCCCTCTTCCCCTCCCCTCCCGCCTTCCTTCTCCCCCGCGCCCGCCCAGGGAACTCGGCACGCCGACAGCAGGCGGTCCCAAGGACGGCGACCTGGACGGCGAGTTCGCGGCGCAGGACATCCAGGACGACGGCACGTGACCCGAGGGGGAGCAGCTAGGGGGAGAGGGAGGAGGAAGCCAGATCTCCGACGATCGATGTTGTTGGCCGTCTTCGTCGATCGGTTCTGCAGCCTCGGTAGGCTGTTCAGTCGCTGGGCCTCACCTGGAGCTCTCCGGGGGTTGCCAGGCTGTTCCCGATCGGCCGCCGGAGGCCTGCGTCACGACCTGAAGACCCAGATCTCCGGCAGTGTGCCGTCAGGGCTGGACCTGAGCGCTGGTTTGCGGGACTTCGGTTTCTCCTTGTTTTTCGCTTTGGCAGGGAGGTGCAGGAAGGCAGGTCGAGCACACGACCTGAAAACCCAGATCTCCGACAGTGTGACTTCAGGGCTGGACCTGAGCGTTGGTTTGCGGGACTTCATTTTTTTTGTTTTTCGTTGTGGTGGGGAGTTGCAGGAAAGCATGTCGAGCAAGAGGAAAGACACAACGAAGACAACACGAACAGCAACGTTCGGGTCCGGCCCTGTGTGACTTGTTCATTTCCGGCGTTGTTGTGTTTCGATCTCGGCCTCTAGGCTCTAGGGCCCCGGGACGATCAAGCGTGGAGCTTGCACGCGGAATTGCCCCCGGGGAAGGGGTCGGGAGCTCTCCTGGGGCAGCGGATGGAAAAAGGTAGATCGGAGTGTGCCCGGGAAGGAGGAAGATTCAGAAGGAAAGGGGGAAGTGGAGGAGGGAGGCGAGGCGAGGGAGGCGGAGGAGGAGGAGGAGGAGGAGGAGGAGGAGGAGGAGGAGGGTCCGTAGCCATTTTGGCTCAAGACTTAAACGTTGTGAAGGGCTACAGACGCCCGAGAATCAGCGATTAGGTCTGGGCCTGTCCGTAGCACGGCCCAAAGATTTGGAGCATAGCGATCCTAGGCATCACGACCGCCCTGGCCAAGTTCTTTGCCAGGCTCACCGCATTCCTCTTTCTTTCTGCTCCCGCTGCGGAGCCCCAGTCAGAAGGTTCCGTTGATGGCGCCATGGATGTGCGCATGGCAATGCAGATGCGGGCAGCAGAATTGGAATACCTCGGTGAACTGCGTCAAGTGCAACGGTCATTGGAAGTCTTCCAAGAAAGAGAACGGCACCAACAACCACAAGGGCCGCCAGAGATCCAAGAGCCAAAAGAGCCAGAGATCGACATCGGAGTCACGTACATGGGAAGACGAGACGAAGACCAATGGCGCCCCATACGTACGAATGGCGATTCCAGCAGAGGCACAAGCTCATCAAGATTACCGCCCTTTGAGCTCGCGTGCCACGGAGTCGGAGAAGAAAGAGTATTACAGAGAGACTCGCTCCAGGCTGAACCTGCTCCAGCAGAGGTGCAACTTAGCCTGGGCCATGAGAGAGCCAGTGCAGGAGCTGGCCACATCTATATCCATATTGAGGAGAATGTTGATACCGGAGAAGAGTTTACATCAGCAGAGCGCCTGGACAGAGACCACTATCGCCAGGATGATGCTGCGCGTGGAAGCAGCCAACAAAGAAGTCGCCTCGCTCAAGGACCACCTCCAAGCGAAGATCAACGTCAGAGAGAACCTCCAGGACCAGCTGGACGCGCTGAAGCGCACCAAGATGGATATCCACCAGCTCATGGAGTCGGAGAAGCAGCAGAAGGAAATGGAGAGCAGCACGGACATGGACGAGGACAAGCCGAGCCAGGGCGTGGTGGTATTCCCCGAGCGCCCGATAGAGGAGACCCCTCCAGGCGCGGCCTCTACACCAGCATCGACGCCGGCTGCATCCACTGCAGGCACCGCACCGTCGAGCGCGAGCATACACGCGCAGTCCAGCAGCAGGTCGAGGCTCAGCTGAAGCCCATGGCAGACCAGATGATGCAGATGCAGCAGTGGAGGCCATGATGATGCGAGACGCGGTATGTTCATCAGCAACAGGGGCGACGGCATCTGGACATTTCCCAGCGCCATCATCGCCACAGCCGCCAACACCACCAACCGCGGCTCCCAGATCACCACCATCGTTGACGCCGACTCAGCCATGCACTCCGATACCGTTGATGGAGAACACTGCGCAGGACACAACGGCGGGATGGATCACGGTGAAGGAGAGGGCAGCAGCCTTCGAGAGCGGCTCCGAGGGCGGGCAGTTATCCTTGGGGCCACGGCAGCGCAGCAGTCAGAGGACGTCCGCTTCGAGGAGCCCAAGTGTCCGCGCTCAGAGAACGAGAGCGCCAGGATCCTCCAGGCGGCCAGCCAACGACAAGGGCAAACCGAGGACAGCCATGGCAGCGTTTCGCAAGCCTCAGAGACGATCGGACATCGAGACGGCCGCCAAGACAGCAGAGGATCACCGAGTACCGAGCAGCGACGTCGCCCAGATGGATCCCTACGCGGAGTGCGAGTACTGAGCCTACACGGCCATGAGAGGGTGTCGGATGGGGAGAGCCCGACACCCAGCAGCATGCATGTAGACTCTAGCGAGCACACACCGCCACCCCAGCGCTGCCGCACCGAATTCGACAGGCCCAGGTCCAAGGTGGCATTCGCCACGACTGTGCCTTTTCACTTCTTTGATCCCTCCCCCGCCCCCTCCTCTCCTCCCGATGGTGGGTTGGGCAGTTCGGAGGCGCGGAGCCCAGTCACTCTTGGGCGTTCGGGGACTGGAGACCCCGCGGGACCGCAGATGCTTGACCTCGACAGTCGGACCCCGATCGAGGTCGCGATCGTGGGTGATGATCCTACCGACTCGATCAGATGCAAATTGGGGCACTTAGGATTGCTCGCACGCCTTCAACAAGAAGGGTGCCAGATAGACCTTGAGTTAGTTGTTAACAGAGTGGGCTTGCACGCCCACGCGCAGCCTGGCTTGGACACGTGCCCGACTAGCGAGCACGTCGCCGGCCAGATTTCAATCTTCGTCGACGGGTCCTTCGGCGAACAGGACCCTAGCACAGCGGCCTGGGCGATGGCCGCGGTGGCCAAGGACAGAGCAGGATCCTTTTCTTTTCTGGGGTTAGGACAGGAAAGGTTCTCTCATCCGTTGGCGTTGATTTAGACGCTACTCGTTTTAGCAGCACGACGCCCGAGATGGGGGGAATCCTTTGGGCGCTGCTCCGGATCTTTCTCTTGGGACAGCACGAGGCTGAGGGTTTTGTCATCGAGTCTGATTCCGTTTCCGCCATTCAGATTGCTGAAGGATCTGCTCAATCCTCTGCCCACCCCGAGTTCGGCGCTATGCTGCGCCACTTGGTTGTTAACCTGCGAGCGAGGTATGACCTCACGTTTCGCCGTGTCCCGTCCCGCAAGGCCCATCTCTGGAACGAGTTAGTCGACGGTCTCTCTAGGCGTAGGCGAACAGACTCCGAAGCTCGCGACCCCGACTGGGCGAAGCTCTTGACCCTTGCGGTGGGAGATGCCTGGTCGTGGTTTACCGAGCTGGAAGCCGATCGCAGCGCGTATCCAGAGATCACCGAACATGACGGACAGGCCAGTTACGACACCCCCGCGCGCACATATGCGACGGCATACCCACATCACTACTTACCCCTGGGACAAGAATGTGGGCCCGATCCCCCCAAGGAATTGGCTGGTGATCCCACCCTCAATGTTGCGACTTACAATGCGATGTCCATGCTCGAGGATACCAAGAGACAGCAGCGCAGACACAATGCCAAATTGGTTAGCAAACAGTTCCACGAGCAGGGCATACAAGTCCTCGGAACCCAAGAAGCGCGGACCCCTGAAGGGACCAGGACCGCCGATGGCTACTACATTCTTGCCTCTGGAGGCGACGGGGAAAACTTCGGGATTGAGGCCTGTTTTACGCTGGCCCTTCCGTATATGACTCACCGAGGCCTCCCAACGTACTTCCAGAAAAGCCACTTTCTCGTCGCGCATAAGGATATCCGCGGGATTGTTGTGCAAGTCCGCGCGCCAGGACTTCATTTCAATGTCATGGTCCTGCGCGCTCCCTATCAGGGCGCGCAGAGCAGGACCATCGACGCTGGCGCTCTTCAGAGGTGGTGGGAGGAGACTACCGCGATTGCCCATCGGATGTCGGTCGACGTCGTGTCGGTTGATGCCAACGCTCGGGTCGGCAGCATCTCGCCCACCGCCGTCGGGGTCGGAGGATGGGCGGAGGAAGAGAATGTATCGGGCACTTGTTTTCACCAGTTCATGTGCGAGCTCGGCCTTGTCGCCCCCCCCCCCCCCCCCCCCCCCCCCCCCCCCCCCCCAACCTTTTCTGACCCCAGTTGGAGCAGGGGCACTGATCCCAGCGGTTTCACCTGTGTGAAGAATGGCGCATACCACGGGATCGATTACGTTCTTGTGAAACCTCATTTTGTGCCTGCCATCGTTTTCGAGCAAGTGCAGAGTGACCTCGACGATTTGTTGGGTGCTAGTGATCATTTCCTTGCTGTGCTGGGAATGGCGTGGGCAATCCACGACAGACCAGATCCTAGTAGCCGAAGCGAGGTTTGCAGGCCGAGGTACAACCGCAAGCTTACCAAATATCACCATAGAGCTGCGATGTTGAAGTCGCTTTTGTGTACCATCCCACTGATGCCGTGGTCGACCGACATCAATAAACATTACAGCCAGGTTCAGGAGCAGATACTTTGGGCGGCTGCTGCCGCTTTCCCTGTCCAGGAGGCCTATCCTAGGAAGCCCTACACTGATCAGCTCACTCTCTACTTCGTCAAGTGGACACGAAAGAACAAGGCGGTCCTTGGCGCTGCCCCCGACAAAAGAGCCCAAGGCATGCACAACTGGGCCAACACTCTTGCTCTGACATCTCATGCCCCTGTTTTTGAGCGTTGCGAAGAAGCTCACAGCCTCCTCATCTCTTTCGAGGCCTGCCTGTGGGAGCTTAGGCTCGCTGCCTTGGCCTTCTTGGAGCTTTTGGATCTCGATTCCTGGGACGGGGCTCTTAGGGGCTTTCTCACCGCCGCGGCTGGACTGCTCAAAAAGAAGCTGGACATCGATACGACTGACACCCTTGAAAGGATGGTCAGTGAGATGAGCGAGGCCATCGAGGATGGACATGCTAAGAAAGAATGGCAGATTGCTAGGTGCCTTCAGGCTTTCGGAGGACGCAGGATGAAACTCCAGAGCGGCGCGCTCCCCATCCGTAATGGCCCCGACGGATGTCCCCTTCAGACGAAAGCTGAGGTGGCTGACTCGGTTCAAGCCTACTTTGCTGGAGTTGAAGGCGGGACCCTGTACACCGAAAGTGAACTTTGCGTCAAGTACAGCGAAGATAATCGCGATCGCCCCCCCCTCCTTGATTGCCCCGCCGAAAATCTGACGACCAGGGGCCAACTTGGTTTTTCGTTCTCGCAGGCTACCACAGGCAAGGCTGGAGGACCTGATGACGTTGTCGATGATCGGTTGCGCTGTGCGCCCGCCGAGACTGCTCGCCTGGTGCACCCGGTCATCTTAAAGGCGGGCATGCATGCACAGGAGCCTCTTGCCTTCACGGGCGGGTGGGGTCATGACCTGTATAAGAACAGTGGCAGCGCGACGATGCACGAGAGCTATCGCCAAATCCTCCTTATGAGCAATGTGGCCAAGCACCGTCACAAGTTTTTGAGGGACCAGTTTAAATCGCTTGTCACGGGTCTTATAATTGAGACTCAGATTGGTGGGGCCCAGGGTAAAGGGACCCATATGGTTCGCACTTTCTCGGCTGGTTCCTGTGCCAAGGGCCTCTCCAATGTGCTTGCTTTCATCGATTTGAAATCGGCTTTCTATAAGGTCATCCGCCCCATCGCCATGCCTTTCCTTCAGGGCCCCCAGGACATAGCTGACGCTATAGATGCCGCCGATATCCCTGAGGCCCTGGTGCCGATCCTGGAGCACACCATCGCGCAACCTTCGGTTTTGGCGGGCATCGACAATGTTCACTTGTTAAGGATGCTGGCGGATCTTCACACCAGCACCTGGTTCAAAACCAAGGGGCCCCGAGGAGTTATTCGTACCACCACTGGCAGCCGCCCTGGCAGCTCGCCTGCTGACCTCGTTCTCAATCTTCTCTTCGTGCCCATCGTGCGCGAAATTCGTGAGGAACTCAGCAGCGCCAACTACCTGCTTGAGCTAGACGGCCAGCAGGACCCTCTCTTTTCGCTGCCCCAGGACGCTGAGACTGACTGTCTCGCGGACAGCACCTTTGTTGACGACCACTGCGTCATGGCTGTGGTTCAATGTGCTGCCGACCTCCCCCAGGCGATGTCTGACGTGGTCGTCACCATCAGCAACGCCGCGCTCGAGAGAGGCATGACCATTAATTTCAAAAAAGGCAAATCAGCGCTCCTCGTGCACCCACGGGGCGAGGGAGCCCGTGCGGTCAAGGCCGACCTCTTCCCTGTTGCTGACCTTGTTTATGATACCCACTACGACGACGAAATTTTCCCCCAGAGGTCCGATAACTATCTCGGCACTATGTTAGCCCAGGGCGGAAGTATCGCCCTTGAGCTAGCCCACCGCAGGACCCAGCAAAAGACGGGACTTGGACCTCTTCGAAGGACGGTTATTAAGGCTAAAAGGTTACCCATCAAGACTCGAGCCAAATACGTTGATGCTCTCTGTACTTCGAGTATGCTTTACAATGCCCACGTTTGGGGAGAGCTGTCTAGGGGGCAACAGCAAACGATGACCGCCGCTCACCTGGCCCCTCTCAGGACCATCCTGGGGATGCGGCTCGGACGTCCGGATCAGCCGCACGTTGCCAACGAGCAGGTCTTGCTCGATGTCAACAGGCTCGTTGTTCCCGACATCATGCGCCTCATGTGACTTCGGTAGTGCGCTCATACGGGAGGATCTTGAGTGGCTGCAGAAGTTCTATGATTTTAAAGAAGCTCGCACTCTCTCTGCCCGTGAGCTTTTGTTGCAGGCGTCTGCCGACCCAGCCCGATGGAAAAGGATCTGCAGGACCGCAGCACGCAACTTTAAAACATGGCAAGCAGATCAGCACCGACTACAGTTGTGGAGAAAGGAGTTGGGCAACATCTGTAAGGCCCACGCCATTCCGCCGCCCGATCTTGCTCCGCTTCCTGAGCCTGTCACGAAATACGTTTGCGATACTTGCCAGTATGTGTGTTTCCATGAAGGAGCTATGCGTTCGCACGTCGCTAAGAAGCACGATGGCCCTGCGGGTAGAAACGCCGAGACGGGTCATTGCCTTGCCTGTGGATTTGACTTTGTCACGCGACCTCGCCTTCTCAAGCACTTGCGGCATGCCCGCACGGGATGCCTTGAGCTCTGGAGTCGTACCGTGGCTCCCCTCCCCGACGCGAGGTACAATGAATTGCGCGAAGATGATCGTTCTTTGCCGCCCGTCCTGAGGACCCTGGCGACGCCCTCCATTCTGCCCTGGATGGTCTTGGTCGTCCTCTGCTCCGCCCCACCTACACCCCCGCCGTGTGTTTCCCCGAGGCCGAGGTGTTTGTCCCTCCGAGCCCCCGTAGGATGCAGCCTAGGGAAACAAGGTATATTCTCCGCCTATTTTGCGGACAGAGACGGGGAGAATATTTTCAGCATTGCGTAGAGCTCTTTCAGACTCTCGAGGCTCCCACGGGGCCTCTCGCTGTTTTATCGATCGACATCGTCTATAACGATGTTGACGGCGATCTCAGGTCACACAACGCTCGCAACAAACTAGCTGATTTTGTTGTCCAAGGTCTCGCTATAGGAGTGCCTGTCAGGCCTCCCAGCGAGACCTGGATGCCAGCTCGACTTCTAGAGGGCCCCCAAGACCAGGGAGCTCGATCGCTTCGGTCTTTACAGCATGAATGGGGGCGACCTCTAGCCACTCCCAGAGAGTGGGCCCAGATCTCTACAGCGAATGATATGTACCGTGCTGCGCTTTATATCATGTATGTATGTCTTGCCTCGGGTGCCTGCGGTATACTAGAGCACCCTGCTTGCCCGTCGAATCAGGTAGCTCCAACGAGTTGGTTTCTCAAGGAAACTAGCCACATGCGGACATTGTCCTCGATGGGTTTTAACGTAGACACGGTCTGGATTGACCAGTGTATGTTCGGTTTGCAAACGACGAAACCAACGATGCTCCTGACTGTGAATCTTCCCTCCGTGCGCAGAGAAGCCCACACGATGACGAACAGAGGACGCTGCAACCACGGAGGTCACACCACCCCGGAGAGAGGCGATGGTAACGGCCGCTGGAAGACCCAGACGGCCAAGCAGCATCCTCACGAACTGTGCATGTTTCTGGCCCGACATTTTGTCACCTTCGCCTGCCAGGAGCTTCGAGAGAGGGGTGAGGTCCATCCGCGGAGCTGTGCCGACCTGACCCGTCACCCCCCTCTCGACCAAACTTTGGCGTGCTTCTTTTGTCCGCTTGACCCGTATTGAGAGGCCCAGCAGGTCGGTGCCTAAGGTCAAGCCATACGCAAGTGCGCCCTATCCGAATTCACGCGCGGGCAGCGGATCATCGTCCCCTAATGCCGTCGAACAGAAAACAGAAACAGGAGGAGGAGGAGGAGGAAGAGGAGGAGGAGGAGGAGGAGGAGGAGGGGGAGGAGGAGGACAAGGAGGGGGAGAAGAGGCGCACGAGGGTGGAGGGTGGGTGGAGGATCCCTCGTCGACTAGCAAGGGCTCGGTCCAGCCTCGATCGTCGAAGGCCTCCGATCCTTGGATCCAGCCTCAAACGAAAGCGGCCTCTTCGGCCATCTTGAGGCCTCAAGAGCGCAGCGGAAGCGAAAAGCCGAGAAGGCATACATCCTACTCCAGATTTCCTAATAAAGGGAGGGGGGTCTCATTTGGGGGGGGGTCTCTTCCAGGCTATCTTGGAGGGCCGGGGGGGTCTGGGGACGATGTTTTGGAGGGTTCTCCCACGGGGGAGGTCTGAAATGGCTTGTCTTGGAGGGTTCAGACCCCCTCCCTTTTATTACGAAATCTGGAGTACATGTTCTGTTGGTGTTTGAGGGCCTCTTGGGTGGCTCCGATAGCACATGGAACCATCTTGTGGCCTTCGTCGGGCCTCCCAGAGGTATGTCGGAAACTATCTTGAACTATCGTCGGTATGTTGAGCAATTTTGCAGGCCATTTTGGGACATCGGACGCTTTCTTGGAGTCATCTTGGGCGCCCTGACACCTCGCGGACCCCCCAAGAAAACCTCACGGAGGGGAGGGGGAGGGTACCCCTCCCTGAAGAAAAAGAGGGCTTTGGAAGAGGAAAGTAAGACATCGCTAGAAGACCTTAGCGCACAGGGCTGCTGGGAAACAAGTCGGAAGAGAGGAAGGAGTGCACGAGGCTGCTTATTTTGAAGGTGCACGTTCCTGGGCGCACGCGCCGCCTGCGTGCTCGGCCTGGAGGTGCTAGGCAGGCCTGGAGGAGGACAGGTCGTTCGAGAGTGCTCGAGTCGAGGAACAAACAACTGCGTAAATACCCATCGGTCGTCGAAAGTAGGTATTTTTGGATTCCCAGATTTCAATATACTTTAAGCGCCTTCCTACTTCAATGATCGAGTGGCTTCCCCTCTTCACTCCTCTTCAGGGGGTGGGCGGAGACCCAATCTACTTTCAACGCCGTCCTACTTCATGTTTCTACCTACTTCTTCCGACCGATGGGTATACGTGTTCGGCACTCCGCGCGGATGTCCCGGGTCGGCGCTGGAACCCCCTGGTGGCGCATCCAGCGGCGCCCCTGGCGGCGCCAGCGCCGGTCCGAGGAATCCGCGCGCAGCTCCGAAAAGTAAATGTCGCTGCCCTTTTCTCTTCCTCAATGTCTTGGCATCGCTCGGACGTGTGCATTTTTTTCTCGGCGACGGCCATCGAGGACCATCCTCGATCATTTGGCGAAGAAAACACGCACGAAATCGGAAAATACACGAGGAATGGACGTCCGAGCGATGGCGAGATGTGCGTTCTCTGCCCTTCTACGGGCCTCCAGGACTTCCAAAAGCCTCCAAAGGCGACCCGGAATGCTCTCAGAGTGTGTTGGGCGCTCTGGATGGCCGCGGACGGGGCTCGGTGCACTAGGCCCGCAGACTTCCAGAGATTTACGATTCGATCCCAGCCCAGTTCTGTCCTCATCTTGCCCTCGTCGCCATGAAAAGGGGACCGTCGAGAAGATCGAAGAGTCATGCATAAACGTTCGGTCGTCTGGCCGGATTTCTTGGGTCGACGCTGGAACCCCGTGACGGCACCTCGGCGCCACCCTGGGCGCGCTCCGCGCGCCAGGGACGGTGGTCCAGCGCCGATCTGAGAAATCGGCGCGGGCCTTCGCAAGTTAATGTTCATGTGTCAGGAGAGGAAAAAACACACAGACACAATTAATCCTCGATTCCCCAGAAAATATGGAAAATATAGGAAGTGAGGGGAAGACAGAAACCCAGAAAATATAGAAAGATATGTTTATTTGTGTGTATTTATTTGTGTGTCCTGGGGCCCCTTCAATGTGGGCTTTCTCCTTTCTTTAGGAAAGTGGTCCGTCTGGTCCTAGTTCTTCGCCGCTGTCGGGCTCGTGGAGGCCCTCCCCAGGCCCTGGGAACGTTGGACGGAGCGCGGCGTGACGAAGGCTCGGTCCCCGAAACAGCCCCGGGGTGCGCCGCCCGCTTTCCACCGAGGACCCTTCCCCCAGGAGCGGCAACGAGGGAAGTGATTACCAGAGGAGGGGTCGGATCTCATGGCGGGGGCCATGATCTCTCCCCAGATTTATGGTACCTCCTCGTATTTTATTTTACGTCCCCGCCCCCCCCCGGGCCGCGCACATGCCGCCGGCCATGATTTGCGCCCCCCCCCGTCTTGGACGCCCCCCTCTTGGCCGCCCCCGATTCTCCCTCGCGCCAACGTCGCCTCACTCCACCCTCGCCGCTTCCGAGCCCCCCTCTGGGCGGGGGGACCTGCCGCCAGGGAGCCCAGAATCTGGCCTCGCGGCCGCGCTCCTCGTGGCCGCCGCCCGGCCGTCGCCTCAAGTCGGGCACGTCCTTCTACAGGAGGAAAATTCCAAAGTAGTAAAAAGTAGTCAGGGGACGTTTCTTGTATGTTTGTTCTGTTCTGCGTCTTTCTGAACATGCTTTGTTTCTTGCTAAATCCGCATGCTGGGGGACATGCCGACATGCCCGACCCAACCGTCGCCTCCTCTTCCGCCTCGGGGTGTGACCTGCCGAGCCTGGAGGGGGGGGGGGGGCCCATGGGGTCTCCCTCGTCCGCGCGTGGCCGCGGGGAGCCTCGCGCGACGGCTCCTCGCCGTGCAGTGCGTGTCCCTTCCTCCACATGCCCCAAGGAGTGAGGTGCAGCAACTGACTCAAGACGTGGACGACTTTTGCTGTTATGCGCGGCCCACCACTCTGCTATGATGGGATGTGGCCTCGGTGCTTGTACTCGGGGGCTCTTGCTTCGCCTGGATGGCTGGCATGCTGTCGCCATGGCCCCCCGTCGTTTTGCCTTCCTTCGCCGCTGCGTCTGGTCCTGGGCATCGGTCGCCGCGCCTGCTGTCGCCCTGGCATCGCTGGGACGTGTGCATTTTTTCTCGGCGAGAGCCATCGAGGACCATCCTGGACCATCGAGCAAAAAAAGCCACGCACGAAACCGAAAAATGCACGGGAAATGGACGTCCGAGCGACGGCAAGTCGCGGCCGCCGCCCGTCGCCGCCGCCGCCCGTCGCCACTCCACTGCGTCCTTGGCATCGCTCGGACGTGTGCGTTTCTCCTTCGGCGAAGACCATCGAGGAGCATCCTTGATCATGAGGCGAAAAAACCACGCACGAAACCGAAAAATGCACAGGAAATGGACGTCCGAGCGACGGCAAACTCCACTGCGTCGGGGTGCCCGTCGCCGCGCCTGTGGTCGCCGCCTCGCCGCCTCGTCGCCGCCTCGTCGCCGCCAGTCGTCGCCGCCCCGTTGCACCCCGCCGTCTCATTGCAATCGATTGCGTCGGCGTCGGCGTCGGCGTCGTCTTCGTCGTCGCCGACGTCTGCGTCGTCGTCGTCGCCGCCGTCGACGCCGTCGTCGTCGTCGTCGTCGTCGTCGTCGTCGTTGGCGAGCACTGCGTCTGGGTGCCGGTCGCCGCGCTTGTTGTCGCCGTCGCCGCCTCGCCGCCGCCCGTCGCCGCCAGTCGTCGCCGCCCCGTTGCACCCCGCCGTCTCATTGCAATCGATTGCACCACATAGAGTGCACCAAATGGCTTGCACCATGATGATGATGATGATGATGATGATGATGATGATGATGATGCTGATGCTGATGCTGCTGCTGCTGCTGCTGATGCTGATGCTGATGCTGATGCTGATGATGCTGCTGCTGATGAGGATGATGATGACAATGATGACAATGATGACCATGATGATGACGATGATGATGATGATGATGATGATGATGATGATGATGATGATCATGATGATCATGATGATGATCATCATGGTCATCATTGTCATCATTGTCATCATCATCCTCATCAGCAGCAGCATCATCAGCATCAGCATCAGCAGCATCAGCATCAGCATCAGCATCATCATCAACAGCATCATCGTCATCATCATCATCATCATCATCATCATGGCCAGAACCCCAGGTAAGGGGACCCGGTCAGTGGTAGGGCCCCCGAGCCCCTGAGTTGGCCAGGATCATTAAACCAGGTTTGCCGCAGCTGGTGATTTTCGGGTTGCGGCAGTTCTGGTGAGTGGAACGGGGCGGGGGGGGCGTCCCCCAGTACACATCCCTAAACCAGGTCCCACTAAACCCGGTTTTGCCAACGCCCGAACATGGATTGCACCACGTAGCACTGGATAGCTTACACCTCGTAACTCACGCCACACAAGTTGCAACACACAGCTTGCAACACAACAGCTCGCACCTCACGTGTTGCACCGCACAGAGTGCACCGCATGGACTGCACCACGTAGGTTACGCCACGACACATTGCTTACAGCAAATATATTGCTTAATATACAGCATAGCTTACACATATTGCATCACATAGCTTCCACCACATCTTGCAGACATTGCACTACAATGTCCCCGACCCATTTATAGGACCACATCTATTGCACCACGTAATATACACCACATAGCTCGCATCAAATAGCCAAGTACGACGTTAGGTCCACGCAGATTGTGCCACATATGTTTTCCTTTCTAAAAAGAAGAAAAAACTTTACCCCCCCCCCGGAATAAACGATCCACCTTGTCGTATTGCAATTTGCATGTGATTCTGCCCCATCGTCCATCCGAAATATGATTTCATATTATCCCAGCCGAACCGGTATCACTCCCCCCCGCCATCCTCTGCAAACATATTATGCTCGCGCTCTCGTTTATCGAAAATCATAAGTTTTCAAGAATCCCTTGCAACACATGGGGCGAAGTGCACACGCGCGCGTCGTCGCGCCCGCATGCCGAAATCCTCCGAAACCTTCGGGTTCGGAAGGATTTCAAAATCGAGCTTCAAAAAAAACATACAACACCACAGGGTGTCCCAACACTGAATTTCTAAAAAAGCTTACGCGCGCGCTCTTGCGTATTTGTTTTGAAAACCATACGTTTTTCAACATTTTCAAAAAATACTATCAAACGGGCTTCGCGCACGCGCATGTCGAAATCTTTCGAACGCCCTGGCGCGCGTGCCGTCGCAAGAATCCTCTGCACTCGCGCGCGTCGTCGCACGCGCATGCCGAAATCCTTCAAAAACCGTCGATGCCGGAAGGATTTCCAAATCGTGTGTCCAAAAAACATACAAAACCACTAGGATGTGCAACACTGATTTTCAACAAAAGCGTGCGCGCGCGCTCTTGCGTCATCGTCGTCGTCGTCGTCGTCGCCGTCCTCCCTCCTCCCTCGTCGTCGTCGCCGTCGTCGTCCTCTGTCTTTCCTTTTCGTCGTCGTCGTCTTGGCGTCGTCGTCGTTTCCGTCGTCGTTGCCGCCGTGGTCATCCTGCCTCTTCCCTCGACGTCGTCGTCCGTCGTCGGCGTCTCGTCGTCCCTCCTATTTCGTCGCCGTTGTCGTCGTCGTCGTCTTCCCTCCTCCCTCGTCGTTGTCGTCGTCGGCGTCGCCGTCCTCCCTCCTTCAAAGTTCGCGTCGTCGCCGTCCTCCCTGCTCCCTGGTCGTCGTCTTCGTTGTCGCCGTCGTCGTCCTTTTCCCTCGTCGTCGTCGTCTTCGTTGGCGTCGTCGTCGTCGTCTTCGTCGTCGTCGGCGTCGTCGGCGTCGGCGTCGGCGTCGTCGTTGTCGGCGTTGTCATCTTCGTCGTCGTCGGCGTCGTCGTCGTCGGTGTCGTCGTCGTCGTCGTTGTTATCGTCGTCGAAGTCGTTGGACACGTCGTCGGTGTCGTCGTACTCGGCGTCGGCGGCGTCGTCGTCGTCGTTGTCGCTGTCGTCGTCGGCGTCGGTGTCGTTGCCAAGTGCCACGTGGTACCTACCGTCACGGTCTTAAGAGGTCTTGCGACCAAGTTGCGGGCGGGAGGGTGGGATGTTTGCACGAGCAGTGGAGAGGTCAGCTTCAAGGCAGTCAAAGTGAATTCTCCTTTCTAAAAGGAGAATAGACTCTACCCCCCCCCGGACTTATCCGTTCCTCTTTCGGGTATGTAAGTCATATATGATTCTGACCACTCGTCCATCCTCAAAATGAAACCAGATCATCCCAGCTAGGCCGGGTTCCCCCCCCTGAGGTTCCTTTTGTAAAAAACATTATGCGGTGACATTGTTGTTCTAACATAACACTTGTTCACGAATCCCTTGCAACAAATGGGACGAAGTGCACACGCGCGCGCGTCGTCGCGCGCATGCCGAAATCCTTCAAAAACCTTATGTGCCCGAAGGAATTCGCAATCGAGTTTCTAAAAAAATACAAAAACACAGGGTTTCGCAACACTGATTTGCTAAAAAAGCTTCCGCGCGAGCTCTTGCGAAATCTTAAGAAAACCATCGGATTTTCACAACATGCTACCAAACGGGCTTCGCGCGCGCGCGCATGTCGAAATCTGTCGAACGCCCTTGCGCGTGTGCCGTCGCGAGAATCCTCTGCAACAAATCGGACGAAGTGCAGGCGCGCGCGTCGTCGCGGGCGTACGCCGGGAACCTTCAAAACCAATCGGTTTCGGAAGGATTTCAAAATCGTGCGTCCAAAATACATACAAAACCGAAGGTTTCGCAACACGGATTTTCAACAAAAGCGTGCGCGCGCGCTCTTGCGTCGTCGTTGTCGTCGTCGTCGTCGTCGCCGTCCTCCCTCCTCCCGCGTCGTCGTCGCCGTCGTCGCTTACGTCGTCCTCTGTCTTTTCTCGTGTTCGTCGTCGTCGTCCTCTTTGGCGTCGTGGTCGTTTCCGTCGTCGTTGTCGCCGTGGTCGTCCGTCCTCCTCCTCCCACGTCGTCGTCGTCGTCCGTCGTCGGCGTTTCGTCCTCGGTTCTATTTCGTCACCGTCGTCGTCGTCGTTGTAATCGTCGTCTTCCCTCCTCCCTCGTCGTTGTCGTCGTCGGCGTCGCCGTCCTTCCTCCTTCGTCGTCGTTCGCGTCGTCGCCGTCCTCCCTCCTCCCCCGTCGTTGTCGTCGTTGTCGTCGTTGTCGTCGTCGTCGTCCTTCCTCCTCCCTCGTCGTCGCCTTCGTTGGCGTCGTCGTCGTCTGCGTCGTCGTCGGCGTCGGCGTCGTTGTCCTCGTCGAAGTCGTCGGAGACGTCGTCGGTGTCGTCGTCGTCGTCGTTGTCGTCGGTGTCGTCGTAGTCGGTCTTAAGAGGTTTTGCAAACCAAGTTGCGGGTGGGAGGGTGGGATGTTTGCGCGAGCAGTGGAGAGGACAGTTTCAAGTTGAGCATGTGATTGCACCACATAGACTGCATAAACTGCACCACGTAGCTTGCGTTCTACATCGACCGCACCACGTTTTTTACACTACAGAGATTGCACCACTCAGAATACACCAATTTGCTTATAACACATACATTCTCCTTTCTAGAAGGAGAATAGACTCTCCCCCCCCCCCCGGACTTATCCGTTCCCCTTTCGGGTATGTAATTCATATATGATTCTGACCACTCGTCCATCCTCAATATGAAATCAGATCATCCCAGCCAGGCCGGGTTCCCCCCCCTGAGGTTCCTTTGTGAAAAAACACTATGCGGTGTCATTGTTTGTTCTAACATAGCACTTTTTCGCGAATCCTTTGCAACAAATGGGACGAAGTGCACACGCGCGCGTCGTCGCGCGCGCATGCCGAAATCCTTGAAAAACCTTCGGTGCCGGAAGGACTTCGCAATCGAGTTCCCAAAAGACATACATTATCCCAGTGCGACCCTACCTAGGAGTTGGAGCCCCTAGGAAAGCAGCATTAGTAGTAACAGTAAAGCTAAGCTGCAGCTAAGTTAAAGCTAAGAACAGCTAAGCTAAATATAAGCTAAATATAAGCTAAAGCTAAGCTAAAGCTAAGCTGAAACTAAACTAAAGCAAAGCTAACTCAAAGCTAAAGCTAAGCTAAAGCTAAGCAAAAGCTAACCTAAAGCTAAACTAAAACTAAAGTAAAACGAAGCTAAAGCTAAGCTAAAGCTCAGTTACAGCTAAGCTAAATCTAAACTACACCTAAGCTAAAGTTAAGCTAACACTAAGCTAAAGCTAAGCTAACGCAAAGCTAAAGCTAAGCTGAAGCTAAGCTAAAACTAAGCTACATCTCAGCTAAAGCTAAAGCTAAGCTGCAGCTAAGCTAAAGCTAAGCTAATGCTAAGCTAACGCTAAGCTAAAACTAAGCTAAAGCTAGGCTAAAGCTAAGCTAAAGCTAAAGCTAAAGCTAAAGCTCCCAGGGGACTGGGGGAACCGCGGGGCGGGGACCAGGGGAACCGCCCGGGGCGCTTTCCATTGCCCGGCCATTTAAGCTAAGAGAGTAAGAACCCTTCTAGGCAGAGCCTAGGTAGGGAAAAAACACCTGGTTTCGCAACACTGATTTGCTAAACAAGCTTCCGCGCGAGCTCTTGCAAAATCTTAAGAAAACCACAGGTTTTCAAGATTTTCACAAAATGCTACCGAAAGGGCTTCGCGCGCGCGCATGTCGAAATCTGTCGAACGCCCTTGCGCGTGTGCCGTCGCGAGAATCCTTTGCAAAAAATCGGACGACGTGCAGACGCGCGCGTCGTCGCGGGCGTACGCCGAAAACCTTCAAAACCCATCGGTTTCGGAAGGATTTCAAAATCGTGCGTCCAAAAAACCTACAAAACCGAAGGTTTCGCAAGACGGATGTTCAACAAAAGCGTGCGCGCGCGCTCTTACGTCGTCGTCGTCGTCGTCGTCGCCGTCCTCCCTCCTCCCGCGTCGTCGTCGTCGTCGTCGCCTACGTCGTCCTCTGTCTTTTCTCGTGTTCGTCGTCGTCGTCCTCTTTGGCGTCGTGGTCGTTTCCGTCGTCGTTGTCGCCGTGGTCGTCCGTCCTCCTCCTCCCACGTCGTCGTCGTCGTCCGTCGTCGGCGTCTCGTCGTCGGTTCTATTTCGTCACCGTCGTCGTCGTCGTTCGTCGTCGTCTTCCCTCCTCCCTCGTCGTTGTCGTCGTCGGCGTCGCCGTCCTTCCTCCTTCGTCGTCGTTCGCGTCGTTGCCGTCCTCCCTCCTCCCTCGTCGTTGTCGTCGTTGTCGTCGTTGTCGCCGTCGTCGTCCTTCCTCCTCCCTCGTCGTCGCCTTCGTTGGCGTCGTCGTCGTCGGCGTCGGCGTCGGCGTCGTTGTCGTCGTCGAAGTCGTCGGAGACGTCGTCGGTGTCGTCGTCGTCGTTGTCGTCGGTGTCGTCGTAGTCGGTCTTAAGATTCTTTGCAAACCAAGTTGCGGGTGGGAGGGTGGGATGTTTGCGCGAGCAATGGAGAGGACAGCTTCAAGTTGAGCAAGTGATTGGTTGCACCACATAGGTGCTCCTTTTCAAAATATAAAAAAAGTTCTAGACGTTTTGCGTAACCCCATCAGTCCATCCGGAAAGGATGCCCAGGGTAGTTGCCCTGATCAGGCACGTGGGGGAACCCGCAGTTGAATAAAGGCTGGGAAGCCGTCTTACCCCAAGGGAGGGAGGAATCGGATAGAGGAGGAACCAGAGGAGGAGGAGGAGGAGGAGGAGGAGGAGCGGAGGGAAGAGGGGAAGGAGGGAGGAGGGAGAAGGGAGGATGGAGGAGGGAGGAGGATGATTTGATGGATGGAGACGAGGATCGGGGAGGAGGAGGAGGAGGAGGAGGAGGGCGAACAGGAAGACCAGAGGCCTCTTGGATATGCCACGCAGTTGCGGATAAGAGTGAGTGGGCGAAGAGGACGTTTGCAGTCTGCGAGGCTCTGAAGAAGTCCACCGCAGGCGCCTACTTTTTATAAATTATGCAGTGAGCCCGCCGCAGGCGCCGTTTTTGTTGTCAAAGCCATGTGGGTGGGTCACAGGGTGCGTCGCGGGTGGGTCGCGGGTGGGTCGCGGGCCGGGTCGCGGTGGGTCGCGGGGTGGGTCGCGGGGTGGGTCGCGGGGTGGGTTGCGGGTGGGTCGCGGGGTGTGTCGCGTGGTGGGTCGCGGGCTGGGTCACATGTGGGTCATGGGGTGGGTCGCGGGGTGGTCGCGGGCCAGGTCGCGTGGGGGACGAGCCAAACAACAGCAAAAACAACAACAGCAACAGTAACAACAATCAAAATAAGATTGTTCATTCTTATCTGCTCGCGTGCCACTAAACATGTATATCCCGAACCCTCGATACCCGCCCTCTTCGTCCTCGACCGTAACCCCATTGGGGGTATATTTTTTTACCTGCAACGTGTATTTCGCGCAGCCCCTGAGGCAGCGGAAGAGAGGGCGGATGGAAGGAAGGACAAGGGGGAGGGAGGGGGATGGAGCGAGTACGGGCTAGGAGCAGAAAACACGTGGCAGAACCAGGCTGGCAGATCGGGCGGGTAGATCCTACCAGGCGGGTCGGGAAGGAGGGCCCAGGCGGCCAGATCGAGCAGGCGGATTGTTCAAGTGTGCGTCCTGCGTGAATCACGAGGAAGTCTCGAGCGACAGCTCGATTCTCAAACCAATCGTGAGGAAATCCACAGCGAGAGCGTGAGTCCTGAATGTCGAGGGCGCGGCGTCTGAATAAATTGCGAGGAAGTCCCACGCTAGAGCGCGATTCCTGAATAACTTGTGAGGAAGTCCCGCGCGAGAGCGCGATTTGGGAATACACTGTGAGGAAGTATCCGGCGGGAGCCGTTGTTGTTGTAGTTCGGGGGTCAACAACGTAGTTTGACCCGAGCGAGTTTCCCTGATAAGAAAAAACAGGGTGCGCGCCCCGGGGGGGGAGCACTCCAATTGAAAAAAACACAGTGGTCACCGGAGGGGAGGGATCAAGAAGAATTCTTCTTCAGTAGTGGGAGTTCAACAAAACAAACAAACACACAAACAAACACACAAACAAGCAAGCAAATAAACAAACAAACACTTACAACAACCACAACAATAATCCGCATCGCCGCATCGCGGACTCCCATTTCAGCCACGCACCCAGGGACAGTGAATGACCGTTCGGCCCCCTCACTCTGATGAGCTCCTACCATTCCAAGCAGGCCAGTATTGCCCGCCCTTCACCCGTGTCAAATGATAATAAGCGCGCAAATTTCCTGTGTTCTCAAACCATGCGTTTTCAGCAAGCCCTTGCAACAGCAATGTGACAAAGTCCACGCGCGCGGTGTCGCGCGCATGCAGATGTCGATTAAAAACATGATTCCAGAGAAAAACCCAATCATAATCTTTTGAAGGATATAGGGCTATGGGGCTAAAGGGCTATAGGGCTAGAGGGGCTAGAGAGCTATCGGGCTATAGGGCTACAGGGCTATGGGGCTATAGGGCTATATGGCCATAGGGTTATATGGGTATAAAGCTATGGAGCTATTCGGGCTATAGGTTTTTAAGCTATTGGGGCTATACAGCTATAGGGCTGGAGGGCTATAGGGCTATAAGGCTATAAGGCTCTAGGGTTATAAGGCTATAAGGCTACCTTGCGGGCACCTGGGCACCCGGGCACCTGGGCACCTGGGCACCCCCGGGCACCCCCGGGCACCCCCGGGCACCCCGGGGCACCCGGGCACCTGGGCGTGCAGTGAAAATCGGCGGCAAACTTGACCTAACCACATGAATCCGGTAGGACCCCAGACAGAGGCAAGCTCTCGTTGGGGAATATGGTTTCGCGAAGTTGTGAAGGTCGAGGTTCCCGGAAAATATGAGACATTACTGGTTGTGCAACATGATGTTTCAACACATTGTCCGTGCGCGCGTTTTTGCGAAGTTCTTTGAAAACCCCATGATTGTTTTCAACATGTTCACCACATTCGACCAAATGGGCCTCTTGTGCGCGCGTGCCGAAATCATTCGAACGCCCTTGCGCGCTTGCTGGGGGCGGCACGATCCCTGTCAAATACTGTCGGTCGGCCATTCGCGCGCGTCGGCCGCGCGCGCATGTTGAAATCCTTCCATTCTTTTCATCACCGAAACGTGGACACCATCATCGTCATCGGCGTGACCAGCATCAGCGCCGTCATTGGCCTTGCCGTCATCATCGTCGTCATCATCGGTACCATCTTCATTGTTTCCGCTGTTGTCGACGGCGCCATGATACTGCCCCTGCTCGATCACCGACTCACAATGAAAAGCCCGCACGCCAGCCCGGCCCGTGAGACGCGTCGGGGAGTCCCCATCGGTGAGCGCCATTGCGGCCGCGTCGGCGTCAGTTGTATTAAATTGGCTGGCTGGTGTGCGCGCGAGCATGATCACGTCAGCGCGGCCGTAGAGATGTGCCAGCCATCACCAAGCACTACTCGTAATCGCCGCCGCGTGGGTTTTGAAAACCTGGTTGCGGGTGGGTGGTCGGGATGATTGCGCGAGCAATGGAGATAACAACCCCAAGTTTTTCATCATCAATTGCACCACGTAAATTGCACCACGTAGTTTGCACCGCATTTACCACACCACATATGTTCCACCACATAGTATGCCAGAACACACTGTTTGGGCCCACGTTGGCTTATATGTTTCTCGTCCTTGGCGGCTCCGCCTCCGCTCGCCTTCGTCGTGGCACGGGTCAAAGTGCTGGAGCCCGCCTTGGCTTTGGAGCTGCGCCGCGTGTGGGATAGGACAGGTTGGCGTGGTGGTGCACTGGGACACCGCCCCTCCCTGCTTGCGGGGCCGGGCCTCATCCCTCCATTTCCCTGCCGGGTTGTCTTGCCGCTGCTGCCCGAAATGCTCATCTCATCCCCCGCCCTCGCCTCCAGGTACACCGATGCTATCGATTACGAGGAGGACGACGACGACCCGTTCTGGAACTGAGGGCCGAGCTGACATGGGGGCGGGGCGTCGGCCAGTGCCCTCTGCGCGCCGTGCCCATGCGCCCTGCCGCCGCGCAGAGCCCTGGTCTCGGCGCAGGGCGCGGCGTCTCAGTCAGGGGGCGGTTTGCCCATCCCGAGGTCCAGGGGAGGGTGGCGAGGAGGAGGAGGAGGAGGAGAAGTTCGGAGTGCGTGGGTGACGGCAGGTGAAGGGGAATGACCGGGAGGAGGAGGGGGGAGGATGAGGAGGAGGAGGAGGAGCACGAGCAGGAGGTGGAGGAGGACGGGGAGGAGGAGGAGGAGGAGGAGGAGGAGGAAAGGGACAAGGAAATGGGGGGCTCGAGGATGAGGGAGGGATGAGAGGAGGAGGAGGAGGAGAAGGAGGAGGAGGGAGGAGGAGGAGGGAGGAGGAGGGGGAAAAGTTGGAAGAATCAGAAGAAGCATAAACACAATAATATTAATAATCAGACACATGAGCCGAAGAAGAAGACGAAAACGATGACGAAGACAACAGCGTCAAAGAAATCTAATAAGGCGTATACTACGACAACTAAGAATACTACTACGACTACTACTACTACTACTACTACTACTATTACTACTACTACTACTACTACTACTACTGCTACTGCTACTGCTACTGCTACTGCTACTACTACTACTACTACTACTACTACTAACCTACTAAAAACTACTACTAACTACTACTACTACTACTACTCAGACGAAGGAGATGCGAATATTAATAATACTGCTGTTAAGAAGTAAATCACTAATATTAAGAGTAGGAATAAGACGACGAATAATAAACTTACTACTAACAAAGAGAACACTAATAACAATACGAAGACGAGGAATAAGAGGAGGATGAGGAGGAGCAGGAGCAGGAGCAGGAGGAGGAGGAGGAGGAGGAGAGGAGGAGGAGGAAGAATAAGAAGGAGACAAAGAAGAAGAAAGAGGAGGAGGAGGAGCTGGATGAGGGGCCGGGTGCGATGGGGAGGGGGAGGGAGAGGGGAGGGAGAGGGGAGGGGGAGGAGGAGGAGGAGGAGGAGGAGGAGGAGGAGGAGGAGGAGGAGGAGGAGGAGGAGGAGG